>LR749628.1:0-72500 GCA_902729485.2 Mus minutoides | reverse complement strand
AGACTTAGGAGTCTTTCATTATAGAAAATGACACCAGCACCCGGGAACACATGGGAGAGATGTCTGGAGTCAAGAAAGAGATGTATATCTTTGGCTTGAAATTCTAAACAGTGAAGATGAATCCTAGCCAGGAAATTCAGCCCCATTCATCTTGAATACAGTAGTTATAGCCCTTGCAGCTTCCCTGAAGCAGGACATACTTCCATTACCATTTAAGAGGCAAAGTTCCACACCTTATACCAATCATGGTCAATTTAGCCTAACGTGAAGCTTATAGCAATCATACATTCTAACAATGGGAAGACCAAGGAAGCACATTTATCTTTACACTGATGGGACTGCCCACACACGCAGCGGTTGCATTCTGCAACAGAAACACTATCTCTATCGAGAGGAAAACATGATCTTTTCTTCTCCACGTGACTTATTTCTCAGGCACTTGCTTTTCTGTAGACTATTGGGTTGACACAGAGGGGAGTCCTCTAGTGGCCACGTGGACCTGATGGCTGCTGGGGCTCTGCAGTAGCCACAGATCATCTGAGTGTCAGCAGTCATCAGGGAGGTATGTAGAAGCTAGGAATGCTTCTTCCCCCTAGCCCCATATTCCCAGAAGTAAGACAGACTCAAAATGTATTTACAAAGACCGTGGCCATATAGTTAAGCTCTACTCTGACTAGATCATAACTAAAGTTAACCTGTTTATTTGCTTCTCCATCTATTTATTGCCAGCTATTCTTCCAAGGATTCTCCCTCTCCTGTTTACGTCATGCTTGATTCCAGGGGTAAGGCAGAGAACAGGAAAGCTCCACAAAGACTGGAATGCACATAACTTATAACATGGCTTTCCAGGGGATCCAGTGTAGCTAACACACGTCTTGGTGTTCTGAAGTTATATCTTTCATAAAAGAAAGGTTTAAAAGTGGGCAGACCATGTAAAGAATCTTCCTGAATTGTTTCACATGAGTTTGCCTCTGTGTTTTTATCCTGTATCCTTCATTACCACCCTCCTTTGAGTGGAGGAAAACTGGTAGAGAGCAGATTAAACTATTAGGTTGTTCAGTTAGCCCTAATGTTTCCACAAGAACATCATTAGTATTCGGGGACATCTTTATGTCCAGATTAAATTCTAGTGTTTGGAGAAGCTTTATATAAGAAGTAAGGTGTATTTAAGTTAAAAACAATAAACACCAAACAAGAATATTGTTTTAGACCTACTAGGACAGTGATGTGATATACACACCGGGTCAGCCTTTAGCATGTATGAGCAATTGCACCTTAACGGACTGTATCTGTTAATATTATTACTTTCAGACTTTTAGAGCAGGCTGTTCAACTGCAGCTGTAGATAAGCTCAGGGTGAGAAGGTCAAGTTCCCCACAACTCCATCCCCCTTTCTGATTCCCCACAGCCACCCAGGCTTGCCCAGATGTTTGAGATTCCAAGAATATTTTCATTGATTAAATATTCTATTTTTTGCTTGTTTCTTCATTCTAGACCTTGAAAATGTCATTTGTACTTTTATTGCTTGATATCAGGGCTATTTCTGGAAGGTGTGGGGTTCTGGGAAGAAAAAATGCTCTCTCTCTCTCTCTCTCTCTCTCTCTCTCTCTCTGTGTGTGTGTGTGTGTGTACTTTTTCTCTCCTGGAGTTCTATTCTTTTTATAAGGTGGAAGTTAAAGTATCTTTAAGTACAGGTGAGGGACCTGGAGACACACCAGCATCAATCCTTGAAGGATTCTTCTCAGATGCTTCTTGAGCAATGGTTTTTTTTTTCTGTCATATATAAAAGATCTGCACCCCTGCCTTTTGAGAAGTGGGCATATTTTGCTTATCAGTGAAGAGCATGAGTGACTATGTGTGAAGGATGGGGTGGCATATAGGGTTCTTGTCCTAATGTCCTGGGGAAAGCTCTGAGATTTTAAAATTAAACCAGAAAATTGTGATTTCCACGTCAGTGACCTGGCCTGCAGATCCCTATTTTCAAGCTACACTTGCTGCATCAGAGCCCAGTGTGAGAGAGCAAGTTGTGGGTTTTGTGGTAGTGAGATAAGACAAGGTTCAGTTACATTCTAACTCCGCACATCTATATGAGTTACTTTAGAGCTTCAAAACCTTCTTTTCTTCATTTTAAATATTTAAAAATTTTTCCTTTCAGAACTTCATACATGTATACAATATATTTTTATCACATCCATTCTCCATCTTCTCTCCCCCCACCTCTTTCCGCAGTACTCCCCACCCCACCACACTACACTGTCAGATCCATGCTGGCCTCCTCTCCCTCTCCCCCCCTCTCCATCTTTCCCTCTCCCCCTTTTATCTCTCCCTCTTTCTTATCCACTGAATGCAATTATGTCCAACCACATTCATGCACATATGGGACCATCCTCTGGAGTGGGGGTTACATATAAGTGGCTATATCCTTAAAGAAAACTGAATCTCCCTCAGCAGCTATAAGTTCCCAGTAGCTCCTCAAAGGAGTTGGGGGACCTCATGGACCACTCCCTCATCCACACTAGAATTGACCAACTTGATCTTGTACCGGTAATCGCAGCTGCTATGAGGTGCAAATGGTCCTATTGCCTGATGCTTCTCTCCATCCTTCAGCACTTACATTCTCTCTGCTTCCTCCTTCGTGATCATCTCTAACCTCTGCACAGGGTTAGGAGAGTGGTGTTGATATAGAGCCCGGACATTCTGTTTTCATGAAATTCCATTCCTTTAGCAGATGTTTACTGAGTGCTTACTGTAGGCCACAGGCTTTGCTAAGCAATGAGACACAGAAGGCAGTAAAAGGTTCTTCCCGCTGTGAAGGGGCTTCCTGACCTAGGAAGAGGCAGCAAGGGAGCAAGGATGCTGAGACCATGTGAACTGAATGTGATATGAACCCAATGGACGGTCTGATTTTTCTCTCTGACAGTAGCATGGCTACTGACCAGTGAAATCTGTCAAGACTCACCTACCCTAGTTGATTATGTGATGTTCTTTCATTCTCTCCAGAGCCTCAGCTTGTGACTTTATTTTAAAATAACATATGTGCAGCCCAAATCTAGATGAGACCATTTTGTGTCAGGGTGGGCCCTAATAAATGGACATGATAGCCCCCAGAGATTAAGTGAGGCTGCCACAAACCAAGCTAGCCACTGGATTTCCAGCAGCCACCAGAGTCTAAGGGAGAGGCATGGTATAGATTTTCCCTTGAAGTCCCCAGAAGGGGTTGTCCTTGCTTAAACCTTAGACCCATGGTTTCCAGAAATGAGGGGACACATTTCTGTCTCTATAAGCTACTCAAGAGGTGGAAATTTGGCATGAAGCTTAGGGAACAGAGATAGTTGTTTTCTGGAAACTCTTTGCTATTGGGCATCTTCTTAGACTACCCTGAAATCACACAGATGTTCTTGGTATTTGAAAACTACTAATTACAGATAAAACTGACAAATTGGCAAGAGACTCTCCTGGATGCATTTTTGTTGCTGTAATAAAATACCACGACCTAAGCAGTTTAAGGAAGAAGGGTTTATTTTGGCTTGTGGCTCCGGAGGGATAAAGTCCAACATAGTGAAGAAGAAATGGCATGGTTGGCAGAATAGCAAGCTGGACAATCAAAGTTTTATCCACCCAGGAAGCCCAAAGGAAAAAATCCAGAAAGTGGGTCAAGGCTATAAACCCTCAAAGCCTTCCATCTGTCCCCAGTCACACACTTCCTCCATAAAGACTCTACTTCCTAAAGGTTCCTTAACCTCCCCCAACAGTGCTACCAATGGGGGAAACTAGTGTTCAGATACAGGAGCCTATGAAGGACACTTGTCATTCAAGCCACCTCAGAGATGGTTTAGAAATGATTGCGAATGTAGCCATGATTCCTCTCTGTGTTCTACCTTACACTGAGGTAGTTTCTGATCAGGCTAACTTGGCTGGTCCTTAGCATTTTGGTTCTCTTGTCCCCGGTTGCCGTCATCACAATCCTTTAATGCTATCTGCCTCCACTTGAGCTCCCTCAATATTCTTCCTTAAAAAAATTTTTTTTCCCTTCTGACACTTTGTAGTAGATAACTCCTAAGTTTGCTGACTCATTTTCCAGTTACTATTCTTTGCTCCCACCTCCCTGTCACAGATGAATGTGCAGGAGCCTTTTAGCTCAGTAAACTTTCAGTTGGACTTATTAGCTGGATGAAATCTTCTATTGCATTGATTGGCCAGCTGAAGTGCTGGGGGGGGGGTTGTCCAGCACAATGAAATTGCTGGCCAGTGCTGGAAATGAGACTGAACCATAGGTTCTGCTGTCCACTCCCCCACAGCATGAGGCAGAGATACAGTGGCCACTGTCCACTGATGCCAGAGTTGTGGGGGCCAGAGGCTTGGGGGGGGGGTTCTCTGTCAGGCTGCTTTATCCGGGAAGACTTAAGAAAACATCTTGCCTCTCTGCCCTTCCCCCAGCTTCATTATGAAGCCGAGGCCAGATGGTGACTTGTAGACTATGTTTTAGTTTCTCCCTTCACTCAGGAATTTTATGACCTTGGTTTCATATCCACAGGGAAAATAGCGTTTCAAAAGAAGCTTGAAAAATTATTGAGGGATTGAATATCCCTCTGGTATCCCTGTGGAATACATTCAGGACTAAAGGTACCTACTTATATAGATATATACTTAATCTATTCATTTTGCCAGGTCTATGGGATCTATCTATGCTAATAAATAAATCAGTTGAAAGGAAAATGTAAGTTAATTTAGCCAAATAAATACCTAGATAAAATGGCCAGAATTATCCTTACTTTTCACTAAATGTTTCCAAACATGGTAGGATATGACGTTTTGGCTAGAAAGAGAACCCAGAGTCATTCATCATTTGAATACCAACTGCCTACCTCTATTAAGCATTTTAAGTTGGGAACCACATCATCTCGCACACTGAAGAGGAGGCCAGCCACACCCCGAACCTTCTCAGCAGCTTGAAGTCCTCATTTCTGCCTCCAGCAACATGCCTGTGGGAACGAACACTCTTCTGAATGTCTTCACCACTGAGAATGAGTCACTTCGCCTCTGTGGTTTCAGCTTCCCTACATGTAACATAGTGGCTTCTGCTTGTGTATCAGGATTACTACTACTGAAAGCTCATAAAACAGTGTTCAGAACATGGTAGCTGTGATGGCTTGAATATTTTTGGACCAGGGAATGGCACCATTTGGAGGTGTGGCCTTGTTGGAATAGGCGTGACCTGGTTGGAGTAGGTGTGTCACTGTGAGTGTGGGCTTAAGACTCTCACCTCAGTCGCCTGGAAGTCAGTCTTCCACTAGCAGCCTTTGGATGAAGACATAGAACTCTCAGCTCTGCCTGCGCCATGACAGCCTGGATGCTGCCATGCTCCCACCTTGATGATAATGAACTGAACCTCTGAACCTGTAAGCTAGCCCCAATTAAATGTTGTTTTGTATAAGGCTTGCCTTGGTCATGGTGTCTGTTCACAGCAGTAAAATCCTAACTAAGACAGTAGCTTATAGCTGACAACCCTGCACATTGTGTTTTAAAGTGCTCATACTATTTTGAGTGTGTTTCTGTATAGTTGGGGACAAATGAAATTTTAAGTGAGTGGACCTTTTCTTTAGGCTCAAACTTATTAATTTATGTAGAAGGTAGAGACTTCTTTGAGTTGCCCATCAGTCATATTTAGGTGTGGTCCATTTGCTCTTTCAGGTGTATACATTTTCTGCAATCTCCTAGAAGCCTGACCAGATGATGGCCTTCTGGTTTCTATGTTGTGTCAGGGATAACTATGTAGGACTGGGAAGGAGGAAGAGGCAAGGAAGGGTACTCACCTAGGCAAATGTGGTCATATCCTGAACCCAGTTTCTTGAACCCCACAAACTTCCTTTGGGCTGGAAGGACCCAAAGGAGACATGCAAAGCAAGAAGAGAACAGTTCACATTAAATAAACAGCAGCATCCCATAGCCTCGTCTTACCCAAAAAGGTGAGATAGAGTCTTTGTTCTATGGTCATCACCTCAAATTTTCTTCTGTAGCTGTTTCAGAGGCTGCTCAGCTTCCTGCCTTCTGTCTTCTGCTCACTTTTGACAAGGACAAGGCACTGTTTTCTTTTCCATTTAGGATGACCTGTGCTTTGTGCTTCTCTGGTGGGATGGGAAGACTGTGGCTCTATGGCTCACATCTGTATTTCCTTATTTTTCTTTCCTTTAATATTTTATTTCCCCCTTTCAGTGAGAGTCAATTATCCCCCCTTGGGTCCTCCTTGTCACTTAGCTTCTTTGGGTCTATGGATTGTATTATGGTTATCCTGTACTTTATGGCTAATATCCACTTATAGTGAGTACATACCTGTTATATCTTTCTGAATCTAGGTTACCACACTCAGGATGATATTTTCTAGTTCCATCCATTTGCCTGCATATTTCATGATGTCCTTGTTTTTAATAGGTGAGTAGTATTCCATTGTATAAAAGTACCACATTTTCTTTATCCACTCTTCAGATGAGGAGCATCTAGGTCATTTCCAGTTTCTGGCTATTATAAATAAAGCTGCTATGAACATAGTTTAGCAAGTATCCTGTGGTGTGGTGGAACATCTTTTGGGTATATTCCCAGGAGTGATATAACTGGATCTTGGGGTAGAACTATTTCTCCTTTCTCCCCTACATACTTTTTTTTTTTGAGAAAATGCCAAATTGATTTCCAGAGTGTCTGTACATGTTTGCTCTCCCACCAGCAATGGAAGAGTGTTCCCTGTGCTGCACATTCTCACCAGCAAGTACTGTTACTTGAGTTTTTGATCTTAGCCATTCTGTTGGGTATAAGATGGAATCTCAGGGTCATTTTGATTTGCATTTTCTTGATGACTAAGGACGTTGAACATTTCTTTAAGAGTTTCTTGGCCATTAGAAATTTCTCTGTTGAGAATTCTCTGTTTGGCTCTGTACCCCATTTTTAAATTGGGTTAATTGTTTTGTTGGTATCTAATTTCTTGAGATCTTTATATATTTTAAATATCACCCTTTTGTCAGACATAGGGTTGGTCATGATCTTTCCCCATTTTGTAGGCTGCCATTTTGTCCTATTGATGGTCTTCCTTGCTTTACAGAGGCTGGGTAGGAGAATGGAACAGGAGGGATCTAATGCAGGGATGATGGAGGGAAGGGAGAGAGAACTGGAATCAGTGGAGAAGGGACAGTATTTCTGGGACAAGCTAGAAATCTAGGAAAATGGAAACTCCCAAAAATCTATAAGAGTGATCCTAGCTAAGACTCCTAGCAATGGGTAATGTGTAACCTGAAGTAGTCATATCCTGTAACCAGGCTAGACTTTCAATGGAGGGATGGGGTGACCCAATGAGCCACCAAATCTTAGACCCACAAATTTTTCTTCCTACAAGATGTGCATGGATAAAGTTGTAGCAGAAATTGAGGGGATGGCCAACCAATGTCTGGCCCATGCCATGAGAGAGAATTCACTCTGACGCTGTTAGTGACATTGTGTTATAATTGCAGACAGGAGCCTAGCATGGCTGTCTTCTGAGAGGCTTCACCCAGCAGCTGTTGGAAACAGATGCAGATACCCACAGCCAAACATTAGATGGAGCTTGGGAAATCTGTGGAAAGGGGTAGGAAGGACTGAAAGAGCCAGAGAGGTCAGAACCCACAGAATCAACTAACCTGGGTCCATAGGGGTTCCCAGTGATTGAACCATCCACCAGACATCATACATGGGCTAGAACTAGGCCCTCTACACATATGTAACAGATGTGTAGCTTGGCCTCCATGTGGGATCCTGTAATAGCAAGAGCAAGGGCTGTTTCTGACTCTGTTGCCTGCCTTTGAATCCTTTATCCACAACAGGGCTGCCTTGTCTAGCCTCAATTGAAGAAGATCATTCTAGTCCTACTGAGACTTGATAGGCCAAGGCAGGTTGATATCAATGGGAGGCCTCCCCTTCTCTGAGGAGAAAGGGAGAGAGGGATGGGGGATGGGAGGTGAGAGGGAGGGAGGGAGGGACTGGGATGGAGAGAAAGGAGGGGAAGCTGGGATTGGGATGTAAATAAATACATTAATTTTTAAAAGTTTTATTTTATTTTCTATTTATGTGCATTTGTTTGTGCATGCCTTTCTTTGTGTATGCATATGTATGTTCTCAAGAGATCCAGCAAGGGGCATCAGACTCCCTGGAGCTGGAGTTAACAAGTTGTTGTGAGCTGTCTGACATTGCTCTAGGAATAGCACCGTAGACCTGGCCTTTCTAAGAGCAGCAGGCAGGCTTAGCTACTGAAGCATTTCTCTAATATCCTTTTCTTATCTCTTAATATTATTCAAATGAATCTTTTTGGATAAACCATATGATCATTAATTATAAAGATGTGCTCAGTGGGAAGTATGGAAGGGGTTATATTACCACGAAACATATGAAGATTTACTTAGAATTGAGCCCATCTTCAGGGCTGTAATAGTCCACTGGGGCTGCTGGGCAGCTGTGCAGCTGTGCTGGATCAGGAAGGATTCAGCATTTGAAATCAGAAAACTTGAGCTATGGTTTCAGTTCTGTTTTATACTAGTGTAATTATATTGGGCAAAACCTGCCTCTCAGTGTTCTCATCTATAAATAGGGATGCTGATGCCTACCCTACTGGACAGACTGGTTGTGATGATCAAATGAGTTTAATGTCTGTGCAAGTGCCCTGTAAATCACAGAGTGTCAAATAAATATTATGATCACATTATAACCCAATAAAATGGGGCTTCATGCCTGTTGTTTTATTCTCCATGTCTATCTGATATTAGTCTCCAGGGAATTTAAGATCAGAAAATGTTTATACATAGGAGAGTGTCCACAGACTTGGAATGGCCATCCAGGGGAGCCTTTTGTCATTTCTAAATGGACCTTTGAAGAATTTAGCAGCTGAAGCAGGTTCGTTGCTTCATTTGTTTTCAAAACCTCAAGTCATCTGGAAAAGGACAGGATTGAAGCTGCCAGGAAGGTAAAGGCACCGAGGAAGGCATTGCTGGAGAGCCTGTGACTGACCAGTCCTGCTGAGCTGGGGAGTCAACTGGAAGAACATTTCTGTGTTCAATTCCCAAATGCTTGAGGAGGAAGTGAATTTGCTCAAGCTTGCTCAGAGATTTTCTGGTGCACGAGGGTTAAAGGAAAAAAAAAATAAATAGGAGAAGATGGAAAACTAAGCTTCTCTGGAGTCTCTGTGGGAACCAGAAGGAGATGCGCAGGTCAAGGAGAGAGGTGCATCCCTCCCTAGACTCAGTTCCTAGATCTCCTTGGCAGGAAGTGTGGAATTTGTATTGCTAAAAGAGTCCTGAAATAGTTCAGCCAGTATATGAGCTCTTGTAGGAAACACACATTAAGAGGTTTTCTTTCCTTCATTATGTGATAATGGTAAATTTGTGTCGGGATAATGAGAATGTTTTTCATAGTGTGGCCAGTAAAAGATGTAATTTCGATGTGACTTTTAAGAAAGCTTCATACTGGTTTTCATCTCTGGGCCATGTGTTTAGGAACCACAAATATTCTCAATCCTCACAGACTGGGACTAGATCCACAACATCTCCAATGTGATGGTTGCTTCATTTGTTTTACAAGTTCTGTGTTTTATTTGTGCATTCTCCATGCATGAATTTTGTTTTTTGTTTGTTTTGTTTGTTTTATATAACCATCCCAGCAATTCTGCAAGAGAGGTATTTGTTGCATTTTATAAAAAAGAAAGAAAGAACCAGGATATGTTTGATAGAGTGAGGTATGATGAGGTGGAAGGGTATGCATGCCTCTGTGAGCCCATAGTGAGGCATCTCTTCCCCCTGAGGTACCAGCCACAAGGTATATAGAGTTTATTTAGGGCACGAGGAGGGGAGTTGAGGTGGTAGAGATAGAGAAAGGGAGAGAGGGGGACAGGACAGGAGAGAGAGAGAGAGAGAGAGACAGAGAGACAGAGAGAGAAAGAGAGACAGAGAAGAAGAGGAGGAGGAGAAGAAGAAGAGGGGGAGGAGAAAGAGGAAGAGTAGAAGCCTGCCATGAACACTTGGATAGAAGAGGGAGGGGAATGAACAGAGAGGGAAGAGAGTAAGAGGGTAAGAGGGTAAGAGAGTAAGAGGGCAGGAGAGTAAGGGGATAAGAGGGTAAGAGAGTAAGAAGATAAGAGGGTAAGAGAGTAAGAGGGTCAGAGGGTAAGAAAGGGGGCAAACAGCCCCTTTTATTGTGGATGCTTGCCAGGTAACTGTGGGGCGGAGCCTAGAAAGAATGCTAATAGTATTGCTGCTCTGATTTTCAGAGGAAAAAAGTAGAATCAATGAAGTTTTTATAATTCCCCCCACACAATATAAACATCAGACCCAAGGTCTGAATGCAAGTATGTGTACACACAACTTTACATGGTGCAAGTGATCAGAGATTTGCTAAGTTCTCCTAGTCTGCAGGCCACTACTGAAGGTGCTATGGTGTCTTTCTTCCAGCCTTCCATAAAAGTTTCACATTATGGGAAAAACAATGATAACTGATAGCTAATAGCATAAACCCTAACAGGGTAAGTGTCTCAAAGAGGGGTCATATCCAACAAATGGTATAAACAGACAACTGAACAATCAGAGCAGGCACCAGATAAAACCTTAAGTTCATCTATCTCAGCTGAGAGAGTCAAGATTGATGAAGGCAAGGATGACAGTGTTTTATGGAAAGAAGCCAAGGATGAAAGCTGCATTTTAGTTATACAGTGGCCTCACTCAAGACACCCAGCCTCGAGTTAAACCTTCATGAGCTCATCCAAAGAGAATGGAATTTTCCTTGACAGCATCTTCATGCCATTGCTTCTCACTGATTTTATTAAAGCATAGAAAATAACATTAAGCAACGAAGAACCTACTAGAGTGTCAAACATTAACTGCATATTTTATAAAGAGAAGGCTGGTAGGTACAGGGGGTATCCACAGAAGGGATTAAAAGGGGGCCCCATTTGAATTTTAAAGAATAATTTGCGATAGAGAAGGGGAACTTAGTCCATTTCTAGGTGGAGCAGAGATGGAATGGGTTTTATTCCTGATAGAATCCAGTCTAGATGTCTTAGAACGATGAAGTTAATATCTAGAGCACAATTTTCGATTAGGTGGTATAGAAAGGATGGATAGAGTAGGCGTGTACCTTAGAAAGATTTACTCTATTCCTCTCCCCTATTTGTTTTCTTAAGCCATTTCTTAAGCTTCCTTATTACCTTCTAAAATGAAAACAAGAAATAGTGATGCAGTTTATGTGTGTGCATGTGTATATGTGTAATGTGTGTGCATGTGTATATGTGTAATGTGTGTGTGCATGTGTATATGTGTAATGTGTGTGTGCATGTGTATATGTGTAAGGTGTGTGTGCATGTGTATATGTGTAATGTGTGTATATGTATGTGTGTGTGTATGTGCATTTTCCTTAAGTTCTGATGGAAAGAAAAGTTTGTCTTTATTAATAACTACCCAATTGTCTTTCCTTTTGGAAATTTCCTCATAATACAATTAAATTATTCAAATTTTCTTAGGGGTAAGGAGTACAGTGGATATTAGTTTTCAGCCATGACATTATCATAGGATATTGGCTACATGACAAAATAACAATGGGGAAGAATGTTGAAAAGAGAGGTCCTTCTAAATACATATTTATCAATTACCTTAATGATGGAAATTCATTTGAAAATGTTCAATTAGGAAAATAACCAATTCAGGTAAAAATTGAGCTGGAAGTCTATCTGATGCCTCCAGCTAAAACAAAACAAAACAAGCAAACAACCCCAAAGTCTACCAGAGAAATGTATTAGGAGCTCCAGGAAGACAGTGAGGAGGGTGCAAAACAGGTGATGCTGTTAGCTCTTGGGAGGGAGGAGTGGGAAGGAGGGCCTTATTACAGCATGGGCGGAGGCAAGAATTGACAGCTGGCTTGATACCAGTCACATGTAAATAAATGAAGTCAGTGAGGGTGATGAATTTGTGTGCCTCGGTGGCCCGAAAGCCACTAACTGCAATAAGGACTTCAAAGGTGGATCTTACCAGCAGGTTAAAGTTCTGGATTTTTGTGTTTTCATCCTCCTGAGGTTCATCCTGCTGGCTTAGAGACAAGCATACTTTCATGTATTAAACACCCTCAGTTAATTCAAGGGCTATATGCTGATTGCTCTCTCAATGATGGTAAGCACCAGGGCCATCAATGCTGTTAGTTAGTCAAGTGTGGTTCATTCCTTGTCTCTGCTCTGCCCAATTTGACATTTAGGTTGGCAGTCTTCTGCTCCATATTCCAATGTACTACCACTCAAGCAGCTGTTTGAGTCATCCGAGATGGTCGTAGATGCAGAGCTGACAGACAAAGACAGCCTATTGTGGAATTCCATAGGGCAGAGAAGAAAGGTCTGGAAGGAGGGAGAGACTTAGTCGAGGTCAGGGAGGAGGAAGCGATTGGATATACAAGGATGAAGTGCCATAGAGGATAGTGGGTAGGCATGCAATGGAAGATGATGGAGATCTGGGCTGTGGGATGTTCTGTATGTAGCTACCCTCATTCCTTTCAAGAGTGAGTGGTAGCAGTACCCTGAAAGGCGAGTTAGTAAAGATAGCCTCATCTTTGAGCACTATATTCCAAGTAAGTTGCATTTTTTTTACTTGACTATCACCGAAATTTTATGGGGAGGTATTAGTATAGTCGCTCTGTGAGGTACTTCAAGACTTTTGGAGTACAGGGAAACTGGGCCGAACTTCCAACTCCACAATAGTGACAACTTACCCTTTAAGGGGAAATTCTGAATTTTTTGTGAGGCTACTACCATTTGGGTGTCTAACTCAGGCTTATCTGAGAACACTGAGTTCATAAAAATAGGTGGTTAATGAGGAGTTTATCAGTAAGAATTCCCATGGGGTGCCTTGATTTGTCTTCCATTGTCTTGTGCCTGGAGAACCACTGAGGAGAATGCTTGAGCCCTTTCCTCCTGTTTTAGGTGTTCTCTGCTGCCAGCTGCCAGCATGGTGCCTGACTTCTTTCCTCTTGAGCGATTAGAAGAAAGTCCCTCTCTTGCAACACTTGCCTGACATACACAGGCAAACCGTCAGCAGAGTGGTTGTGGCAACTTGGATTTCCTGGAAATAGCCCTTTCATACTTGGAGACATGTTTAAATAATAAAAATAGGCTGTCATCCCTGGTTTATGGGTGAAGGAGCTATTTATAGATAAGCAAAAAAAAAAAAAATCCCCAATGTGATAAGTTACATTATTGTACAAGGACAATGGAAAATTCTTCAGAAGGCAGATAACATAAAAGGATTTTAAAATTAACTTTGTCATGTTTTATGCATCAAGATCTTAAGTAGGCTGTTTGAAATGAAGGCCGTATAATTTGAATCCTTCTACTCCTTAAAAAAAAAGAAAAAAAAAAAACTAAAACAGAATTTTAATAATCACCCAGGGCCACACATTGTCCTACTGGTTCTTCTTGCTTGACAACCTATTCATTTTGCTCAACAGTATCTTATAAAATCTTAGTTTAAGCCCTCCAGCTTGGTCTCATAATCTCCAGGTCACTTAGTCTGTGTCAGTCCTCAGGTAAGCACCTCAGAGCTGGCTTCAGCTCGGAAGTCTGTGGTGTCCATGGCTGCTTTTCTCTACCCATGCTCACCACTGCTCTCCTACACCCTTGCCTTTGTGCCTCTGGACCCCTCATTAGCTCATTTTTCTTGAGTCTTTATTTGAATGTACACCCCAGCATCTCATGTACTGGTTCAAAGACATCTCTGGTGACCTAAGCCTATGATGACTTCTCTTCTTCGATCGATCTCCTTTATACCTGCGATTCTTAAATTTGTAACAAAGACTGGCAGAGAAAACAAGATTACTGAAAAGTTACATACCTGTAATATCAATACACAGGATGCTGAGGCGGGAGGATGGTGAGGCAAGCTAGGTTACATAATGAATTTCAGGCCAACCAGTACTACATAGTGACACCTTGTTTAAAAAAGAAAGGGTCTTAATAATATTTTCAAGAGAACATGGCCCACAGAATCAATTAAGTTGAACCCATAAAGGCTTGCAGAGACTGAAATGTCAATCATGGAGCCTGCATGGATTTGTGCTAGATCCTCTGCAAATATCTTATGGTTGTTAGCTTGGTGGTTTTATAAGACTCTTAACAGTGGAAATGGGTATATCTCTGACTCCTTTGCCTGCTCTTGGGTCCCTTTTCCTCCTACTGGGTTGCTTTGACCAGCCTTGACATGAAAGTTGGTGCCTAGTTTTTACTGCACCTTGTTAATGCCATATTCGGTTGATAACCCTGGGAGGCCTGCTCTTTTTTAGAGGGGAAATAGAAAAGGAGGACCTAGGGGAAAGGGGAGGAGGTGGTGGGAGGGGGGCTTGGGAAGAGTCGAGAGAGGGGAAAACTGAAGTTGGGATGTATTGTATGAGAGAAGAATTAAAAAAGAAAAAGAAAAGGAGAGGAAAAAGATGCCCTAATATATAAGCCTGTGAGAGCAGGGTAACATGTCATCTGCCCAAAATGTTCAGCTCATTGCTTGACCCGGTTTGCAGTGTGTAACTCGGATCTTGGATGGCAGAACACTTGAGAGTTACTTTTGTCATTTGTCTTGTCCCTCCAAATAATGGATAAGTAGACACCAAAGAAGAAGGATGCAAAAAGTAATGAAGGAAGAAAGAAGATGAAAGGACAGGGAGAGAGAGGGAGGGAGAGAGAAAGAGAGAGAGAGAGAGAGAGAGAGAGAGAGGAAGAGGGAGGAAAGGGAGGAAGAGAGGAAAAGGGAAGGATTGAAAGAAAAAAGGAAAGAATGTGCAGTAATAAAATAATCAGGGATATCATTAGAGCAGATCTTAATGGATATTTATTGACCTTCCCTTATTTTATAAGACCACAGATGCTCGAAGACACAGAGTTAGGGTGGCTAATTTAAAGTCACATCGCCTATTAATGGAAGGCTAGAGCTAACAGGTCAGTTAATTTCCATTATGGTGTCAGTTAGCTTTCTTTCTTTCCTCTTCCATCTTGATGCAGTACATGCACATATGTGTATGAATTTGTTAACACATTTGTGAGCATGCACGTGCACATTCCTGGATATGCCTGTTTCTCTATATGTTTACAGGTACGCATAGACTGCTGTTCACAGGATGACTTGGAAGTCTGTAAGGAAAGCCCATAGACACAGTCTTATGGTTCTCACATTGGTGGACACAGGGTAAATTTAAGCTGTGAGACTGGTGAGCATATGGTTAACTGGAGGAGAGAGTTTGGCAATGCAGACACATTTAGAAACCTTGTCCTCGGTAATAGTTAATCAAAACCTGGTGCTTACATATGTCAGAAGCCATTCTGTGAGCTAGGAAACTGGACTGTGGAGAACCATCTCCTCCCCCAAAGTTTATAGAGAATGAAGCTTTTATTGCATTTCAATTAGTTAGCAAATGTGAGCCACCAGCCCCTGCCTTTCCAAGTCTCCCGGAGATGGGGGTTGGGGAGAGGTCCAGGTGGACTATGTGCCCTTGCAGAGTCTGCCTTGCTGCCCTCCTGGTGCATGGATTGATAGGCAGCTGTTCTCCAGATGCGGCTCTCCCCAGAAGCAGCTGCATCTCAGCAGGGGCCCTTCCATCAACGTGACAACCTGCTGAGGGTTTTGGATCTCCTCCAGATGTGAGGCATGTTGAGGCTATAAAACAAAATCATTAGCATTATCTCCGTTCTTGGCTGAGAGTCTCAGCTGTGAATGTTTCTTGTACAGATTTAGGGTTTTAATTATTCTCATTTTTCTTCCTGGGTAGCTTCCTTTAGACAGCATGGGATCTTCCCTCGGAGCTGGTTTTCCTAAAAAGAAAGAAAGAAGAGCTGTGAGTAATGTTCCCCAGCGAAGGCAGACTGCGGAGGCTAAGATTAGAGTGCAGCCTCACCCCAGCTGCAGCAAGATGCATGTTTGTGAGCTGAACAGAACGGCCCATGCTGGCTTGTGCTGAATCACAGGCTTGCTTTTACTGAATTCACTTGAAACCATTTTCTTCCTATTCCTTTCTATCTTCCTTTGCCTTGTGAACACAGCTCTTATCTATTGTAACTTCTAGGGAGAATCTAGTTATGTCATCCTTCCTGGGACCTGCACTTTATTCAAGAAGGATGGTTTAGTTTTTAGGTGGTGACTAGAAGCTAACAATGCTAATATTTCTTTATCAGAAAAAAATGACAAAGGGCTTCATATTGAAGGTGCAGAACATTGGCCAGATGGAGCTTGAGGGTCTGTGAAAATAATAAGCAAAAAGTAGATAACAATAACCTTGAATGACCTTGTCTGTGTAGATTATCTTTCCTCCCCTCTACCTTGCTCTTGCAAATCCAATTTCTCAGTGCACAGCTTCAGTACCACACTGAGTTTCCATGGTAGAATTGGAAATTCTCCCCAAGCTACATGCTTGTTTTCATAGTTTACAGCATCAGCAGACAACATCCCATGCCAGGAGCTGCTGAGAGGCATTTGCTCACACAGGGAGCCCAAGAATTGGCCAGAGAAGAAAGTCCTGTGCATACTCTCATCTGCACTTCCTTTGCATGTCTTGAATTTGACATTTAGAATGTTCCTGTTACCTTCTCAGCTTGTAGAATCCTATTCAAGGAGGTCTGCCGGGGATCTTGAGAAGCAGGTTAGAAGTGGTAAGTCCATCTTCAGTAGGTTCCAGTTTGGGTGAAGGAAGTTGCCAAATATCGATAGAATGATCTTCACGTCAAAAATGGCTTCTTTATGCAACCACATGAAAGAGTAGGTGCATTAAGATCCTGTTTAAAACATGCAAGCACAGATGGTCTACTATCTATCTATCTATCTATCTATCTATCTATCTATCTATCTATCTATCTATCTATCTATCTATCTATCTCTTCTACCTATATCTACCTACCTATCTATGTATCATTTATTGTAAGGGTTCATGATTCTCTGAAGAATGATATCCCAGACTCAAATAGTATGTACGCATAAAGAGTATTTTATTCTGCAGAAATTCAGCATGCTTGTGTCTCCATTACTAAGATAGAGAGACCTTGAAGACAGCTCCAAGGCTGGGTTTAAAGCACATCAGGGGAATTCTGGGGTTTGTCTTACTCTATCCCTAGGCATTCCAGGATCATTACCAGGGTGGGAAGGCTAGAAACTGTTGCCTTTTGTCGGTTTGTTTATTGTTTGTTTTTCTGGTAACTGAGTTGCTTGGGTTTGCCCAATTCTTAGGTCTAATCTCCTAAACTGCCAATTTGAAGACTGTCATGGAGTCAGCCTTGCCTTTTCACTATCATTTACCTGTATATCTATGTTGTAGTTAAACCAATTTAAACAAATCCCCATCTAGTTTACAAATAAATGGGGCTCACACTATGCTTATTTTATTTGGCTTTGACAGTTCCTGGGAGCAGCCCCTAATTTGCTTTTCTAACTGCTGGCCTAGCTACTTCCCCAGCAGAGTGCCCCACATACTTGCTCTTCCTCCTGGCCATGTACTCCTGTCCATCTCCTATCATAGAGCCTTCTTTCTTCTTCCTCCACTCTCCTCCCTCTGGTCGGTTCTCAGACCCCAAATCTGGGAACTGAAGCCCTGCCTACCTCTCTTCTGTCCAGCTACAGACTGTAGACACCTTTATTCAACCACTAATTTTAAATTAAGGAACAAGGAATGCAAAACCAAAGCTGGCATATGTGAGAATTCACTTGTCTTGAGGCAACTAGACCTTAGGACACAGAATTTAGCATTACAATACATAGCAACAGACAAAACCCCAATACTATATTCTATCTATCTATCTATCTATCTATCTATCTATCTATCTATCTATCTATCTATCTATCTATCTACCTATCTATCCATTGTCAATCACCAGTCATTTATCTGTATCTATTTATTAACTATCATTTTCTTTCTATCATCAAAATATCTCTTTTATCTAGCTATCATCTTTCTTCTATTTATTTATCACCATATTTCTATCTTATCTCATCCATCAATGATCTATCTCTCTGTTTATTTATCAATCATCAACCAAAATAGACTGAGAACATTTTAAGACACAAAGCTGACCGATTTTGATTGGGCGATAGGAATGTGGATAATCTGTATTTTTATAGTTTTCTTCTTTAGTAGACACTAGTTACCTTAATAATCAGGATATCTTTACAGTTGTAAAAATAATCTTTAAAGTATAATAATACCCCCTGAAATATAATTGGACTCAGAAATGATTGGTGTCAAAAAATCTATTTTCTTCAAATGTACTGCACTCTTACTGACTTTGGAAATGGTGATTTACACCCTGCTGGCTTAGGCAGAAGCATTCTGGGAACAGAGTTCTCACTGCATCAGTGTTCTGTCTGATAGGTTTTCCCTTCCACTCGCAATGTGGTAATGCCTTCTTTTGGCTACTTCTTTGGTTAATTTGGCTTATAAAACTCTGGATTCTCTTAAGATCTTTGCTTATGTTGTTGTATGTTAATTATATATCAACAAAAAGGAAAAAAAAAAGATGGGGGATGAAGAGAAGGGTCAGTCATTAAAAACACTTGCTGCTTTTGCAGAGGACCTGGGTTTTGTTCCCAGCACGCACACTGTGGCTCAAAACTGCCTGTCACTCTAGTTCCAAGGGAATTGGCTGCCTTTTTCAGGCCTCTTCAGGAACTTCACATGTGATGCACATATATTCACAAAGGCTCATATTCATAATAGAATGAAAGAACCAAAAATTTAAAAATTAATGTAAGATGAAATGTATTCTTCATATCTTTGTTATGTCTGTTGAGATTATCATTTATACAGATTAAGTGACCTAGTAGGGGGAAGATGCCTGATGGGAGAAGAACTGCCCTTCAGTGATGTTAGTAAAAGCAGTCTCTCTTCTCTTGAAGCAGAAGTCCTAGAAAGGCGTCTTTTTAGGGGAGCCATTGTGATATAAAAGCAGAGCCCTCATATACAAACATGTTATGATGGCCTATCCTGTTTGTCATATCACAGGTCAGGCTGCTCAGATGCGTATAGCTCCCATGTGTGATCCTTGTAATGGTCTGCCTCATATTGAACCATAGTTAATAGATGAAAAGATGGGTGCACAGTGCAAAATAGACTATGACAGGATGCCAAGTGAGCTGCCTGCATCATAAGCAATAGCAGGACTCGGGGTTGGAAAAAAAAGAGCTGAATGGGACAGTGTTCCTCAGAGGGGTTGCTTAGGAGCTCAGAGGTGTGCCAAACCCTGAGGTGATGAGCGTGCTGATCAGAGGGATCCCACATACATTAATTCCTCTAGTAGAACATTGAACACATCCTGGGAAGTCCATTTCATGACTTTTCTGATTTTCTGCTTTTAATAGAAACTCAATTATTGACCTTGTCTTTGTCATCTGGCACTGGAAAGGGATGAGTTTGGATACCAGTCTGAAATCTAGAAGACATATTTGGGATAGAGATGGAAATTCAAGTCGTTAACAAAAAGAGAGCCTTTAGAATAACAGGAATTGATGAAGAGGCAAGCTCCAAGACCTGAGCCATGGACCTAGGGAGTTCACATTCTCAGAAGCTGGCTTAGTAACCTATGTCCCTTGCACCCACCTTCAACCAGGACTGGGTCCAGTGAATTACATTCACAGACCTTGGCCAGCATTACTGCAATCTTCTGGGCCCTCCTGGGCTTCTCCTGTGGATGGCTGACATCTCAGAGATGGATGGAATAGTAATGATGTTCTGGTGAGAATAGAAGAGTTCACCAAAGAATTTCATATTATATCTCCAAGTTTAGCAACTGAAAACTCAAACTTTACCTCTACCATATCCACAGGACTCCAAGCTAGTGACCTTGGTCATCTGAGGACTGTTCCTTTGATGACTCTCTGGCCATGTATATCTATTTGTCCTTTTTTTTTTTTCTTGAAATGACTTCTGTCCTAGGAGGTTTTTCATTCCTCAATGGAACAGACACTAGTCAAGTTTAATGCACCAGTTTTACCATATATATATATATATATATATATATATATATATATATATATATATATATATATATAATACAGATATACATAACTTAATATATATCTCTGTAAACACATACAAACTAAATACACACTTAGCAGTGAAGCTTCAGCACACTAATGTTAGACTCTTTCTGCTTCCAGTGAGAGCATCTCACATATTAGTTACTGAAGCTCAGAGGCACAGAATGCCATACGTGTTATTTACTGTAAAATCAGGGAAGCCAGCATATTTTGTATGTGAGCATATTTTCTGAGACCTTATTTGATCATTAGCTTCAAAAAAAAAAAAACCACGCTAAGATTCAGATTACCTCAGTGAAGACAAGGCCCTATTTAGCAGGTGATGTCCTTTGATAGTTAGTCAACTTTCAGGTAACAGTATGGAAGGAGTATAGACAGTAATAACTCCCTTACACAGTGAGTGATGCATATAGGATCATGGGAAGCTTCATAGCTTCATCTGCTTATGTTCAAACGCACTCATACTTTCTTTTTATTTTGGACCAAATTGTTTTGAATATTAATTTTGTGTATGTTATGACAATGTATTGTTTAGTTTATGTATGTATTTAACTTAAATGCATATGTAGTCAATGTCTATATGCCTGCATGTATTTAGTTTATGTATATATTTAATTTATGCATGTTAATATAAGCATATAAATATATACATATATATTTAATTTACCAAGGTATATATTTAGTTTATATATGTACATAGGCATGTCTGTGTTTACTGGGGTATGTATTTAGTTTATATATGTCTATATTTGATTTATAGGTGCATTTATATATGTATAAATATCTTTATATATGTATGTATTTAATCTATAGATATATACTTTGTTCATGTATATATGTATGTGTATATTATATATGTATGTATATATTTAGTTTATGAATTTATGTTTACCATTTATGTATGTGTTTAGTATATGTATGCATACATGTATTTAGTTTATATTTGTATGGATGTATGTACTTATATATGTATTTAGCTTATGTATGAATGTATTTAATTTAAATTAATGTATGTATATACTAATTTTTGTAAATATTTAACTTATGGATATATGCCTTTCATGTAAATATGTTCCTATATATGTATTTGAGTTAAACTGAGGCTCTGTACATGCAAATCATGGGCCACACCATGAAGTTACATCCCTAGCCTAAGTGTTTAGTATTGAACTAGGACAGTAGTCTTTTCCATAGACTAATTTTACTGGCTATAGCACTTCTGCTACTGCCAATCTATAGAGATGGGCCAGTGTTCCTTGGAAACACATGCTTGCCAAAGGTTGTTATAGCAGTCAGTGCCTGCTGAATGTTCCCTGTTTAGCTAGTGATAACTGGTGTTGAACACTAGCTAGGAGTTTAAAGGAGTTTAAAGAAGTTGCATGGGTGTCCCTTATTGCTGGCAATCTATAGATATAGTAGCTCGCATTGTCTAGAGTGGTTTTATATATTTACAAGCTTGGAAAATTGAAACAACCTTCTGAAATAGATGATAGTAGATTTCGTGGACACTATTTTTCATTCGAAATAAGAGAACATGAAATTCACAGTGCTCATGGTCCCAGGAACTCATTGAGAAACCATCTTTAGAAGTAGGAACCTCTCTGTGCCCCAGGAAAGTGGACTCTCCAGACATCATTTTCTGTTGTCAAGGTTATTCTCCCCTTTGCTTCACTGTCTACACACACCAGGGCTTCTCATTAGAAGTGGAATTTTTGGAACCTTTAAAAAAAAAACAAACAAACCATGTTTTGTTTTGGGTTTGTGTGTGTGTGTGTGTGTGTGTGTGTGTGTGTGTGTGTGTGTGCGTGTGCGCATGCATGGGAAGGAAAAGAGCTCTGTCTTGGGTGTTATTCTTCAGGAATTGTCTATCTTATGTTTTATACAGCCTTTCACAGGGACCTGGGGCTAGCTGATTAGGCTATGTTCTGTGGCCTATGACTTGGGGCTTTGCGTTTCCAGCATGCCACTGTACCTAGCTCTTTGCGATGCTAAGATCAAGCTGACAATAGTAAGCACTTCACTGACAGAGGCGTCTCCCAAACTTGCTACATTGTTTTCCCTCTGTTCACGTGTTTGGGAGGGAATTTCTTATCTAAATGGGAAACTGATGATGTGAATGTATCCGCTGATGTGTAGGGTGAAGGAGGGGATATTTGGTAGGCGATGACAGGTGTGTGAGGAATATGAAGTTGTGAGCAGGTGTGGGAGCCAGTGTGGTGGAGCACGATGCTGTCAGCCTGAGTCACATTTCCTCTCCCAGGGTGATTTAGTGTGGGACATTTGACACAGCAGGAAATGGGGAGCAGATGGTGTCAGAGCAGATGTGACACCTGTAGAAACCTTAGACTTGGACTGAACTGCAGATTCGACATCTTCATTTGCTTTGCTCCCTGGAAGGGTGAATTCTCTCTCTCTCTCTCTCTCTCTCTCTCTCTCTCTCTCTCTCTCTCTCTCTCTCTCTCTGTGTGTGTGTGTGTGTGTGTGTGTGTGTTTTCTTAATTGCACATCAAGCTTCCAGATGGAGGGAATGGCATCTTGCCTTATTTCATCTTGCAATCTCTGGTGTGGCACTACGAATAATGTGTGTGTTTAAAACCCATTGTTATTTGATTGATTCCTGATGTTTCTTGAAGTCAAGGAGACATCCTTTGTTGCACCACAAGCTCCAGCCAAAATATAAAAAGAAAACAGGAGCTCTAGTAAGTAACATGCTAATAGTCACTGTTTCCCTGCAGCCTCGAAATGTTCAAAAACAGGGAGACCGGGTCTCTAAAGACTATTTTGTGGGGAGGGGCACACCTTAGGAAAAAAATTAGGATAAATGCTTCAGAATGTTTTTGCAGACTGGGATAGATAAAAAATCTTGCTTAACTTGAAATAACTGATCTGTAAACCTGATCTAAGTTCCCTTAAAATATTACTTTATAGCCCATCTTATCACAAGTTTCTGAAGGATCATTTGCTGGCAGTAGAACTCATCATCAGAAAGCTTAAAATGTAAGTGCAGCAGAGGTAAGAATTAAGGATAAAGAGAGATCCCGTGGCTGGCTACAGATCCAGCCATAGACGCACACACAGCTATTGTCGCACACATGGCCACAGTCGCACACTCAGCCATAGTCGCACACTCAGCCATAGTCGCACACACAGCCATAGTCGCACACTCAGCCATAGTCGCACACTCAGCCACAGTTGCACACTCAGCCATAGTTGCACACTCAGCCATAGTTGCACACTCAGCCATAGTCGCACACTCAGCCATAGTTGCACACATAGGCATAGCGCACACTCAGCCATAGTCGCACAGTCAGCCATAGCCGCACACATAGCCACAGTCCCACACTCAGCCACAGTCNTTGAGTTAAACTGAGGCTCTGTACATGCAAATCATGGGCCACACCATGAAGTTACATCCCTAGCCTAAGTGTTTAGTATTGAACTAGGACAGTAGTCTTTTCCATAGACTAATTTTACTGGCTATAGCACTTCTGCTACTGCCAATCTATAGAGATGGGCCAGTGTTCCTTGGAAACACATGCTTGCCAAAGGTTGTTACAGCAGTCAGTGCCTGCTGAATGTTCCCTGTTTAGCTAGTGATAACTGGTGTTGAACACTAGCTAGGAGTTTAAAGGAGTTTAAAGAAGTTGCATGGGTGTCCCTTATTACTGGCAATCTATAGATATAGTAGCTCGCATTGTCTAGAGTGGTTTTATATATTTACAAGCTTGGAAAATTGAAACAACCTTCTGAAATAGATTATAGTAGATTTCGTGGACACTATTTTTCATTCGAAATAAGAGAACATGAAATTCACAGTGCTCATGGTCCCAGGTACTCGTTGAGAAACCATCTTTAGAAGTAGGAACCTCTCTGTGCCCCAGGAAAGTGGACTCTCCAGACATCATTTTCTGTTGTCAAGGTTATTCTCCCCTTTGCTTCACTGTCTACACACACCAGGGCTTCTCATTAGAAGTGGAATTTTTGGAACCTTAAAAAAAAAAACAAACAAACCATGTTTTGTTTTGGGTTTGTGTGTGTGTGTGTGTGTGTGTGTGTGTGTGCGTGTGCACATGCATGGGAAGGAAAAGAGCTCTGTCTTGGGTGTTATTCTTCAGGAATTGTCTATCTTATGTTTTATACAGCCTTTCACAGGGACCTGGGGCTAGCTGATTAGGCTATGTTCAGTGGCCTATGACTTGGGGCTTTGAGTTTCCAGCATGCCACTGTACCTAGCTCTTTGCGATGCTAAGATCAAGCTGACAATAGTAAGCACTTCACTGACAGAGGCGTCTCCCAAACTTGCTACATTTTTTTCTCTCTGTTCACGTGTTTGGGAGGGAATTTCTTATCTAAATGGGAAACTGATGATGTGAATGTATCCGATGATGTGTAGGGTGAAGGAGGGGATATTTGGTAGGCGATGACAGGTGTGTGAGGAATATGAAGTTGTGAGCAGGTGTGGGAGCCAGTGTGGTGGAGCACAACGCTGTCAGCCTGAGTCACATTTCCTCTCCCAGGGTGATTTAGTGTGGGACATTTGACACAGCAGGAAATGGGGAGCAGATGGTGTCAGAGCAGATGTGACACCTGTAGAAACCTTAGACTTGGACTGAACTGCAGATTCGACATCTTCATTTGCTTTGCTCCCTGGAAGGGTGAATTATCTCTCTCTCTCTCTCTCTCTCTGTGTGTGTGTGTGTGTGTGTGTGTGTGTGTGTGTGTGTGTGTGTGTGTGTTTTCTTAATTGCACATCAAGCTTCCAGATGGAGGGAATGGCATCTTGCCTTATTTCATCTTGCAATCTCTGGTGTGGCACTACGAATAATGTGTGTGTTTAAAACCCATTGTTATTTGATTGATTCCTGATGTTTCTTGAAGTCAAGGAGACATCCTTTGTTGCGCCACAAGCTCCAGCTAAAATATAAAAAGAAAACAGGAGCTCTAGTAAGTAACATGCTAATAGTCACTGTTTCCCTGCAGCCTCGAAATGTTCAAACACAGGGAGACCAGATCTCTAAAGACTATTTTGTGGGGAGGGGCACACCTTAGCAAAAAAAAATTAGGATAAATGCTTCAGAATGTTTTTGCAGACTGGGATAGATAAAAAATCTTGCTTAACTTGAAATAACTGATCTGTAAACCTGATCTAAGTTCCCTTAAAATATTACTTTATAGCCCATCTTATCACAGGTTTCTGAAGGATCATTTGCTGGCAGTAGAACTCATCATCAGAAAGCTTAAAATGTAAGTGCAGCAGAGGTAAGAATTTAGGATAAAGAGAGATCCCGTGGCTGGCTGCAGATCCAGCCATAGACGCACACACAGCTATTGTCGCACACATAGCCACAGTCGCACACTCAGCCACAGTTGCACACTCAGCCACTGTCGCACACTCAGCCATAGTCGCACACTCAGCCTCTTCTTCAGCAGTCCTTTGCTAGTAACTTGCAAGGTTTCTCTTTTTTTTATTTTTAATTTTTATATTAGATATTTTCTTTATTTACATATGAAATGCTATCCCGAAAGTTCCCTATACCCTTCCCCCACCCTGCTCCCCTACCCACCCACTCCCACTTCTTGGCCCTGGCATTCCCCTGTACTAGGTTATATGCAGCATTTCTCTTAATGTTTGCATTCCTATTCTCCACTCTTTAAACCTGGGGGATCTTGCCTGTGGGATATGAGCTAATGTGACACAAGTAAAGACTTGAAATGGCTTTTTCAATGAGCCTTTAATACAGTTAGTTCCTCAGGGTATGGTGACCCCCAACCATAAAATTATTTTCATTGCTATATCATAACTGTAATTTTGCTACTGTTATGAGCTATAATGTACGTATCTGTGTTTCCTGATGGTTTTAGCATACCCCCGTGAAAGGGTTGTTCAATTCTAAAGGGATCACAATCTATAGGTTGAGACTTACTGCTCCATAGTCCTAAGTTGCCATGTGAACAAGCTGAAGCTCACTGACCACATGAGAACTAGGAAGCCCAGTGCCTCTGTTGATTCAGTCAGCAGCCAGACTAGCCCACAAAGAGGGCCATTTTAGCTTATTGTTAATTGACATAGACACCCAAGTGAGCGTAAGAGAGATTAACAGAAGAGCCACCCTGCCAAGTCCAACTCAGATTATCTCACTGTGGAATCATGAGCTAGCTAAATGCTTGATGTTTTAGATATAATTATTGGTGTGATTATACAATAAAAGCCAACTAAAATAGTTTTCAATGAAAGTTATAGAATAGGCAAATATATTGAATAAATGAGTTAAATACGTAGGTATTTATTTATTTAGTCTTCTCATTTGAAAACAAAACCAAGTGGAATCAGAGTAATTAAATAACTTGGCTAGCACAGGCTAGATGAGTCAAATAGTATAAGAGATCAGAAGAAATAAAGTAATATTTTCTTTAAAATAAGTCCTTGTCTTCTTAAGAATACTATAATCTATTAAAACTAGAGTTTATGGGCTACTGAAAAGGCTTAGTAGGTGAAGGTGCTTTCTGCCAAGCCTGATGACCTTAGTTTAGTTCCTGGGACTGACATGCTAGGAGAAGAGCAGTGACTCCTGCAAGTTGTCTCTGACCTCTTCATGTGTCATACATGCAGATACGCACATGTTCACACACACACACACACTCACACACACTAAATGTAGCTCTCTCTCTCCACATACATACATACATACATACATACATACACACATACATACACACACATACACACACACACACACAATAAATGTAAGTATATAATACACATGGAAAATAATACATGAATACATATACAAACAATAAAATATGTACAATAATATAATGCAAGTTTTTTAAAAGAAAAGATAACAGAGAATATATTTTCATTACTTACTACTTTCTATATCAATAAAACCTAGAAAAGTATTTTATGTATTTTTTATTACAAATTACATTTTTATCACTTGTTCATGTCCATAGCATACTGTAAAATGGCAGAAAGGCTGTGCTGAAAGTTAACCTTTTGCTTCTTTTGCTCAGATATTCAGCTCTTCTTGGAGGTATGTATCATCTAACATACCTGGAGGTTTTTGTGTGTTTGTTTTGTCTTGTGTACCTTCAGAAGATATTTATGTGTTTGGTCTAGATTATAGTAAATAGCACACAGGGCTTGTTTCCAAAAATTAGAGAAAAGAAGCAGAGGAGATAGAAAGGACAATAAACACATTCCATCCATGCCTCCCACCCAGCCATCTGGTACACCACCTACAAAGCCACAGCATTTTGAGAGGGTGTGGCAGAGAGATAAAATCAGGCATAAAATAATCAAAGCTGATCAGAATCCTCAAAGTGATGTCTCCTAGCAGATTGTTGTCCATATCTGTCCTAGTCAAATAAAAAGAAAACAAGAAAAATGTGAAATTGTGGGGGTCTCTCTGGATACTAGCCAAGATCCACATCCTTAAATGTTTTTCCTGGAACAGAAATAATGGAAATGAATCTCCCATGCATAAGATTCTGAGGGATTTCTTTGGTTTGATACCCTGTAGAGAGCTGTGCAAAGAGACAGGAAACAACAAAGGAAGAAGGTTGAGATTTGAGAACAAGCTGGGGCTAGTAAAGGATGGGTGTTTGTAGCTGTTGAAAGTGTAGTAGACACACTAAGAAGATGCAGTGTGAAAGGGGATTCGGATGTGTTTGGTAGGAGGCTATCTCTCCAGGGAGGTACAATATATTTCTGCAGAAGTAGGGAGGTAGAAGCCAGACTCCTGGACTTAAGAAATCAAGGAAGGCAGGAAGAAGGACCTGTCTAGAAACTAAAAGACACAAGTGAAGACCACGTGTGCAAAGTTTTTTTTTTTCTTCTACAGAAGAGAAAAATGGGTAGCAGGAGAGGAGAGATGAGATGAAAACATTGAAAGATAGATGCTTTGGAATAGCTTTATTTTTATTCATCTGTGTGTCTGTGTCTGTGTCTGTGTCTGTGTCTGTGTCTGTGTCTGTGTCTGTGTCTGTGTCTGTGTCTGTGTCTGTGTCTGTGTCTGTGTCTGTGTCTGTGTCTGTGTCTGTGTGTGCTGCACATGGGCCCAGGGAGGCCAGAAGAGGGCTTTGGATTCTTTGGAGCTGAAGTTACAGGCAATTGTGAGTTGCTCAACATGGGTGCTAAGCACTGAACTGGAAGCCTCTGGAAGAGCAACAAGTGGGTTTATTCACTTAATCATCTCTCAAATTTGAACTGTCAGAGGAAGGTCACAGATAACCTCATTTACATGGGTTATTTCCTTCTGCTTTGGAGAGAAGCACACTTTCTCCAGTCATGGGGTGTGTCTGATAAAACACACCATTTCAACTCCATTCAGCTCTTCCTTCTGTCGATTGCACAGGGGACCCTGGTCTACCACCACTTACTCCTGCATCTCTATTTTGCACAGTGAAAGTTCCTTGGATCCTGACTGGACCCACTTTCACATGGACCATTGGTGATGTTTCATGGCAGAAGAGCTGGGTTTCTCTCCTGAAAGTATCCAGCGAGAGTCCTTGTCAACCTCTCCCTATATCCACTTATTCAATCTTTCCCTTTCGTCTTGTATTAAGGTTCCCAAGTCCTTGCAGGTTCAACCCACAGCACAGCGTTTGAAACCTCTCCCAAGCAGAAAATTCTAGGAGAGAACCAGAAGACCCTAGCCATGCTACATTCTGTAAATCACAAGAGCCTGGGACGTGAGGTTGGGTAGGGGTAGTGAATGGTTGACTTGCCATACTCTGCACACCCTTCTTTAAAGATTTTGGAATGTTTTCTTTCATTTTCTCTCACAAATTCCTTTTGATGATACCTTGTTGTTGTTATTCTCAGTATAATTGAGCTTGTAAGAAGTTCTTTCCTTATATAGAATACTGTAGCTATAGGAAGATGAGAGTAGTTTTAGGAAGAAGATGGGACTTGATCTGATCCTTGATTGAGGACTAATTAGTGTAGAACCTGAGGAGAGGAAAGGAATCACTGGCATTTTTCTAGACCACTCAGTGAGTTGCTACGGTGTCTGGTTGCTCCTGAGTTGTCCCTTTTAGAGGTGACTTTTAGTTTCTGTGCAAAGGAGCAACCTCATAGGAAGAACAACAATATCATCCAGAGTCTCCCCTGCCCCCAGAGCTCCCAGGAACTAAACCACCAACCAAAGAGTACACATGGAGCAACCCCTGGATCCAGCTGCAGATGTAGCAGAGGATGGCTTTGCTGGACATCAATGGGAGGAAAGGCCTTTGGTCATGTGAAGGCTGGATGCCCCAATGTAGGGAAATGCCAGGCCAGAGAGATGGGAGTGTGTGTGTGTGTGTGTGTGTGTGTGTGTGTGTGTGTGTGAGCACCCTCATAGAAGTAGGGGGATGGGGGATGGGATAGGGGATTTTCAGAGGGGAAACTAGGAAAGGAGATAACATTAGAAATGTAAAAAAATTAAAATATCCAATTAAAAAAAAAGGATTCAAGCCATCTTCTGGACAGTGACTCGGCTTAATGGATGACAACTCTTCTCCATCTCCACTACCTCACATGTCCCCCTTCTGTGATGTAGTGGCCCCCAGTCTATTAAGGTTGGGCCACATGTATATGTTCTGTCTCTGACAACTTTGATGTTTAACTTCCCTAAACAACTGAAAGAGGTTAAAAACAAACAAACAAACAAACAAACAAACAAATCAAGCAGACCCCCTCCACCACCAACCCAGCTCTCTTCCTTGAGCATCCATTCCAGCACCAGGCTTGCCTTTTGGGTTCCTTCCCACATACTTCCTGTGGCTGCCAGCCTGGTATCTGCCTAGCTCAACTCCATGTCCACTTTGATAAGAGCTGGAGCATAATCAACACAGCCTCAGTTCTCTGGCTCAGATTTCCCCTTGTGGCTTCTGCATTCCTGTCGATAATTAGAGGAAGCTTTCTTGCCATGCTGAAGGCTATATAAAATAAGTTAATAAGCAAGGAAGCAGCTGGCAGGGGGCCAGAAGCTTGCTGCTGCTGGTACCCTGCCTACCCTGTGCTATAGTTACTGAGGGGGAAGGAAGCTTGGCACTCAGAAGCTGCTTGGCTCTTCTGAGTTGGTTAACTGGGAGAGTGAACCTGGCATTGCAGGAAAAATTTAAGAACTCTAGAGAACACACTCTAAGAGTGCTCATAGGGCTTTGGCCTTTGAATAGTAGAGACAATTGATTTCTCTTACTATCTTTCTTGTGCATGTCTCTCATTTCAAGCCTGAGATGACTTAATTCTCTTTGCCATTTTTATTATCATACAGCTCCATCCCATTTTATTAAGTTTAATATAAGTGCTATGTGGGTTTGAATGCCAAGTTGTAAGTATAATCCAAGAATTTGTTCCTTATCCCCCATTTTAAGATTTTTACCTGAACATAACATTGAAGACCAGAACTTGGAGGGAGGGCAGTGTATTTTAAGACAACTGTGTCTGTGCCTACAGAATTAGTAGGAAACTATATCTGTCTAGGTATGTAGGTACAGAGACCTAGGCATCTATATTTAGTCTAATTCTTTGGTATTCATAGAGATCCTTTCCAGTATATATAACCCAGTGGATATTAGAAATCCCGATTAGTTAAATTTTCTCTATAAAATGTAGTTATCTTGACTTTTCTGTTGTTGTGATAAAATACTGCCATCAAAAGTAGCTTAAGGAAAAGAGAGTTTATTTTGGTTTAAGATTCCAAAGGGATAGATCCCATCACGGTGGGAAGGCATGCCCAGGTGGCTTGAGCAGGAACTGGTTAATCACCTTTTCTCCACACACAGAGACAGAGGGCAACAGGAGGTGGAGTGAGGCTGAAAACCCTCATAGTCCATCCCTCAGTAACATGTTTCCTCCAGGGAGGCTGCAACTCCTAAAGGTTCCCTTATCTCCACAAATAGCACCACTAACAGGGGACTAACCAAGTGTTCAAAACCATGAGCCTATGAGAACATTTCTCAGGCAATCCACCATAGCTGAATCTGCATATAGCCATTTGCATATAGCAATGCAGATCCTCCAATATATTCTGAGGGCAGTATCAGCACCATTGAGGTCTACAAAGTAAGGTCCCGTTCAGCCAACACTATAGTAGAGAGGCTTAGCTCAAGTCTCAAGGACTCAGAACCAGGAAGGATGATGGTCTTTTATTTTACTTGGATTCTCAACTGATTGGGTGGCTTGGCTTTTTCTTACATAATCCACTATTTGTAATGTTAGTGATTTTACAGCAGCACTTTCAGAGTCACACTTAGAAGCAGCCTCTCTAGCTGCCTGGGTTTCCCTCCATCTAATCACACTGACATCTAAATCTACCCCTCACCCCTATTTCCTCCTCCATGACTGGGGCCCCTTTTCTGGTTCTTCAAAGCCTTGCAAAAGCCCCCCCCCCCCAATGCAATGGCATTAGACTCCATACAGCTAAGGAAACTTGGATGACATGTTTGGACCTGGAGGAGTTGGGAGGTGGTAAAGCTTCTTTGATTGGTTACAAATGGCTTGGTGGAATTCAGACTGCTTCTTGGAACAATGAAAGAGAATGGTTGTGGCCACTGTTTGGGTCATTTGGGTTAAAAAAACAAAATAATTGCCCTCATTGACTTCCCCGACAAAGAAGAAAGTGATATTTGATTGTGGATGGGCCAAGATGTCTCTTTCAATGAATGTTCAAGATGCACACTTGCTTTTATGAGTTGCCCACATTGTTTTATGCACTAAAAAAGACACAATAATACTACACTAGAAGGGCAGTTCCAGAAGCAACCCAGGGCAACCTTTCTGAGCTCTCAGATCCACCAGCATCTACTTACAACATTAGAAAAATCACCTCTTTCATTCCTAACAGTTTCTCTGACTTGGTAGTCCATCCCTGGATTCTGTCCTTGAAACCAAGTTTCTGGCCTCATACCTTTCTCTCTCCGTTTGAGTCTTGAAGACTGACTTCATAGCTATATTTGAAAACTTGCCAGTTGCTTGTCTTTCCTTTCTAAGCACTACTGTATCATCCTGTATTGGTCACACTGACCGGCCCAACATCATTCATAGTTGATTCACAATCCCTCCTTGGTATTCTACTCTAAGTTGGGTCATGACTTCAATGTCACTTAAGGTCATTCACTCTGAAATTTGACTGAAGGGCAAGTGATGAAACGTGGCCACTGCACAGCTATTTGCTGACTCACCCTAGGATCCCCAGAGATATAATTACAATACCTACCATTACAATTAATTAAGCTCATTCTAGACTAGGGTTGCCACAGTGTACAACCTCAGGGCACTGTTCTCATAAAATGTAACATGTATGGTACTTTCTGAGTTGTGCTGTTGTGAAAACTTGAATTAAAACTGGCCATGTAGATAAACTCCTCCCACTACTCCAAAATGCAAAACTAGATTTGAGAAAAGTCTGAAAGCCCTGGCACATTTCATCATTGCAGGAAACTTTAAGAACAGTCTTGATAGAGTTAACTGATCTATTACTGTCTTCTGTGTCTATAGTCTGTGTATAGGAGGAGGATCCATCTTATGTCCTTCATATCTGTGTATAGAAGGATGATTCGATCATGCAAAATATTATGAAGACATAAAGTGAATTATTTGTGCTCACAGTACTTTCTTTCACGTTATTCTCCCTAGTATTTCCCGTCGATTTTTCTCAACCCTGGCCATTTTCAACTACTTATGGTCTTGGTTCTACTCTGAGTTAGTCAATTCCTACCCAATACACACTGCATAAGGTTTCCTCTTTTTTTTGTATTCAACCTTATTATCTGGGCAGGTTTAACTTATTGAATTTCTTTGCTGTTAGTATTTGGCAAGTTCACTCAATGGCTAAAGTTTCTTGTGTAACCTCTGGGATTCTTTCACTATTAAAATACTGGTAAGAGAGTATCTTTTGTCATCAGGGAAGACCATGTCTTGAATGTGTCAGAAGAATAGACATAGAGGTTGAGGTTGGACATAGAGCAAAAATTAGTCAACAAAGGGAATTGAAAGTGATGAAGGAGGTGAGAAATGAATAGGAATTGGCATCAAACCTCTATATAGAGTCCACAGCATGTAAATATTTAAGGTAGGGAGAAATAGTCCTTATCAAGGGACTGAAAGATTAGAGTGACAAGAGCTTGGGGATGCAGCTCTAGAGATCAGCAGAAGTCAGATCTCACGTAGTCATCTAGTTGTGTAGATGCTGTTGCATGGAGAAGGGACTGGCAGGGTAGAAAGACTAGCTCCATGGGGAACTGTGAGGAAGTGTGACAAAACTCAGGCCACAGAGCACAATAAATTGTCCTGGATGGTTGCAGAGGAGGCGGGTTGGATTTTAAGTAATGGTAGATTAGATGTTGTCTTAGTCAGGGTTTCTATTCCTGCACAAACAACATGACTAAGAAGCAAGTTGTGGAAGAAAGGACTTATATAGCTTACACTTCCACATTGCTGTTCATCACCAAAGGAAGTCAGGACTGGAACTCAGAAGGTCAGGAAGCAGGAGTTGATGCAGAGGCCATGGAGGGATGTTACTTACTGGCTTGCTTCCCTTGCTTTGCTCAACCTGCTTTTTTTTTTTAATAGAACCCAAGACTTCCAGCCCAGGGATGGCACCACCCACAATGGGCTAGGCCCTTTCCCCTTGATCACTAATTGAAAAAATGCCTTAAAGCTGGATCTCATGTAGGCATTTCCTCAAGGGAGGCTCCTTTCTCTGTGATAACGCTAGATTATGTCAAGTTGACACACAAAGCCATCCAGTACAGATGTGGAGAAGAGGGACTGATAGGTTGAGAAGGTTGAATGGCAGAGGGATTCATTTACATAAATGGAAAAACTGATTTGCAGGAATAGAGAGACAATGCCATTTGCTTGACTACACAAAAAGAGGAAATTTAATTGAGGAAGCTGATTTTAGATGTTTGAGAGGCATTTAAGCATAAACACAGTCATATACACAACACTAGAGATTAGAAATATGTTTGGGGTACAGATATGAGCTTAGGATTGCTATGGTAGTTGATAGAGTATAAGGTAGAGGACAAAGGGAACCTAGGAAAACACATATGGAATGTATTAGCTATATTTTTGTTGCTGTGATAAAACATCAAGACCAAGTCAACCTATAAGAGAAGAGTTTACTTGGGCTTATGATTCCAAAGGATGATTCGATCACTGATGGAAGACATGGCAGCAGGTAGGTATCTAAACCACCATAGAGAAACTATCACATTTCATGATTAGGAAGAAGATAAAAAAATTAGCCATTAACATGAGGGGAAGACAACTGAAGGTCAGGAGGAAAATCAGGAGAGTGTAATGTTTTAGGAAACAACAACCAAAGGATGTTATGCCAATACCATACAAGTTGCCAATACTTCTATACAGCAGGTGTGTTTTATGTATTTTCTATACTGTCACAAAGTGCTATCATATGATTTATATTTTATATATATATATATATATATATATATATATATATATATATATATATACACACACACACACACACACACACACACACACACACACACACTAGATACAAGATACAAAAACTTCATTCAAGTTTTTAAATATATGGTCCTACATCATGTCTTTATGCAAGAACATTACCCTGATGTAAGGCAGGAACCCCTTCTATGTCTTTGTTAGATCACACAAAATGACAGTTGGTAAGGATCTATGCTGAGTGGTCCCTCCAGTGCTCCCTCTGCTCCGGTGTCTTCCAAATGCTTTTACATTCATGGTGTCCAAGGGGAAGTTCCTTCTCAAGAGACTTAAAATACACCCAATGAAACAAGACCTGCTACTTTATCCGCCATGCCTTCCCTGCAAAACAAATGGTGCTCTTGGATTGTAAATGAGAGAAAAAAATTGCCTGAGAGATTAAGGAGAGCTTAGTGGAGACACCGGAGTCTGTGTTTGGGTTGGTTTGAAAGATACCTCTGCTAGAGTGTAGGAATTTCCTCTAAGTGGGGGAGAGAGACATATGTGGAATACATTTAAGGGATCTTAATAACTAAAAAAAATGTGGTGCTTGACTGTTTTTGAAAGAACGGTCATATTAAAAAATTATATTGTATTTTACCTGACACAATTATATACATTTGTGTGGATGTGGTATGATATTTTAGTATTAACAGAATGCACCAATCAAACTAAAATAATTAGCACTTGACTACCTCAAACATTTAGCTTTGTGTTGAGAAAATGAAAAATCCCCCTTTCCAGTTATCTTGAAGTAAAAAATAAGTCCCTAAGGACAGCCATTCTGGACTAGAATTCTATTTTCCTATGTGATTGCAAATTTGAACCCCTTAAGCAACTGCTTCCTGTCCTTCTCTATCTTCCATCCTGATTTTAGTACCTACTATTCTGTTTTCTACTTCTGTAAGGCTAAGTGTCTCTCCTTCCACCTGTGAGTGAGAACATACAGTGTAGTTCTTTGCTTAGCTAATGGATCTCAAATTCTAACACAGGGCCTTTAAATATCTTGAGAGTTCATCAATGTGATGAAATATTTTCAATTGCGTTTTAGTTGGTTTGAGTTCTTTTCTTTTCTTTTTTATCTCAGGTTGGCTAGCTTTGACAATCAATCCCTGGGGGCAGTTTCCTCTGAAATATGATCCAGTTCCACCCACATCTCATTTCACTTTTATCCCCACCCCACCCAAAGAGATCATAGTGTGTGGTTTCCCTAATGAATGACAGATAACAGGTTTGGTGATGGCTGGAAATCCAGGTGAGTAGTTCTTTGAAGCATCGTAGCCCTTTGATTACACCATTCCTTTATACATTCAGAACTGATGGGCCACAAAAAAGAGAAACGTGGCCGCACATATATGGTATGCATGGGAGAATTGGACCAGAACTCCATGGAATCTGAAATCCATGGGCGTTTAAGTCCCTTAAGTGACAGGGATCTGCAATGGAATACAACTGTGACTATTCTGAACATGAACAGTTCCAGGTAGCTTCACAGGATTCTGTTCAGTATAGTTCCCTTTCCTACCTCTTTACTGTGCAGTGCATAGCCTGTGCTGTATAGAAATTCTGTTTGCAAATTTTGTGGCAGGTGGAGGAGATTGATACGTTTACTTCTGGTTGTTGTCTTCTGGTAGCCTCGGTTAAACTTACTGCACAACTTGTATGATGGGTCTGACATATGCAACTAGAGACAAGCTCTGGGGGTACTGGAGAGTTCATACTATTGTTCCTCCTATAGGGTTGCAGACCTCTTTAGCTTCTTGGGTGCTTTCTCTAGCTCCCCCATTGGGGGCCCTGTGTTCCATCCTATAGATGACTGTGAGCACCCACTTCTGTATTTGCCAGGTACTGGCATAGCCTAACACAAAACAGCTATATCAGGGTCCTGTCAGCAAAATTTTGCTGGCATATGCAATAGTGTCTGAGTTTGGTGGTTGTTTATGGGATGGATCCCATGGTGGAACAGTCTCTGGGTGGCCCTTCCTTCCATCTCAGATCCAAACTTTGTCTCTGTAACTCCCTCCATGGATATTTTGTTCCCCATTCTAAGGAGGGATGAAGTATCCCCACATTGGTCTTCCTTCTTGATTTTCTTGTGTTTTTGCACATTGTATCTTGGGTATTCTAAGTTTCTGGGCAAATATCCACTTATCAGTGAGTGCACATCATGTGAGTTCTTTTGTTATTGGGTTACCTCACTCAGGATATCTTCCAGATCCATCCATTTGCCTAAGAATTTCATAAATTCATTGTTCTTAATTACTGAGAAGTACTCCATTGTGTAAATGTACCACATTTTCTGCATCCATTCCTCTGTTGAGGGACACCTGGGTTCTTTACAGCTTCTGACTATTATAAATAAGGCTGCTATGATCATAGTGGAGCATGTGTCCTTATTACAAGTTGGAACATCTTCTGGATACATGCCCAGGAGAAGTATTGCTGCATCTTCTGGTAGTACTATGTCCAGTTTTCTGAGGAATGGCCAGACTGATTTCCAGAGTGGTTGTACAAGCTTGCAATCCCACCAACAATGGAGGAATATTCCTCTTCTCTACATCCTCACCTGCTGTCACCTGAATTTTTGATCTTAGCCATTCTGACTGGTGTAAGGTGGAATCTCAAGGTTGTTTTTATTTGCATTTCCCTGATGATTAAGGATGTTGAACATTTTTTCAGGCGCCTCATAGCCATTCTGTATTCTTCAGTTGAAAATTCTTTTCTTTTTTACTCTGTACCCCATTTTAAATGGGGTTATTTGATTTTCTGGAGTCTGGCTTCATTTCTTTGTATATATTGGATATTAGTCCCATAACAGATATAGGATTGATAGAGATACTTTCCCAATCTGTTGGTGGCTTTTTTGTCTTATTGACAGTGTCATTTGCCTTACATAAGCTTTGCAATTTTATGAGGTCTCATTTGTTGATTCTTGATCTTACAGCACAAGCCATTGCTTTTCTGTTCAGGAATTTTCCCACTGTGCCCATATCTTCGAGGGTTTTCCCCACTTTCTCTTCTATAAGTTTTAGTGTCTCTGGTTTTATGTGGAGTTCCTTGATCCATTTAGACTTAAAGTTTGTACAAGGAGATAAGAATGGATCAATTAGAATTCTTCTACATGCTAACCACATGTTGAGCCAGCACCATTTGTTGAAAATGTTGTCTTTTTCCACTGGATGGTTTTAGCTCCTTTGTCAAAGATCAAATGACCATAGATGTGTGGGTTCATTTCTGGGTCTTCAATTCTATTCCATTCATCTACCTGTCTGTCACTGTACCAGTACCATGTAGTTTTTATCAAATTGCTCTGTAATACAGCTTGAGGTCAGGCATGGTGATTCCACCAGAGGTTCTTTTATTGTTGAGAATAGTTTTTGCTATCCTAGGTGTTTTGTCATTCCAGATGAATTTGCAAATTGCCCATTCTAACTCTGTGAAGAATTGAATTGGAATTTTGATGGTGATTGCATTGAATCTGTAGATTGCTTTAGGCAAGGTAGCCATTTTTACTATATTAATCCTGCCAATCCATGAGCATGGAAGATCTTTCCATCTTCTGAGATCTTCTTAAATTTCTTTCTTCAGAGACTTGAAGTTCTTATCATACAGATCTTTCACTTCCTTAGTTAGAGTCACACCAAGGTATTTTACATTATTTGTGACTATTGTGAAGGGTGTTGTTTCCCTAAATTCTTTCTCAGCCTGTTTATCCTTTGTGTAGAGAAAGGCCATTGATTCGTTTGAGTTAATTTTATATCTAGTTACTGCACTAAAACTGTTTATCTGTGCCCTTTAGTTAGTCTGGCTAAGGGTTTATCTATCCTGTTGATTTTCTCAAAGAACCAGCTCGTGGTTTCTCTGGCGGGGAAGGTGCCCAGAGGTCTGGATCTCAGTTCTGCCTCCTGGCTGAGGATGAAGGCCTGAAGGGATTCTGTTCAAGAAGCTCTGTTGCTTCTCTGGCCCACATGCTCTCCTGCTCAGATTGGTCTCTGAGAAACTGGGGATACCAGATGGCACTCTCACCTGAGTCCCTGGGTCAGAGCCCTCTCTGGAGTCTGACCCTCCTCAGTGATCCTAAGATCTAGGGTGTGCTAGGGTGCCTGTGGTGTGGAGAGTCCTCTGGTGACCATGGTATCATCTGCTAAGTTTGCTCCTAAGATGGCCAGGAGCTGACACCAACTGGAAAGAACCTCAGCCACTGGTTGGGTGGGTTTCCTGTGTCCTTGTTCCTGCTCTCACAGGCCACTCCCAGTTGTTTTGGAAAAGATGTTGCTTTCCACTCACCAGTGATCCCAAGATCCTGGGTGTGTGAGGGCTCCAGTGGTGTGGAGAGTCCTCTGGGGACCCTTTGCTGATTTCTACTTTTCTTAACCTTTGGGGTTCAGACATTTTATATTGATACACCAAAACTGTTATTTTTNTATTCTTCAAATTTTATTTCTTAATCTCAGTGGTTTTAAATCTGGGTCTTCTTTGCTCTGCAAAATGTTCCATATTCTTTTTTAGCTTCCTTTTATGGAGTATTTTATTGGGCTATCATATTTTTAATTTCTAAGAACTTTTCTTGTTCCTGGAATGTTCTTTTATAAAAATAGTATCATGTTCTGTTTCACGGACTCAGTATCTTTTCTTATCTCTGTGCGGACTTCGATGATAAGCACATTTTTCTTGAATCATCTGATTTACTTTCAGAAGATTTTCCTGTTTGTTTTGGTTTCCATTCATTTTTCAGAATTTCTCCAATATTGGAAAATCTCTGGTAGCAATTAATGTTTGACAAAGAAACCCCAAAGGGAAACCATGTGTAAGGATGCTCGACTGTGAGGTCACAATGCAGGTCTGTGGCATCCGACTGTTACTTTATCCAGGACTTTTGGAATCTTTGGGATGGGAGAGACTGTAGGACTGCTGTTCTTCAAGGAATTGCTGACAGGATAGAGCTAGGAATCTCATTGTTCAGCTTGTATATTTTCCTACAACCTGGCCATGGGCCTTCTACAGTGGGCATTTCTCTAAGGCATCTTCCCACAACATATTCAGTCTTCTCATAGACAGGAGGAGCAAAGATATTTTCACATTTTTAATGGTAATTATAAGCATTCAAGGGCTCAGGGAACCCTGAAGAAGAGGAGTTGGAAAGAGTGTAGGAACCAGATAGGGTGGAGGAAAAGTAAACAGGGACCTCTAAATCAATATGATCAAAGCTCATATGAACTCACAGAGACTGAGATAGCCAGCACAGGGCCTGCACAGGTCTGCACCCTGTCCTCTGTGTATATATCTCTATGGCTTCCAGTTTAGTGTTTTTATGGGAGACACTCCTGAGTATTTGAATGAGTGCCTCTCTGATTCTTATGTCTTCTCTTGGACTCTTTTCCTTTGTTTGTTTTGTCCAATTCTGATGTATTAGTTTTTGCTCTATCATATTATATTTTTCCTTATTATATTTTATCGACTGAATTTTTGAAAAGTGGAATTTGGATATAGGAACATAGGGAGAAGGCTATGAAAAAATGAAAGCAGAGGCTGATTATCAAATGTTATAGAATACCAAAGATGTTTGATTCATCAGAATCCAGAAGAGAGTCAAAAGTCTCTCCTGGGGTTTGTGGAGAAAAGAATGGACTCTCTGTCATCCTGATTTTTGACTTCTAATTTTCATAAATATGAGAGAATAAATTTTTGCTGTGTTAAGCAAAAAAAAAAAACCCCACTAAAAATAAACAAAACAAAACAAAACCTCACAAAACTAGCCATAAAATTCAAGCAGTTAGAAATCTTTCAATTGTCCTAATAAATTTATGTTTAAATCTTTAATACAAATTTACTACAAATGTTTGGACTTTGAAATCTATTACACTTACAAAGTAGACCTGAAAGAAATTTAAAAATGCATAACTATTGAACTAAAATATTGAACATCTTTTTGTTGGTGGGGAAAGAAATATTTTGACTTTATTTTTTAAAATCAAATTAATTTTCCAAGTTTTCATTAAAGTATATAGTACACAGGGGCACAGTTTTCTTCTATTCTGTCTGGTTCTTCTATTTGTCCCTTCCCTTTTCCATCAGTCCCAATTTTATTTCTACTTTCATCTCACTGATACCCACATGATTTCATTATATAATCTAGGAAACCACAAAGGAGAGAAAACATCATATTTTTCTTTCTGAAACTGTCTTAACTAATATGATTATCTTCATTGCACCAATTATCCACAGAATGATAGAACTTTGTTCTTTGTGGCTGAAAGAGAATCCTAATGGTGCATATGAACCACATTTCATTTATCCATTATTATGTCTTTGAACCCCTAGGTTGATTCCATAATTTAGTTGTGACCACGATGAGCAAATGTCTTTACTGTGTGTTCATCGGGAATCCTTTGTTGACTTTGTCATTAGTAATGTTAAAAAAACATAAAAAATTTTGAAATATGTTTTAATTTCCCATAACTAACCTGATCCATGGCGCCTCATCAGACTCTTGTGACCTCAGCTTTCTCCAGATCTCGTGTCACTGCACGCACTGTAGATATCAGTGAAGACCATTGCTGTGCTCTTGGCTGGAGCAGAGAATGCCTTCATCTGTAGAGTTTTCCAATCCTTATCTCTGTCTCTGGTAGCCTTTTGGGAGTCCTCATGAGGTCACCTCTCCCAGGCTCTGATTAGATAGCAGAGCAAATAAACAGAGGTCTATTAGATGGGCCATGTGCTGTGTGTTCACCGTGCCTATGGTCTGAGGAGGCTTGCTACTAACCAAGCCCTGACTGTTCAGTCCTGATTGTCTGTTCAGCCTTGTTTACTCTGATCTATCCCTACCTCCCTACCGTGCAGCCTCACCAGCTCCCCACCTCCCCAGTTCTTTCTCTTCTCACACATGGGGTTTACAGTGTAGCAGCTGGCTCAGCTTCTCTTAGAAATATCACCTAATCATCAATGACTATTTAAAAAAATCTTCAAGACTCTTTACATATATTTTCTAACACATTTTCTTAGCTTTACTAAAAATCCCCACACTTCGTGCAACTCACGGGCTTTTTTTTTTTTTTTTAATATTACATAATTCCTTTGACTAGCCCCATTATTTTGGGGGGGATTTGGAATTTTTTCATAAATTTTGCACACTATATAATAAGTTAATGCTTTCAAGTAAGATATTTTGCTTATGTCAGCATGCTGTTAAAGTTCATGTTGCAAATCTCATTAAAATACAACCTTTGCTTTTAATTTTTAAACCAAGCAAAGAAAACATTGAGATTGTATATATAATATAGGTTACTCATTAATATATATATTTTAACCTTTTAGCACATGTATATTTCAGCTTTTTTATACTTAAAAGGGCATAAGCCTTTAATTTATAATAAACTAATATATAATGCTAAGCACAATTTTTACTGGGTACTCAAGGGATGGCAAATTGAGATATAATATTTTTGGACACTTATTTAAATTTACTTTAATGGTACCTCATCCTAAGAGAAGCTTATGGTGTGATGTTCAGTCTGACTTCACCATAATGGCACTATCTCCTTAGGCTCTTTAGTACAAAATAATATCCCCATGTCACATGACATGGATAAGCCATTCACATTTGCTCCCTTCCTGCCTTAAGAACTGACACTGTGATTGTCTTAATTTCAGTAATTCTCTTAACAATGTTTGAAGATACTGTTAGTTAGATTGCAGACCATTTCCATCTTCTCAACTATAGATGCTATATGAGCAGTTGCCACATAGTCCCACCACCAGATATTTGCTGCCATGATAGACTGAACCCTCAAATTTTGAGTCCTTCCTTCTTAACTTGTTTTTGTTAGGAATTTTGTCACAGTATGAAAACGAAGTAAAGAGTGTAGCCAGACTATGTTGGTATTTCTAGTTTACAGGTAAAGAAATTGTTTTAGAAGAAGTAGATTCCTTGGTCTACAAGAGGTGGGTGGAAAGAGTAGTTCTGGGTTTCTGTGTAGCCCCAGGAGCCATAATTGATCAAAGCTATGTACTGAGCACTTCAATAGTGTCATCTTGCAATTGTCTCTTTGAGGATTGCAATCAATAAGTGGTGCTCTCTTAGATAACTTTTTCATCTACATTTCTAATATTACACTAAGGATTCTGAGAACCATTAGAGGAGAGCAGTGGCCCTCTAAGTGACTTGTGCCATGACAAAAATCATGTAGGCTTTTCTATAATGGCAGTTTTCATAGATTATACCAGAAAGCTTTTCCTTCCCAAAGTAACTGCTCAAAAGTTTTGTACAATCCTAGGACCTTCACCTCAGACTAATCACATGTACTCTTCGTCAATAATTTTGAGTTCCACCTCTTGATCATGACTGATAGTTGTGCACTACCTTTCTTTCTTGTCTATACTTTGACAATGGGTTTTATCTATAACCACTTTGGTCTCTTCTGCAGCCCAAGAAAGGATGCCTCTGTTTCAGAGTAATCCTTATATTGGACACAATACTACAAATTCAACAGACACTGAGAGAAGGAGCCCAGAATGAATTATTGCTCTTTCTGGTATATCTTCTCTGTCCTTATCTCTATCACCCGCTTTCATATTCTCTATCAGCTAATGTCTGATTGGAAAAAAGAATTTGTAAAGTTCCAAGCAAGAAAACAAATAGCATAATTCATGCCAAATTGAGTGGCAAGGGGTAAGAGTGGTGGCTGCTACTAAGGAAAGGAGTTCTATTCCATTGGCAATATCCACTTAAGAGTAGATGTCCAAGGACAGATCTGGTCTAGACTGGCTCTGAAGGTTGTTAAGAAATTAATCCTCCAGCCTCATTCATTTCCCTTGAATGTCCTGGCATAAAGTCTTCACTGTCCAAACATAGTAAGGAGCCAGAGGACAGAAATTTCCTTGATTTCATTATCCATCATGGAGAACAGCTTCCTCACAGGGGTGTGATGTAGAAGGACTCAAAGTGGGTTGATCTAGGGACGCACAGACTACAAATATTGTATGGGATCATATCTTTCTGTATAGTATTTAGTTATCACTGAAATGTGAATCTTGAAGAAAAATGCCAATCATCACTATTTTGTGTTTAAATGTTTGGAATATGTTTAATTGTTTAGAATAAATTTCAAACAAAATATATCACTGGAGAAGATCATTATTTCTATAATTCTCTGTCCTGTAACTGTAAATGGCTATTCACATATGAAACACACACACACACACACACACACACACACACACACACACACACACGCACACACACACACATGCACATTAATAGTGACATGCAAGTGATTGATTGGCTTTACTTTAAATATATCATTCTCTATTTGCTTTTGTTTATGTTTCCTGGTAATTTAGAAGGTTCCTTTTATTAAAAAATCATAAAGAGTAAAAGAACAAAGAAGCGACAAAAATATTCAGGATCTCCACTGTTATCATAAAACCAAATGAATATTAAGTAAGCTATAGATCGTTAAACACTGTGAAAATAAAAAGGAACCTCAGAGGTAAGAAAGTATCTTCTGCCACACTTGGCTGCGACACACCTGAGGTTCATCATGGTGAAATTTATGTGGCCAGGGAAGACCTAAAAGAAACTCCATTTTTTTTTTTTTTTTAGTAGGCTGGCCCCAAATTTTCAGATATCATGCATAAAGAAGGGTGATGGCTCTTGGACTTGATATCTACTCATACCACTTTTTTTTTTTCTGTCAGAGCCTGCTCTTCTCTTTGCTGAAATATTTCTGAATGGATATTTCTATGGGTTTTCCACATTTTAAATTAATTAATTAATTAATTAATTAATTAATTAATTCATTAATTCACTTTACATCCCTATTACAGCACCTCCTCCACCCATCCCCTCTCCCCATTCCCCTCTCTTTATCCTCTGATAAAGGGGGAGACCCCCTCTGGGTACCAGTCCACCCTGGCACATCAAGTCACTGTAGGAAGGTATATCCTCTCCCATTGATGCCAGATAAGGCAGACCAGTCAGGGGAACAGGATCCACAAGTGGGCAACAGAGACAGGGACAGCCCTTGCTCCAGTTACTGGGGGACCCACATGAAGATCAAGCTGCATATTTGCTACATATGTGTAGGGGCCTAGATCCAACCCATGTATTCTCTTTGGTTAGTGGTTCAGTCTCTGGGAACCCCTAAAGGTTCAGGTTAGTTGACTCTGTTGGTCTTTCTGTGGAGGGATCCCTTCATGATCCCTCAAACCTTCCTCCAATTCTTACACAAGACTTCCAGAACTCCTTCTATTGTTTGACTGTTTGTCTCTGGATCTATCTCCATTGGCTTCAGGGTCAAGCCTCTCAGAGGACAGTTATGCTAGGCTCCTATCTGCAAGCAAACAGGGTATCATTAATGCTTTACAGTTTTCAGTAGAAAGAAAAGGACTGTTGCTTCCTTAAGTTGATCAAAAAAAAAAGTCCTGGCTTTTGATGTTGTTTTGTATGCTGTTAGGTGAGCAGTGGAGTTAGAGATATTTTGAATGCACAGTGATTAGAAAATTGCAAAGGGTGATAGTGTACTTCTCCATAGGTGCACTCATTCCTGTATCATTAGACATTGAATAGTGTCCATGCATTTGGATTTTAATAACTCTGTTTTCAAAGAAGGCTTTTATTCCACATCAATGCTTTATAGTCACCCTTGTGCGGTTGCAATGGAGAAAAACGTGCAAAGAACCTGCATGTACACAGCTTACGGTTGATTGTAGCACATGTACATGAAACAGAGCAGCATTAGAGTTAAGGCTTATGAAGTGAAGTTGGAAAGTTAAAGGCATTATAAGTGGATGAAGATCGTGTTTATCTGGGCCAGTCAAGGTTTCCGTGAGAAGGAAACTTTCCATAGAGATCTAAGCACTGGGGAGGAAGCGAATAAAAAACCCATTCAAGAAAAGAGTGTCATAATGGTGAACTCTTCAATCTGTGAGTCAGTGAGTGTGTATGGTGACCTGGTTAAAGTAAGTGATTCACAATTGCATGGCTAGGCTATCCACTTCCTTGTTTTTTCCTTCTCACAATTTATAGCAAAGTTTTTTGGCTACCTGGATAACTATAACCTGAAAGCCACCAGTCTAGGATGCCACCAAGATATTTATAGGGCTTATTAGATTCCATTCCACAAAGTTACAAAAATTGACAGAGGAAGTTAAGCACTAGCCAGTTTCAATCCTCAAGAACCAGGAGGTTATTTTATTCACTGGGTTGGATGGCTACTGTGGTCAAGTTTGATTGGCTCCCATGGTCAGGCACTTGGCTGACCATGGTGGCTTCCATGCCACTTGTAGTCATGTCTCTCTTAGAAGCAGAAGGTGCCTTGGGGGTCTCTACTTAGGTCTTTGAGATCTTCCACAGGCCCCACCTTTGCAAGGTTGCCAATCTGCGTAGGCTCTGAGAAACACATTCAACAGTAAAAGTGGGGCAGTGTAGCCATGTCTGGAGGCGTGGGCAGACTAGTTTGTCTGGAACGGATGCTTTGAAGAGAAGAACCAGAGAAAGTTTTAAGAATGCAGGTTAAATGGTGGAGGTTCTTAAATATAGTGCTTTCAGCAAGTTTTTATGGATGAGTAAGCATTTGTTACCTCATATTTAAAATGAGATAATCACACATATCTCTCAAGGTGCGATTGAGGTGATATCATTCATATAAAATGTGGGGCCTTAGGTTGCACACATATAAAAAGCTTAATAAAGAGTAACGGCTACTACGATGATGAAGCCAGTGTTTAAGTATGACTAACACAGCAACCACAGACTACAGCATTAGTTGGAAGAGGAAGGCAAAGGGATAGGAGGACCAGTTATAAGAACATGTTAATGGTCTAGAAAAAAGACAGAGATGATGAGCCTGGGAGGGGAGGAAAAGACCTGTGAGAAATCACATGAAGGAAAAACCAGAAAGACTTGAAGATTGCTGGGCATGTGCTGCAGAGAATATGGGGAACTTTCAGAGAGCCTTAAGTCTGGGTGATGGGGAGAAAGATGAACAGACCTTCCAAGTATGGAAAAACATAGTGCTTCAAAGGACAATGTGCTGAGGAAGGGCAGGGTGTGAGAGAAGCCCTGGACGGGAGTTACACTCAAGGAAAAAAGTCCAAGGGGAAGCAGCTAAAAGTAGAAAGATGAAAACAACCTAGTCTAGAGGAGAATATCCAAGACTTGGGTACCATAAGAGGCGACAGCATGGATGCTTCATCCAGTATGCTATATAGATTAGACTTTAATCTATATGGTCCTCAAGCTGTGGATTATGACTCCTTTAGGGGGATGAATGATCCTTTCATAGGAGCTGCATGTAAGAGATCATGAATATCAGTATATACATTCATATAACATCTCCTAACAGTAGCAAAATTACAATTATGAAGCAGTAAGGAAAATAATTTTATGGTTGGGGGTCACCATATGAAGATCTGTATTGAAGGGCTGTAGCACTAGGAAGGTTGAGAAGTGCTGGCTAGAACCTAGGAGTTTCAGAATCCACCCTTTCTCTGATCATTTCTTTCTCCTTTCTTTCTTTTTGTTCTCTGTCTCCTCCCACTCTGCTGTGCTCCTTTTCTCCCTTCCCCCCTCCTTCCTTCCTTTCTTCCCTTCCTGTGTCCTTCCTATTTCCTTTCATTTTTATCTCTCTCCTTCTCACTTCCTTTGCACTTTCCTTGTCAAGGAGTTGCTTAGGCTCCATGACTAGACCTAGAAGAGAACTTCCAAGACCTGGGCCCTATAAGAGGCAATAGTACAAAGATTAATACATAGAACCCATGACTCAAGCTGTGCAGTGCTCAAAACAAGTCAGAGAATGCTGGGTAGCGATGTCAGGAGTGAGCTCAATGAATACGGTTTGTTGATTTGGGCTTGGGAGAGGAATAGGCACTCAATTTTTGTTTTTCTCCCTAAAGATCCATGAAACACTAGGTAAAGTGTATAGATGCACTTAAAATTCTTTGTTTTATATATGATCCAAAAGTTCCAGGCTTGTTCTTAGGATAAGATCCTTGTATTCTTGGATTGATTTTGAGTTTTATCTCAAGAATATTGAATTTGGGCTGAGGAGATAGATCAGGGTGTCAAAATGCTTATTTCCTTGCTGACCAAAGTTTGAATCCCCAGAATTCATATAAAAGCCAAGCACAGTGGTAGACACTGTAGCACAAGAGTGTGTAATCCCAGCATGCCTGCAGGAATCAGATCCCAATGACAGGGGACACTTCAGAAAGCCAGCCAGTGACAAAGTGCCCTTGTCTCAAATAATGTAGAAAGGTTCCTGTTTGAAGGTTTTTCTCTGACATCATATATGTGCTGTAGCATGCGCACACTTCCCCACCACTACACATGAATATGCACACACATTCAAGAATCACCCCCTCTCTGACACACACACACACACACACACACACACACACACACACACACACCCCAGAAAATAGCAACAAGACAGTGTCATGCTGACTAGATATGAACTCATTTGTACAATAATTAGAGTGATATTACAAAATACTGTACCCTGGTTTTCTTTCTGAACTAAATGGCTTCAACACATTTCTTCTTTCATGTTCACCCATTGAGATCCATGCTCACTAAGTGGCAGGGCCACCCTAGTATTGTTGGAAATACTAATATCAGGACTACTGGTATTATAGTTTCTGCGTGCTGGCCCTAGGCATCTGTGTAGTTACAGGTTATACCCTTGATTCTGAGGCCAGCTAAAACTTAATGCTGCTGCTTACATTCTTAGCTTGGAGCCTCCCAGGGAGAGTGGTTGACAGTAAATACATGAGTCAAATTGAGTCAAATTAGGAGTTCCTGATGCTTTTCTCCCCTCTTCCCAGGCAGTGGTAGCAGGATCACAGAACATCTTATTATATGAAGGTCTTGTAGGAAGCTAAGCAAACACAGATATTTGTACCCTTTTATCTCACCAAACTGATTTGTCCCTTTGAACTTTTTTTTAATTGAAAATATTCTTCTCTCATATAAAACACCTTGACCACAGTTTTCCCTTCCCCCAGCTCCCTATTCCACCTCTCTTCTTCTCCAGATCCACTCCCACTCTGTTTCCTCTTCAGAAAAGAGCAGGCCTCTAAGAGATGACAAAGAGGACAAACCAAGATACAGTAAGACAAGGCAAAAGCCCTTTTAGGGAGCCTGGACAAGGCCCAGTAGGAGGAAAAGTGTCCCCAAAGCAGGCAAAAGAGTCAGAGATACAACCACTCCCACTGTTAGGAGTCTTATAAAAACACCAAGCTAACAGCCATCGCAGACTCAGAGGACCTGGGGTAGACCCATGCAGGCCCTATGTGTGCCTGTTTTTGTCTCTGCAAGTCCATGTGATCTCTGCTCCGCTGATTTGGTGGGCCATGTTCTCCTGGTGTTCCTCCTTTCTTTCTGACACCCACAGTCTTTCCTCTCTTTCTTCCACACCGGGTTCCCTAAGCTCCAAAGGGAAGGGACCCAATGTGGAACTCCAACTTAGACTATTTCTCCACATAATGTCTGTTTGTGGTTCTCTTCACCCGCTCCCATCTACTGCTGGAGGAAGCCTCTTAGATGACTGGGCATGGCACCCATCTATGAATATAGCAGAATATCATTAGTAATCATTTTGTTGATTTCTTTTTCCTGCTAGTCATGGTTGGTATCACTGTAGGTCTCTGGGCTACCCACTGTCCAGTGTCTTGTCATCCAGACAGTGTGGGGGATGGGCTCCCTCGCATGGCAAGGGCCTCAAGTTAAACCAAACATTGGCTGGCCCCTCTCAGAGTTCTGCAAACACATCTTGCAGGCAGGAGAGACTGTAGGTGGAGGATTTTGTGACTGGGTTGGTCCCCAGGTTTCTCTTTCTGAAGCCTGCTGAATGCTTTCTTGTGCCAGAGAATAGAATGTAGGGCAGAAGGCCTCAAGCCTGCACCAGCTCGACCTCTCTGTGCTCAATGAGCTGTGTGGGCGTTGTCCTTGGCAATGAGGCCCTGCTCCCAGTTTGCAGAGAGTAATCTTCTGTCCTAGCATCAGCCTAAGTTGTTTAGGGAGCTCCACCAGACCCTCCTCGGCCAACAACTCAACTGAATGTAACCCAGTCCCACTACTGGTGGCAGGCCTTACCTGGCTACAAAAGGTGGCTAGTTCAGACTCCGTATCTGCTATTACTAGGAATCCTCACTATCACCATCCTTGTAGATTCCAGGAAGTTTCCACTGTACTATGTCAAGCCCCCATGCCTCCTAACTCTAGCTGTCTCTCCCCTTCTCTATTCTCCCTATGCCTGGTTTTCCTTTTTAATTGCATCCCAGCAGTTATCATTCATTTTCTCTGTGCGAGGCTTGGGTTAGAAGATTTTGGGGGTGCAGTGTTCTGTGTTTATGGTGATGTAGGGAACAATAGAGCAGAAGAGAATTGTTGGGGTATAGTCACTCAGTTTCACTTGGATCAGAGAAACAACACCATATTTTCTTTTTTATACTACTGTGTGTGTATGTATGCATGTGCAAATACTGCATGTGTATATGCTCATGGAATTCAAATGAGGGTATCAGATCCCTTGAAACTGGAGTCATAGGGGTTGTATGCTGTCCAACGTAGGTATTAGGAATTGAATTTATGTTAATTTGTTTCCTCTAGAAGAGCAGCAAGCACTCTGAAATATTGGGCCATCTTTCCAGCCCAAGAGCACTTTTTCCTGGCCTGCTTTGGCAACATGTTAATATTTGATTCTACTGATTAATGTCACTTTCTTGTGATTTCCTCTTTTTAATTTCTCTGGCCTCTGAACCTTGTCTTTTGCAGTTATTTTTCTATTCCTGATTCCTCTCTCCCTTCCCCTCCTCCTGTCACCCCATCCCTCTTGTTAATCCTCCTTTTCCTCTCTTCTCCTTTCTCTCTCCTGTCTCTTCCTTTCGTCTTCTTTCCTCCCCACCCTTCTCCTCCCCTGATCTCCCCTCTTCTCCCTCCTTTCTCTACTAGCTTCTTTCCCCTCTCCTATTCCTCTTCTCTTTTCTGTCTTCTTTCTTTTAGTTTCCACCCTACCTCTTTTTCTCCTTCCTTCCCCTGCCTTGGTGACATCAATCTTTTCCATGGCTCCAAGTAGTATTTCTAAAAGAACTTGTCCCAGACTAACCTGTCAAGCACAGCCCTTCATTGGTGCACCACATCTCTAAGGCTAGCAACCCTCACCTCATGATAAGCATCTTGCTGGTTCCTAAACTTATCTAAACCACAGTTCTCTTCTTTCTTCTTATCATTCAACTTCCTCTACTCTCTCCATTTCTACTGAGAATACCGCAGTCTTCCTAGTTTTAAAATAAGTGCTTGAATCATGTTTTAATGTGCAGAGTCAACATCAGAGCAGGATTGAGGAGATACGAGGCTGCCTCTTCTCCTTCACATGCCCCCCCCCCCTGTTCCCCCCCCCCCCGCCCCTTCTCTCCACTTTTGTTACCTTTCACTTTGGTGGTTGTAACCACCTCCTACTTTTCTCTCTGTGAGGGAGGGGGAATCAGAAAGACTGCCTCAAGCTTTTTCTTTCTCAGTTTAAAATCCCCAGCTCATTATTGAAAATGAGAGAAAATCATCTTCTCTGCAGTTGTGTATGATAAAGCTCTCTGTGGCAGCTTGTTCAGCGTGGGCTGCTGAGCAGAAACAAATGGAGGTCATTTTGCCTTCTGGGAGGTTATTTTTAATATCCAAGAATTTTGATGCCTGCTCATTCCCCTTGCTTCTTGCTCCAGAAACTCCTCACAGCTAAATCCATTGAGAGCTTTCACAAAACATAAATTTCACAGAAGAATGCATGATTTATTTGTAGGAGAGACCCTTGGTTCTTCAGTCAAGACGCAGATATTAATGGAGACCCAGGTGTTGATGCCTTAGACATGTTTTGATCTGGGTGGTTTGCATAACACAAGGAAAGAGCCAATGAGATTTCTGCAATGATAAAAGTGTGCAGATGCTGCAGGGATTTACTGAAGTTCAAGGGTGACCTTTGAGAAGGATCACAGGCAAGAAGGGAGGACTCCAGTGTTCTCTTAAATATTTTACATGTAGTGTTTGGTCAAGTTGGTGAGTCCTATTTAACGGGCAAGGAAACAGACTTTGGGATGTTTAGTGATGTCCTGAAGGTTGAATTTTGTCAAGAACAAGAGAAATTGACTGAGTTTCCTCAGCATCCATAGTGAGTTTTCTCTGTAAAGTGTGAGAATTAAAGGTGACCCCCATGGAGCAGGCTCTCACTGGAATAAGGATGGATTCTCTGTGTAGAAGATCAGCAGGGGTCTATGGAAGTTCAGTTGTTGCTTCTCTTCAGCCCAGTCCTTTCTTTACTCTCAGCCTTGGTGAGCAGCCACCCCCTCTCTATTCTGCACTTTTGTATTTCCTATGTATTACCTTTTTGGTTTCTTCATTTACCGAGAAAAATATGTTTGCAGTGATCCTGCTGAGTATCAATGGTTTGTTTCTTACAGTGCTGAGAATATTCTATCATTTGTGTGTGTGTGTGTGTGTGTGTGTGTGTGTGTGTGTTTATCACTTGTGGAGTTTGAGGATATCTAAGTTGTTTCTAGCCATTATAAACAATTACATAAGACTTTCAGAGTGAATACTTATTTGTATTTATTTTGTGTGGGATGGCCAGATGCAAATTCCTCCATCTCTCTCTTTAGTGTCAGAATGTTAGCTGAGTTTTGTCCTAGAGACACCTGGTTTACCATCTATAAGTAAGTAGAAGTAGAGCTCTGCTTCTTGGCATCTCTTGTCTTTCCCATATTGCTGGTTGGTTGGTCACTCTGAAACCTTCGCTCTCTGGTAGGCTCCCACCAAGTTGTAAACTTTCACTTTGTTTAGCTTTGACTGCGGCTATAAGGGGGAAAACAATCCTTTTAAAACTCTTTTCATGCCTCAGGTTGAAAACCTCCAAGCTATAGTTCCATTTTCTCCTTTAAAACAAAACAAAAGCCACAGCTAGGATTAACAAATGTAAACAACAGTTTCTAATAGACCCGAAGGACTGAAAATGCTGGTGCAGTTTTCTTCCATGATTGCTGATAGCTGGGTTTATGAGAATGTGGGCAATTCCTTTGTAATTTTTTTTTTTCCTTAAACTGTGATCAGGTAAATGTACCTCCTAGGTGAGTAAGAACCCAGTCAGGTAGAAAATGAAGATTAGCCAGTAGGGGACCCTCTATCCTGATCATTTGCCCATAAAACTCTGAGACTTTCCAAAAATATTAATCCCTTCTTTAGCTTACTTAGACTGTTTCTTTAAAACTATTGTCCAGCTGTTGCCTTTCTGCCGAGCTCACTGTGCCTGTTCAGAGAGGCGGCGGCACGCTGGATTGCAGCTTTTTGCCACATGCCTTTTGGTGGTCTTAACTTTTTCTTTCAGTTAAAATAATGTTTTTGTCTTCTGATAGGAAGTTAATCTACTGCTCAAAACTAAATAAATTTTCTGTAAAGTGAAGATGCATTTGCTGACTTTGAGAAAGAAAAATATCCATTGAATTTATATAAAAATCACATTATTAAATTAATAATCACTGACATTCTTGATAATCTTTTTTCTTTTGAGGCTATTTTTGTGGGATTAATGTTATTATTATTTTTTGTTTTGCAAGCAAGATGGTGTATGGGTCAGAGTGTTTACCACACAAGTGTTGTAGCTTGAATTTGGTCTCTGGAATGCACATAAATATGGAAGGCCAGACTCTACCTCATAACGCTGTATTATAACTTTCACGGGTCTACCACGGGAATCTCTATGTCCCTCCCACACACTATCTACCCTGACACTCTAACAGTAATAATGATTAATCCTTCAAACTAAGAAGAGTTTTTAGTGGGCAGTGGAGAGTTGGAGGCTTGCAAGTTAAAGTGGTTAAAATTTAAATGAGATTTTAATATAGCTATCATTTACAAAACACCTAGTTGTTAATTTGGAGTGTCTAGAATACTTTTGCTAATTAAAAAACAACTTGATTTAAGTACATACATCATTTTCCTTGGATTTCTGATGTTTCATTTATTTTTGTTCTTTTATCGAATCTCACTTTCTTCTATTCATTTGATTCAGTATTGTATCCGACTTCATCTTATCTTTATTAGTGGCCATTTACTGAGATGCTTTATTTACTTCTTCAGTAATTGTTCTAGAGTTTACACTTCCACGTCTTCAGTTCATCACCACAGGCCACCATTTCATATACGATAACAAAGCATATTTTGATTTCTCTTTCATTCTGTCTTTACTTAAATCCAAGGTGCAAATTCAGCTTTAGTACTGAATTTATGTCAGAGGGCCCTGTGCACCATCACTTTTGGAAAGGCTCGTGGTTTGGGAACACTAGCAATATCAAGCCATAGTCCCCGGTCCAACATGCTTGCCAAAGAACATGGCATGTGGTTACATGCAGAGTAAGTACAGTAGGGTAGGATGTGTATAGCCAGACCTAAGGACCAGAACAGATTTAAAGGATAGAACGAATGGGTGAGTGCCAGGGAGGTCTGCCTGGCTGGAAATGATCAGAAGAAGCAGCAGGCTAGATCTTGAGGGAAAAGAGGATTTTAGTGTCTGATCAGGTGTGAGCAAGAGTGAGACGGCAGTGAGGTAGAATGGGACAGAGGAAACCGTGCTGGAACAGAAAGGCTCATGGGACAAGCAGAACTTTCGAGAGCCTGACAAAATAATTCTGCAAAATTAATTGAAGCCCAGTATCTGCTTATTGTACACCGTCTCCTTATCTCACAAATCACACCTTTACAGTTCTGTCCCTTCTTATGGGGACTCAGTTTCGGGTTTTTAAGGTAACGGCGAACTTAGCCCAGCTTTCCTAAAGCGCTGATGCTTTAATAAATATCACATCTAATCATGCTTTGCTAATGGGTTTCTGAGACGGGGAAGGCAGAGCTCGAGGCAGAGGATTTAATAAAAGAGGGAAAAAGTAATAACACGTCTTGCAGCAAATACTACTTTAGGTCTAGAGGGAATTTGATTTGCAAAGGACTTTACTTGCAACTGCTTCTGAGCCGCATGCACCCTCCCACTGCACAGCTAGTCTTCCTCACAACCTATAGATTTACCGCTCTCGAATCTACCTCTAATTATCTCTCATGTCACAACCTGTGTTGCTGTATAAGCCTTAATTACTACATTAATGACCCACTTGGTGACTTCACTCTACAGTTGTGGGCAGCTAGATGTGGGGATCCTCTGGGTGGCTGGATTCCTTTCCTCTAGTATCTTTTGGCTTTATCAGGAGGACAACTCTCAGGGGTATATGGCCGTCATTCTTCAGCCAGTAGTTTACTGTCCCTCTGTAGCCAACAGCATGTGGACACAAGCTCTGTGCTGTTGCTAGTATCCCAGTATGTCTCTTGTTCCTTCTCCCCTAGTCACTATCCAGTCCCTTCCACAGCCAGCATAGCTCCCATCCCCATTGCCATGACTTCCACTGACTGCTAAGCTCACCTCCAGGCTGAGTATGTATCTCCACCAAGCTCAGCCCGCCCAGAATTCTGTGTCATCCCCTTCCTTCTATATGAGGACACTAATTACCTAATAGAATATATAGGTTACCCAGGGGTTTGATTATTAAACCAGAATGACGCCTATGTCTGCCAGACTGGCTACCTCTGAAGCTAGCTAGCATGCTTTCAATACAGTCTTTCAAGCACTCTGTGCTTAAAATAATTTACCTTTCAAAATTCCCCAATACATACAGTGCCTGAACTATATAAGTTCACAGATGTTTTTCTGATTACCAAACTATTTACTTTCTTTATTATTTTTCTTTTCTTTCTTTCCTGTTTCTTAAAACAAGCTATTTATTTATTTATTTATTTATTTATTTATTTATTTATTTATTTATTATATATGATGAGTACACTGTAGCTGTCTTCAGACACTCCAGAAGAGGGCATCAGATTCCATTACAGATGGTTGTGAGCCACCATGTGGTTGCTGGGAATTGAATTCAGGACCTCTGGAAGAGCAGTCAGTGCTCTTAACCTCTGACCCATCTCTCTAGCGCCCTTTCTTTACTGTTCACTCTCAGTTGAATGTCCTAGTTTACAGATTCCACATTCCTACCCCTAACCACCCCCTGTGTCAGGTGTCACTCAGTCAGCACCGATTTTATTCCGCAAATGTCTTAGCTCTGCTTAGCATGCTTTTCAGTGCAAAGTCATTTTTGTATAAAAATGAAATAAGAGAAAAATCTGACAACTAACTCACTGGTTTAATGTTCTTAGACGTGGTGGCACATGTCAAATCTGGCTAGATAGAGTCTTCCAGGGAGAAGATGTGATACTGATATGCTTAACTTAAGCACAGATACAATGAAGTACTTCTCTATCTCCCAAACTGCCAGTGGCATTTGCTCTTAGCCTTGGTAAGTTTGTGCCGTGAGGCACACCATCCTGCCACACTGCTGTATCCTTTGGCTGTTCTCATTCCTGTTCACACTCAAATCAGGTCAGACTTATTTGGGAAGAGGGCGTTTCAAACCTCTTGGATATCTATTTGATATCAATGAATTTTGAATTGGCTTTTCAATAATATGAGAATTTCGCACATGTATACAATTAAATTTGATCATCTCTGCCCCTTTCCCTCTTACTTTGCCCTGAAACTCCACCCCCCCCACCCCCATCCAAGCCGGAACTGTTATTGCTTGAGATACGGTTACAAGCTTGGCTTGTGTGTTCATGTATGAGCACGTGCCTGCACATGTGTATGAGTGTGTGCTTGCGCGCGTGTGTGTGATATTTGTGCACATTTGTGTGTGTGCACATGCACATGGAGGGCAAAGGTTGATGTCATGTGACCTCCTCCATTGACTTTTCACACATTTCACTGCATTTATTTTTACATTGCTCTTTAGGATTTGAGTTCAGGGTCACATTCTTACTCACCAAGAGATCTCCCCAGATCTACAAGCTTGGTTTTATTCAAGAAATAAGCATGAAGCTTGACTAATTATTTAACCGATCATAGGTTAATGTACTGTCCTTCACAGTTAATGACATTGGCATTTAGTGCAATATTGAATATGAAGCCATGAAAGGGTGTCTTGAAAGGATTAGCGAAAAGTGCTTTTTGTTTGTTTGTTTCTCACTGGGAATATTTAGTGTAGGGAAAGCATTTCTCTTTTTCCCCTGCCCTCAGTGTTGTGCTTTCATGTGATGGAAAGAACTGCTGTAGCCATCTTTGCAGTAATGTAACATAAGCCTATGGATGAAAGAACACAAGTCTAGAAGGTTAAGGTAACCTGTGCCCAGTGTGATGTTTCTAAGTGACTGGGCTAATAAATTGAAAGGTGACAACTGGTAATTATGTACAAGCTGCTAAATTTTGAGAGTGGTCAGTTCTTTTTGTTTTAATTTCTCACTCACTCCTTTTTATATTTTTATAATAGCTTTGTCACAAGTTGCAAAACAGAAAGATAACAGAGGAAGAGACTCTGGGAGGGGGGGAAGTAGTTTGTAATTGTTAGGGTGTGAAGATTAGCAACCACATATTGTCGTTGCTAGGCTGAGCTCATTTTTAGCATATGCAGAACTAGTATATGCAATTTCATTTTCTGGCCTTTGTTATTCTCCTGGGCATAAAAAATCTATGAGGGATGATGACGAAGTTCTCTGTTGACCTCAAAAGTGCGTGGGACTAGGCAGACTGATTAGATTGATACACTTTTTTTTATTAGCTTTTCTTTTCTTTTTTAAAGAGATTCTGTTAAAAAAAAAAGACTCGGTTAAAGAGTTGGTTTATCCATTCCTCTCTTGAGGGACATCTGGGTTCTTTACAGCTACTGGCTATTATAAATAAGGCTGCTATGAACATAGTGGAGCATGTGTCCTCATTACATGTTGGAGCATCTTCTGGGTATATGCCCAGAAGTGGTATAGATGGGTACTCAGGTAGTACTATGTCCATTTTTTTTTTTTTTTTGAGAAACGGCCAAGCTGATTTCCAGAGTGGTTGTACCTGCTTGCAATCCCACCAGCAATGGAGGATGTTCCTCTTTCCTTGCCAGCATCTGCTGTCACCCGAGTTTTTGATCTTAGCCATTCTGACTGGTGTGAGGTGGAATCTCAGGGTTGTTTTGATTTGCATTTCCCTAATGACTAAGAATGTTGAACATTTCTTTAGGTGCTTCTCATCCATTTGGTATTCTTCAGTTGAGAATTCTTTGTTTAGCTCTGTACCCATTTTTAATAGGGCTATTTGGTTCTCTGGAGTCTAACTTCTTTAGTTCTTTGTATATATTGGATATTAGCCCTCTATCAGATGTAGGATTGATAAAGATCTTTTCCCAGTCTATTGGTTGCCTTTTTGTCCTATTGACAATGACCTTTGCCTTACAGAAGCTTTGAAATTTTATGAGGTCCCATTTGTCAAATCTTGATCTTAGTACTACTCAGCTATTAAAAACAATGAATTCATGAAATTCTTAGGCAAATGGATGGAACTAGAAAATATCATCCTGAGATCCTGAGTGAGGTAATCCAGTCACAAAAGAATACACATAATATCTACTCAATGATAAGCGGATATTAGCCCAGAAGTTCAGAATACCCAAAATACAGTTCACAGACCACAAGAAGCTCAAGAAAAGGAAGACAAAAGTGTGGATACTTTGGTCCTTCTTAGAAGAGGGAACAAAATACGCATAGGAGTAGATAAAGAGACAAAGTGTGGGGCAGAGACTGAAGGAAAGGCCATCCAGAGACTGCCCCACCTGGAATCCATCCCATATAGAGACAGCAAACCCAGACACTATTGCAGATTCCAAGAAGTGCTTGCTGACAGGAGCCTGTTATAGCTCTCTGCTGAGAGGCTTTGTCAGTGCCTGACAAATACAGAGGTGGATGCTTTCCATGCCAACCATGGAGTGAGCACAGGGTCCCCAATGGGGGAGCTACAGAAAGTACCCAAGGAGCTGAAGGGGTTTTCAGCCGCATAGGAGGAACAATAATATGAACCAACAGGTACCCCCAGAGCTCCCAGGGACTAAACCACCCACCAAAGAGTACACATGGAGGGACCCATGGATCCAGCCACATATGTAGCAGAGGATGGCCTTGTTGGACATCAATTGGAGGAGAGGCCCTTGGTCCTATGAAGGCTTGATGCCCCAGTATAGAGGAATGCCAGGGCAGGGAAGTGGGAGTGGGTGGGTTGGCAAGCAGGGGGAGAAGGGATGGGATAGAAGGTTTTTGGAGGGGAAACCAGGGAAAGGGATAACATTTGAAATGTAAATAAAGAAAATATCTAACAAAAAAGAATATTAAAAAAGAGTTGGTTTATATTACCCATATTGATAAATCTAAACTTAAGTTTTACTTGAAAATGTAAACAAGAATAGAATAACATATGATATCTTTTTCTCTTTTTCCTTTCTTTGTCTTTTCCTCTTTCTTTCTTTCTTTCTTTCTTTCTTTCTTTCTTTCTTTCTTTCTTTCTTTCTTTCTTTCTTTAAAATCTGTGACAGGGTTTCTCTGTGTAGCTCTGGAGCTCTGGCTGTCCTGGAATTGTCTCTGTAGATCAGGCTTTCTCTGCCTCTCACGTGCTGGGATTCAAGGCATGTACCACCATGCCTGTATGGCATATGACATCTTAATAAATGGTTTTGCCAAATCATGCAATCATGTCTGAGGTTACATACAAATACCGATGGCTGGAGAGATGGCTATACTGCTTTTGAAGATGACCTGATTTTGGTTCTCAGTGCCCACAGCAGGTGATTCACAACTCCCTGTAACTCTAGCTACATAGGGAGCTGGTACCCTTTTCTTGACTCATAGGCACCTGCACTCACAGGTCCAAACACCATTACCTCCCCCCACCACATATACATAATTTAAAATAAATCTTAAAAATATACAAAGTAGGCAATCCTCTAATGTGGTTTTTTGTTCTGCACAGGGCACACTTTCCAATCATCTTCTTGTTTTTTATTATGGTCTTTAGGATCTAACACTTTTACAGAAAATTAGAGAAAGAACCCAAGACCACACCTTCCCCCCATCTTTGGAACTATGTCTCTTTTGTCCCTGTCCTGTTAGATGATGTGGTCTGCTGGCAAGCTGGAAAATGATCAGACAAATAGCCAGTACTAGTTGCAAGCCCTGAGTTTTGACTCAGAGATGTGTTTACTGGGTTGGATAGCCATGTAATAGGTAAATTCATTTTATTATTTTCTAAGTGATTTAATAAAAGTCTAATTGAGTTCCTTCCTTCCTATCTTACTTCCTTCCTTTTTTTTGTATAAACCACAGCATACCTGCTTTGTAGTAGCAATGAACAAAGAGAATCACTGTACATTCAAACTTATCTTACTTGCCATACTGTTTGATATCCATACTTTGTAAGTATCTGGTACATCAACTAATAAGGCTCAGCCATTGCTAGTCAAGCAAGGGTCAGGATCTCTGGGGCTGGATAGAAAGCTCTGTGTTCCACATGGGCATATGGCATTGTACTTGTTATGCTTAAACCTATACCAGCTGTGTTTATTAGCCTTGTTGCATACCGACTTGTTACACATAGCTATGCCAAGGACTGTTGAGATGGTGCAAGATACTGAATTAGTGCACAGATGCCATTTGTGGATCTACTGATGGTGATGAAGCAGGGGCATAACTTTTCTGCTGGGTATTTCTGAGCTCACTATTGACTTTGGAAATGGCACCACATCCACATTTCTCTCCATAATTGATTTATAACCAGTTGCCAAGTGATAACTCGGTGAGATTAAATTATGTTTTCTGGAGATATAAATCTGCATTGCCACACTTGAGAAATTTTATGTTACATCCATACTTTGGACCCCTCACATAAATCAATTCTGCATTGTTGGGTCTCTTTTATTTACTATCAGAGCCCCAGTTGGCAGCAAGGGTTCCAATGTCAAGGTCAGACTAGAACAACAAGACTTGTGATTTTAAGGATTATCCAAACTTGATTACCTGTCAGGTAAATGGAAATTTAGAAAAAGAAGGAGAAAAGGACATTTGTCTTGCAGAAAATACTAGGGAGGAGTTTTCTCTTTAAGTTAGTAGACAGTTGGTCTAATAGCTTTTTTATTTTCTCTTTCTTTCTTTCTTTCTTTCTTTCTTTCTTTCTTTCTTTCTTTCTTTCTTTCTTTCTTTCTTTCTTTCTTTCTCTTTTGCTATGGACCTGCTGCTGGACTTCGTGAGGCCAGGCAAGTATGTGTGTGCAGACTTCAAGAACCTAAAGGTTAAGGAAACACTAACACATTTGGGTTTTTAATAGTCAGAAAGCAGGAAATTTCCCCTTTGTGTTTAGTTTTACAACTGTCTGTGAGGCGCTTTTTTGTTCTGTTACTGAGACACTCAGTAACACTTGTAAATGCTGCAAAGATGAAGTAAGGAAATGGTTGGGAAGGAAAGAAGCTGTTTTCATTATTGTTCAAGCCAATTTATGCATGAGAATCCAAATGAACAGAGTATTAGAAGGGCACATTACCAGAGGTGCCTTCCTTGGACTATATGATGACCGTGGAAGTTTGGGCATTGGTAATTCTGATCCAGCCACAGCTTTTATAGGTTGGGAAATGAAAATGAAATATGTGATATAATTGTTCAAGACCACCTGAAAAGTTAGCTTCAGCATCACTGGGACTCAGGGGAGACAAGGCATTCAAAGATGCAGTCATGTAGATCTTGGAGCTAACCTCTGAGATATGACATGTTTCTGCCACTCACTGGTTCTGTGCCCCAGAATCCACTGCTGAGTGTCTCTAGGACTCATCTTCTTCTGATGCCAAACAGAGGTACATTATGTACTTCATGTCTTTTCATTATTCATCCAAAAAATGATTGTGTATGACAATCTATGTAGGAAGTATAAATAAATATATGTGATGTAAATAAGTGTACATTTAGCCATACCTGGTAGTTGATCAGCAAGGTTAGCTACTAATTATGGGTGCTACATGTGGTCAAATGTGGATAACTGTAAATACAGTGCAAGGCTGTAAAGAACACACATCACTGCTGACTGTCAGAGATTATGAGATTATGATCTGGCCCAGAAGTCAAAGTATGATGCTTGAATAACTAAAGAGCCATAGAAGGCAGTAACCTAAGCTGACTATCTGTAATTGTCTTCAAAGTTGGTTAAATAAGTCTATTTGGAATAGTACAAGTCTAGGAATGTGAACAGCCCCTCAGAAAAGAATGGACACACACACACACACACACACACACAACCATGGGGAAAAACTCAGATTCCCTTATTCCCTTATCTACTGATAATATTTAACAAGAGACTCTCGTAGTGATAAGTGTCCCTGTATTTCTTTCCCCTTTGTATCTGCTTAATCCATAGGAAGGGATCAGATATGTGAAGGACAAAGGTGAATATGAGAGAGAGAGAGAGAGAGAGAGAGAGAGAGAGAGAGAGAGGTTACCAATTATCATTTCTCAGAGGCCTTTCTATTCACTGGGTTTAGCTTAGGAAGAGCACAGGGATATCTCATTTATGAACTGAGTAATTGATAGGGCTACCTAATTTTAGTTGTTGAATGTAGAGTCATCTGACTCAAGCTCACAATAGCTGTTGTATGATTGCTACCTGGAGGGCAAAAATTCTTTTTCACCCAAAGGCACAGAAGCACATGCATCTCCCACTGTTAAAGAGGCCCTCAGACAAAATTAGTTAATGTAAGACTGTCTTTATCAGCCCCTACCTTTCAGGAAACATTGAACATATTGGCCTGTGCTGGCTTTCATATGCTACTTTAGTCTCAGCAATTTTGTCATAGGTAGAGATGCTTATGGTTATTTTAAGTAATTTCTTTAAACCAAGGGGAGGGAATCATGTTTTCACTCACTTACCTACACATGAGTACACAATTACATACATGCTTGATACAACTCTTTGCATACCCAGCTTTAGAGTGATTTGTTTAGGTTCTGTGGCATAGATTGGGTTTTCCATTTGGGGGATATAAATAGCCAGAGAGAGGATCTGATTCACTTGGCCAAATAATATAGCAACATATATATTTATCATTGCATATAATATTACTTATATATCATATAAAATTATATATATATATATATTAATTTAAATATATATTTAAGTTAAATTGTGTGTGAGAGCGAGAATGTTATGTATACGTTTGCATATGCAAGCCAGAGAATAGTTCAGAGAATAGTTCTCAGAAGCTGGTTCTCCTCTACATCGTCAAGGAAGAATCTCTCTTGTTTCTGCTGCTGCACTGCAGGCTGCATGTGAGCTACCCTTCAAGTTCCTACAAGAGTCTCCTGTCTTGCACTCTTACCTACTGTAAAGTAGGAGTGCTGGGATTGCAGATGTAATCTGTACTGCAACCAGCTCATTCTGCATGGGTTCTGAGACTGAACTCAGGGTTCCAAGCATGCCTGACAAGCATCTTCTGGGATGATAGATCTCAGGGAACTCACTCAAAGTACAGCCAAAGCAGTAGAAGCAAGCATTTCAGAAAATTGGCAGTATCCAAAGTCATCTAATAAACTGAAAACCATATATCTAGAGCAGTGGTTTTCAACCTTCCTAATGCTGCAATCCTATTTATACAGTTCCTCATGTTGTGGTGACCCCCAACCATAAGATTATTTCATTGCTACTTCATGACTGTAATTTTGTTGCTGTTATTATTTGTAATGTAAATATCTGACATCTAATACATGACCCCCAAAAGGTCATCACCCACATGTTGAGAACCACTGAAAAGGCAAGAATACTGGGGCTCAGTAACATGGGGTCTTTGGGATTTGTGGTTGGAGCTGTTTCTGTTCATCTCTATTTGAGTTTAGCAGAGGGAAAGCCAGACATAGGCATTGCACAAAATGGGAAGCTCTGATTGCTTTTGGAACGTTGTCAAAATTATCACCCCCATAGCACACACAATATTTTGTCTGAACTTGAAAAATCCCCAGGGAAAGCTTTATTCTGAGAGAGAGAGAGAGAGAGAGAGAGAGAGAGAGAGAGAGAGAGAGAGAGAGAGAGTTTAGGAGGAAGGGCTGTGCATGCGTGTGTGTGTGTGTGTGTGTGTGTGTGTGTGTGTGTGTGTGTGGTCAGTCTGTCTTTCTGTCTCTCTGTCTATCTGTCTGGGGAGAAAACTAGCTCAAGGGACAATTGAAGAATAGCAAACAGCCTTCAGTATCTCAGCTGCCTGGGGCTGTGACTTCAGTTAGACAAACAGGAACCTGGCTGGGTAATTGAAAGGGAAATGCTAGAAATCCAGACAACTACAGAGGCCTTGAGAAATTCAGACATGTTCCTGGAGATCTAAGAGGCTTAACTTGTGAAAACTTGAGCAAAAGGGGAAAGGCCTGAGAAAGGAGATGGCTGACCTTGAGCAAGTAGAAAGACAAAGGAAAGGATGATGCCTTTGAAGTTGTCTGAGGCTTGGAAGGTGACCTTATGCTATGGATAGATAGCTGCACACTGGAGGAGCATCATTCTCATTGGTATTATTGAGCATGAAATGCTTTTGCTGGAGGTCTTGGTTCTTGTGCATCACTGGAGTCTTATACAGTGTTTGCAAATTCCAGTAAAGGTTAAAGCTTAAAGGGACAATCCCTTGGCCACAGTATATAGATCTCAGAGAAGATGAGATATAGTCCAGGTCTAAGTAGAAATGAACAAGATCAATTAGCTGCCTTGGCAGGAATGACAATATTTGAATGAAATACTCGTAACTCTTCCCACACTGTTTGGCTATCAGACTGTCAAGACAATGTACCCAAAGGAATTGGACTTTTTCCAATAATCTCCTTCTGAGAGAAGACAAAGTCTAGAAGTCCTGGTGCCAGCTAGAGGAAGAGCTTGTTTCCTGGAGAGACTTCACACAGTTCTGATAATTTCCCAGACTATCTTGCAAGAGGGATCCGAGCCCCAGACAATGATGATGGACAGTACAATAAATACCTTGATCAGAATTGCTTAGTCATTCACAATTTTGATGCTCTATTTGAATATAAATTTCACGTCAGCACTCCAAAGATAGACTTGAGGAATAGACTTTGAACCTATTTGCTTCATTCCCAATATGACCACTTTGAATTGAACAGCTCTCCCTTTTTCTCTTTTTCACTATATCATTGTGTCTTTAATTGGTTTATTGAAGATGGTCAATCCTAGGTGGATAGGGCTCAGGTTCTCCCGCTCATAGCTTCAAAAACAATCAGATACAACTAAGAAGGTCAGAGAAATAAATGTTTCTGTAACCCTGCTTGGCAGGGCTGAAGATATTCCAGAGTTACTTATGTTCCTCACCTGGTCAATCAAGCTATTGAAACAGTGGACCTCCCAAATTAGAATTCCATGCTGGGAGAAGAGAAAACCTAATACATTGCCTTGCCAGAAGGGAAACTTGTATCCATGGAAGATTTACAACTTCTTAGACCACCTTGTAGAAGAGATAGTGATGGATCAATGGTGGGCAGAATCCACTTTTCCAAATTCAGTCCTACAGTCTTAGTCCCAGCTCTGAAGCAGAGTACCTGCTGCTGCCGTCCTTCTCCTAACACCCCTATCTCTAGAGGGTCCCACAGATTTTTCCCTCCAAACTCCATCCACTCCAACTCATCGCTTCATCCCAACTTCCAACTACAGCAGGAATTCCCAGGGGACCCACAGGCCACTCTAGCCCAAGAAACAGGTAGGCTAATTACAGATCTTCATCTCTACCCAGCCTCCAAATCGAATCCCACAGTCTCCGTCCCTAGCTCTGTTGCAGAGTACCTGCTGCAGCCCCCCTTCCTGCTCTCCCATCTCCAGCAGATTATACAGATCTTCTCCTTCAAACCTCCTCCCCACTCATTTTGTTTTTCCAGCTCTCCACCCCCCAACTCCATAAGACTTTCTCTGGGAACCTGACCGACATGCCTGCCAGAGAAGCAAGCAGGCTAGCAAAGCAGATATGCTAGCTTCAGGTATTCAACCCCTCCCACCCCATTTCCTTCATATCTACTTCTTCAGCTCTTTAGCAGACTACCTATTGTGGCTTCTCCTCACTCCCTGTCCCCATTCCCAGGGGACTGACCAGATCCCAGTGGAGCAACCTGCTTTCCCCCTCCTGTGAACCCCTTCGAACCCCAAATCCTAAGTGTCAGTTCCCAATGCCTACAAACACATTTTGTCCAGGACCCTGTCCCCTGCCCCCTGTGGGCACATCCATCAAGATCTAATATGAAATTCCTACCAGGCAACAACATACAACCACCACATTCCAATATGTGAGTGTTAAAAAGCAAGGAGTGAAATACCTACTCAACAAAACCAGAACTAGATATCAGCACTTAGAATTACAGTCTTCCCCAAACCTAGACACCAGACTAAAAACATAGTAAGAGCCAAGACAATATATCTTTACTAGATCCCAGCAGCCCAACCATAACAGGCTCTAGGTATTGCAATATGACTGATGCATAAGACAGTGACCTTTAAAATGTGATAGAGGCCCTTAAAGAGAAAATGAATGGATTCCTTAAAGAAATCTATGAAAACACAAACAATGGAAGAAAATGAATAACACAGTTTAAGATCTGAAAGTGGAAATAGAATCAATGAAGAAAACACAAGCAGGAAAATCTGTAAATAAAAATTTGGAAATTGATCAGGAAATTCAGAGCCAAGACTCACCAACAGAATATAAGAGATGGAAGAGAGAATTTCAGGCATTGAAGATAAGATAGAAGGGATGGATGCATAGTAAAAAAATCTAAAAATCTAATATATATGGCACAAATTATCTAGGAAAACTGGGATTATAAAAAGACCAAATCTGAGAATAATAGAATTAGAGGAAGGAGAAGAAACCCAGGTCAAAGCCACAGAAAATATTTTCAACAAAACTTATAGAAGAAAACTTCCCTAATCTATAAAAGGAGATTCCCACCAGGGTATACATAAAGCATACAGAGCACCAAGAAGACTACACCAGAAAGAAAATCCCCCTTGGCACATAGTAATACAAACAATAAATGTACAGAGAAGAGAAAGGGAAATTCAAGGGGAAAAAGACCAAGTGACATACACAGGTAGACCTATTACAATAACACCTGACTTCTCAATGGAGACTCTAAAAGCCAGAAGGATCTGCATAGATGCTCTACAGATTCTAAGGTACCACAGATGCCAGCTCAGACTATTATACCAGCAAAACTTTCAATTGCCATAGATGGAGTATAAGACATTTCATTATAAAACCAAAATTGAGTAATATCTACCTATAAACCCAGCTCTACAGAAGGTAGAAAACTCAAACATGTAGAGGTTAACCAGACTTGAGAAATCACAAGGAATAAGCAATCCCAGACCATCAAATCAAAAGAAAGGAAACACTCACTACACAATCATGACCATTACCATGACACAGTCAAAATCTCAACCACAATCACGGGTCACGACTCCACTCCACCCCCCCCCCCAAGCTGGTGTAGCCATTTTAATATTTGTCAAAATAGTCTTCAAACCAAAACTAATCACAAGAGATGGAGAATGATAGTATATTGTCATCAAAGCAAAAATCTATCAAGAATGCAATTCTTAATGTTTATGCACCAAACACAGGAACACCCAAGTTTGTGAATGAAACATTACTACAGCTTAAAGTACGAATCAATTCTTATACACTGTAGTGGGAGACTTCATTATATCATTCTTGTCAATAGAAAGGTAATATAGGCACTTGGGAGGCAGAGGCAGGTGGATTTCTGAGTTCAAGGCCAGCCTTGTCTACAGAGTGAGCTCCAGGACAGCCAGGGCTACACAGAGAAACCCTGTCTAAAAAAAAAAAAAAAAAAAAAAAAAAAAAAAAAAAAAAAAAAAAAAAAAAAAAAAAGAAATATAGACAAAAACGTATCAGAGGAAAGCTGGAATTAAATGACATTATGAATCAAATGTACCTATAATATATTTACAAAATATTTCACACAAAAGAATACCTTCTTTTAGCACCTCATGGAACTTTCCCTAAAGTTGACAGCATGCTAGAACAGAAAGCTAATCTCAGCAGATACAAGAAAATTGAAATACCACTCTGTATCTTATCTGACCGCCTTGGACTAAAGCTGGGCATCCACAACAGAAACAACAGAGCTTGTTCATGAAAACTGAACAACTCTCTACTGAATATAAAAGAGTAAAGGGAGAAATTAAAACACATCCTAAAATTGAATAAAAGGAATACACAACATATCCGAATTTTGAGACACCACAAGGTGCAATTTCATAGCACTTAGTGCCTATGTAGAAAACTGGTGAGATCTCATAATAGAAACTTAATAGCACACCTGAGAGGTTTAGAACATCAACAAAAAGAACTCCCAAAGGAATAATCAAACTCAGGGCTGAAGTAAAACAAACAAACAAACAAAAACAACGGCAATAATACAAAGAATCAATGAAACAAGAGTTGGGTTTTTGAGAAAATCAGAAGGTGTGGCAACCCTTATCCAAATTAACTAAAAGGCACAGAGAATATCTATTCAAATTAACAAAATTAGATATAAAAAGCGGACATAATAGAGACCGAGAGAGTCCACAGTACCATAAGGACATACTTTAAAAACTTGTACTCCACCAGATTGGAAAATTAAAAGACATAGATAGTTTTCTCGATAGGTACCACTTACCAAAGATCAGATAAGCAATTTAAAGAGACCTATAACCCCTAGTGAAATAGAAACAGTTATTAAAAGTCTCTCAACCAAAAGAGCCCAAGGCCAGATGGTTTTAGTGCAGAATTCTACAAGACTTTCAAAGAAGAGTTAATGACAATATTCCTCAAATTATTTCATAAAATATAAACAGAAGGAACATTGCTCAATTCATTTTATGAGGCCACAGCTACCGTGATTCCCAAACCACATAAAGACCCAGAAAAGAAAGAGAATTACAGACTAGTTTACTGTATAAACATAGATGCAAACTTTTTCAATAAATACTTGTAAACTGAACCCAAGAACACATCAAAAAGATCATCCACCATGAACAAGTAGGGTTTATCCCAGAGATTCAGGAATGGTTCAATATATTAAAATCAATAAATGTAATATACCACAAAAACAAAGAAAAACCCACATCATCATCTCATTAGATGAAGAAAAGCTCTTTGAAAAAAATCCAACACCCTTTCATTATAAAAATTCTGGAGAAGTTAGGGATACAAGGGACATACCTCAATATAAAAAAGGCAGCCCATATCCAACATCAACTTAAATAGAGACAAATTCAAAGCAAATTCACTAAAATCAGGAACAAGACAAAGTTGTCCATTCTTTCCAGACTTATTCAATATAGTACTTGAAGTCTAAGCTACAGCAATAAGACAATTAAAGGAGATCAAGGGGATGCAGGTTAGAAAGGAAGGACTCAAAGTCTCTTTACTTGCAGATGATATGATACTATAAATAAGTGACCTTAAAATTGTACTAAGAAACGCCTATTTTGCATAAACATTTTCAGCAAAGTGTCTGGATATAAAATTAACTCACAAAAATGAGTAGTACTCCTAATATGAGTAGTATGACCAACAGACTGTGAAAGATATCAGGGAAACAACATCTTTCACAATAACTTCAAATAGTACATATCTTGGGTTAACTCTAACCAAGCAAGTGTAAGACATGTATGATAAAAATTTCAAGACATTGAAGAAATAAATTAAGGAAGGTATCAGAAGACAGAAAGATCTTCCAGGCTCATGGAACAGTAGGATTAGTCTCATAAAAATGGCCATCTCACTAAAAGCAATATACAGATTCAATGCACTCCTAATCAAAATTCCAACACAGTTCTTCACAAAGGACCATCTTCAGCTTTATATGGAAATGCATGCACAACACACACACACACACACACACACACACACACACACACACACACACACACACACACACGCCAGGAAAGTTAAAAGAATTTCAAGTTGTACTAAAATGGATAAGGATTTCATCTCAGTTTGTGGGGCAACGTTAATGACCAAAGGACAGGTTAGTTTCCACTTCAGTTGATACCTAATGTCCAACTCCAAATTCTTTAGGAGATGCCATTTCAAACAGATGCACTTGAGTGCTTCCTTACCTTACATTCTTTATAGTCCTAAGGAAGCTCAGGAGCATACAGATGGCATGAGTTGATTCATGCTGTTTGTGTAAATGCACAAGATAGGAATGAGTTAAAAGGGAGGTGACCTTAAGAAAGGTGGCTGAGCAAAATGTTACTGGCATATGCAATAGTGTCTGCATTTGGTGGCTGATTATGGGATGGATCCCCGGGTGGGGCAGTCTCTGGATGGTCCATCCTTTCATCTTAGCTCCAAACTTTGTCTCTGCAACTCCTTCCATGGGCATTTTATTCCCTATTCTAGGGAAGAATGAAGTATCCACACGTTGGTCTTCCTTCTTGATTTTCTTGTGTTTTGGAAATTGTATCTTGGGTATTCTAGGTTTCTGGGCTAATATCCACTTATCAGTGAGTGCATACGAAGTGACTTCTTTTGTGAGCTAAGACAAAGGATGGACCATCCAGATACTGCCCCACCCGGGGATCCATCCCATAATTAGCCACCAAACCCAGACACTATTGCATAAGCCAGCAAGATTTTGCTGAAAGGACCCTGATACAGCTGTCTCCTGTGAGGCTGTGCCAGTGCCTGGCAAATACAGAAGTGGATGCTCACAGTTATCTATAGGATGGAACACAGGGCCCCCAATGGAGGAGCTAGAGAAAGTGCCCAAGGAGCCAAAGAGGTCTGCAAGCCTATAGGTGGAACAACAATATGAACTAATCAGTAGTCCTAGAGCTCGTGTGTCTAGCTGCATATGCAGCAGAAGATGGCCTAGTCGGCCATCATTGGGAAGAGAGGCCCCTTGGTCTAGCAAACTTTATATGCCCCAGTACAGGGGAACGCCAGGGTCAAAAAGTAGGAGTGAGTGGGTGGGGGATCAGGGCGGGGGGGGAGGGTATAGGGGACTTTTGGGATAGCATTTGAAATGTAAATGAAGAAAATATCTAATGAAAAATTAAGAACAAAAGAAAGGTGGCTGAGAAAAAGGAGATCAGGGAAAATCGCAGGCAGTTGGGAATAGTTTGTCGTTTTCAGCGCTTAGAAAATTTATATTTCATAGTGTTAGGAACACTTAAGGAAAGATTTATCCTCTTAGAAAGTACTTTTATTCTTTTCTTTTCTTTTTTTTCCCCCTTAAGGACAAGAAACAGGGTCTCATGTATTCAGCTCCATTGTGTAGCAGGAAATGACCTTGAATCTCTGATTCTTTTTGATTCTACATGCTGAGTGCTAGGATCACAGTTGCGTGCTACCATATATATTTATATATGGTGCTGAAGGGCAAACGCTTCATGAATTGTAGGCAAACACTCTATGAACTGAGTTACATCCCCAGCCCCTCTTAATGAGTTCTTAAGTGTACGATGTAGCATTCTTTTGCTACTGTTGGTGCTGCTGCTGCTGCTGCTGCTGCTGCTGCTGCTGCTGCTGCTGTTTTAGAAACAGGATCTCACTACATAGCCATGTTTGTCCCAGGTTGGCTTCAAACTCACAGAGATCCACCTGTTTCTGCCTCACAAGTGCTAGGAATAAAGGTATGTGTCACTATACCTGGCGTGAATGCAGTATTGTTGATAGGGCGTGGTCTAGAAAGTCCTTAGAATTTATTAATTGTTCACTATTAACACACCACTCTGTCCCTGCTCCCACCATGCCTCTGGCAGCTGCCATTCTACTCTGTTCCTCCCCGAAGTCTTTACTTTCAGCTGTGTCATACCAGTGGAATAGTGAAGCACTCATCTTTGGATGACTGGTTTATTTCACTTATTTATCAGCAGTTAGTAGAGCCTGGCTGAGTTCCAGGCAGTGTACTGGGTACTGTGTGGCTTTACAATATTCATAAAGCATGGATTAGCTCTCATTTTTTTACATAGAATAAGGATGAGATTTATTTCAATAATTACATAACTTTCCACAGTATTTATTTGTCATAAAAGTATTAAAAGTCATTTGTAATTTCCATAAAGAAACGTTATTAAGATAATATTTTTCATTAAAATGAAAATCTATTCCCCTTGCTTGGTTAGAGATAAACTTTAAAGAAGAATAAAACTATATCAATAAAAATTTAGGATGTCACAATCCTAAATTATTGACACTGCTCTTGCATTATTTCTATGAATTATTTTTCTTGTGATGAACCACAATCTGAAAGTACAGTAAAAAAATTCCAGAAAGAAATTATTGGAAAGTTTCAGTTTACCAATCTGAACTATTTGACCAATCTCTGTTCTTCCCAGGAAGTAAGCTACTTTCCAGCATATCAATGCTGGGCACACCACCTTCCCAGTGGTAAATTAGAGAAATGGAGTAAATAGGCCATGCTTATTTGAATATTATTACAGTATAGCATTATAATCGTTCTATTCTACTATTTTTTCCAATTTTTTTATTAGATATTTTCTTAATTTACATTTCAAATGCTATCCCGAAAGTCCCCTCCCCTCTGCCCCCTCCTTGCTCCCCTGTCCACCCACTCCCACTTCTTGGCCCTGGCGTTTCCCTGTATTGGGGCATATAAAGATTGCAGTACCAAGGGGCCTCTCTTCCCAATGATGACCGACAAGGCCATCTTCTGCTACATATGAAGCTAGAGACACGAGTTCTGGGGGTTCTGGTTAGTTCATATTGTTGATCCTCTTCTAGGGTTGCAGACCCCTTCAGCTCCTGGAGTTCTATCTCTAGCTTCTCCATTGTGGGCTCTGTGTTCCCTCTTATAGATGATTATGAGCATCCACTTCTGTATGAGACAGCTATATCAGGGTCCCTTAAGTAGGCACTAGCTGTCCTATGCCATAGTGTCTGAGTTTAATGACTGATTATGGGATGGATCCCTCGTGGTGGGGTAGTCTCTGTATGGTCCATCCTTTCATCTTAGCTCTAAACTTTGTCTCTGTAACTCCTTTCATGGGTATTTTGTTTCCTCTTCA
>LR750906.1:173174-260044 GCA_902729485.2 Mus minutoides | reverse complement strand
CTAGAGGGCTATAGATTGTGCTGTCTACTCTGCTTGCTAGTCCTTCCTGAGTCCAGTGTCATTTTCTGGCCTCTCCTGTCTTGTCGCACCCAAAGAATTCCTGTGTTAGGCTGGGCCCTCAGATATTGCTCACTCCTCAGAAGGTCCTACAGAAGGCTGGTTGTCTATACTTACCCCAAGCAGCTCTTTGCAAAATTGGGCCACAAATGTTGGTCCAATGGTCATGGGCTGGGTTGGGAGTGTTGGGCCTCTTTCTGTGCAATCCTACCTTGATATTCCATATACAGCTTGAAGAATCCAGAGTCTGTTTCTCTGAAGACTCTGTCTCAAAAAGGCTTTCATTCCATCTTGCTGAATGCAATGTAGTTTTTCTGCTTTGCACCACAGGTATTATTCTGGCAATTATTATTCTGATATTCTAGTATTATTCTGGCCAGGTTGCAGCCTACAGTCTCAGGACACATGCTGTGAGGTTTCTCTCACACAAAGTTTACAGAGGGTCTGGGGCGGAGGAGCCACTGACCCTGCAGGGATCTTTTTAAAGTGGTACCCTGCAGCTGTTCGCTCAAGTGGAATAAGGACAGCATTCCCCTGCCAAGGCATCCCCTCTTCTGTTATCTCCTAAATAACATTTTTAGATGGCACTGCTACCTTATAAAGATCGACACCTACCCACTTTGCTTCTGCTTTAGGTTTAGTTACTGTGTGAAAATCTGGAATAGATGAGAGGGGTCCTTAGCCCAGATTAGAACTCTGTCCTCTCTGTTTCACACATGACAATGCCGACAGAGGCTTTTCTTTTCTTTTCTTTTCTTTTCTTTTCTTTTCTTTTCTTCTCTTTTTTTTTCACCTTTCTTTCCCCAATTGTATCTTTTTTTTATTAGATATTTTCTTCATTTACATTTCACATGTTATGGCATTTATTTTTTTAAGCCAGTCATTTTCTTTGACTCTTTCTTCCTCCTGCCCTGACACATCAATGATAGAAGAGGCCAGGTCCTCCAAGTTGGGGTTGGTTTCCTGGGCTATGTATTCAGATGCTGAGTTCTCTGCCCCAAGACCACATGGGCATCCTATTGAGCAATGAACTTGTAAAGAATGATCCCTAATAATCTCTGATTGAGTAATAAAAGGCAAGAGCCTGAGACTAGGTAGGGAAGTGAGGAAGGCAAGACCTGAGATCAAGAAGGAGGGCTCAGGTAGGGACCAAGTGGAGAAAAGAGAAGAATGTCACCATGAGGCAAGATAGACCATGAGCATGTGGCCAAGAGAACGTCACCCTGAGGACACACATGGAGCAGAGCTAGTCAGGTGAGACGCAAACAGCATGTGACACAGGCCTATCACTGAGATATAAGTAAAAACAGCTCAGAACCTGCCCAGCACAGCACCAAAATCCATAATGGCTAGAGTAGGGCAGAAACAAACCCCCATAAAATTACTTTGGTAAGCACCGGGTAAGTTTACTCTTAGACATCTGTTGCAGTCTTCTGGTGGGCTTCTGTCTAGACCAGACTTCATAGGAGGCCTTACAATGGGGCTTTGATCTGATTCCAGTAGCTTGTATGGCAGTGGTTCTTGCCCTACCTAATGCTGTGAACCTTTAATACAGTTCCTCATGTTGTGGCTGCCCCAACCATAAGTTATTTTTGTTGCAACTTCCTAACTGTAATTTTGCTACTGTTATGAACTGTAGTGTAACTATTTTGGGAGATAGAGGTATGGCAAAGATACCAAAGGTTTGCCACAGGTTGAGAACCTCTGCTGTAAGGAGCTTCTTTCCTTCCTTCATAATTCCTCCATTTTTCCCATACCTCTGCTCAGCACATGCCTGTCTAATCCATCCCCCCTCCCTCTCTATCATCTAAGCCATTCCCAGGCTCCATCCAAACACCTTTCTGCTGCGCGTGGTCCTTGTAGCTTTCCTTTCTTCTGCAAGCACCCCTCCCCATTTGAGTGATGATTCCTCTTCTATTTCTACACTGCTCCTGACATTAAGATACTCAGAGAAGACCTTAAATTTATGATCATCTGAATGCTTGTATAGTTTTGACTCCACACACCTCCTCTTGCCCAGTGTGTGGCTAGAGTCCCTGTGTATTATATGTACTCATATAAAAATTTACATTTGAAATGCCAGTGGAGTGACCTGGTAAACTTAGTTTCTGTGGTGAAGCTTTTGAGCCACACTGAGTGTATATTTGGGCAACTGAATCATTTGGCTGATATATCAGTGGGACACAATTTAAATAAAAACAAGATAACATGAAACTTTTGGACAGCTTTTATGGAATTCGTTTATTATTCTGTCTGAGTTTTGGCTAGCATGAATGACTTTTCTGGTAGAATCTTTCCAACTTACATAGCTAAATAGAATAATCTGAAGTGGTGAAAATTCCTGATTGCATTCATTTAAAAATGAAAACACTTGTGTTACTTTTAAGAACATATAGTGATGTTGACTCACAAAGTATTAACAATTTTGCTCAAGATACTTATTGGATTAGCATAACAGTGAGTAGGCCACAATTAATTAATTAATTAATTAATTAAGCTATTTATTTATTGGTTGCTTTTGGTTTTTGGTTTTGGTTTTTTTTTTTTTTTTTTTTTTTTGAGACAGGGTTTCTCTGTATAGCCTTGGCTGTCCTGGAACTCACTCTGTAGACCAGGCTGGCCTCGAACTCAGAAATCCGCCTGCCTCTGCCTTCTGAGTGCTGGGATTAAAGTCATGCGCCACCACGCTCGGCAAGGCTATGTTTTATAATGAAGACAACATGACCTTACTGTGAACCCCAGTTTTCTTTGTAAAAGTTTTATGCCCTTGGTCAAGTCTTTTAGTTTCCACAGGCCAACATCTTCTGAATCAGTCCAGAAGATCCCAGGAAGGAAATATAAACAGGGCCTGGCTAGGAGTGCCCATGTCTGGATTCATACAACTTTTTATAACTCCAGATCTAGGGGATTCAACATCCTCTTCTGAACTCTGTGGGCACAGTACTCATAACACACACACACACACACACACACACACACACACACACACACATACATACACACACACACACACACACACACACACACACCAAGTACAAAGAAAATATATGCAAACTAACCTATGTGGATGCACTGAGACAGTACCCACTACAGAAATTTGCTATTATCAATATTTTCATTTGTTTCTTTCAAAAGATATGTCCAAAGTAGTTCTTAATTTCTACATACACTAGTAACTGTACATTTATTAACCATTTATTAAGCAAACTCCTTAAAGGTTTTTAATCTGATTATATCTCCTTTATAAGAGATTTAAATTAATGCAAACTCTATGTGATAAGAATGAGAACAGCTTTTCTCAGCTTCCTCAAACACCTTTCTTCTCGAATCTTCTGTCAGGTTTGAGCAGACAATTGCAGTAGCAGTAAGCAGTTGTTTTGTTTTGTTTTGTTTTCTTTTGCACAGCCCTTCACAGAACCTGAATATGAGTCCCAGAGGAATACAGTTTAATGTGGAGTATGGGTGGAAGACACACCCACACCGGAACTTTTGTAGCTTTTTTCATTTCATTGGCCCACAGGCTTAGTTTCAAGTTCTTGTAAACCCAGAGATGTAGACATTTGATAGACATCAGGTTGCTTGACTTAGGTCAGATATGACTCAGGATCCATTCTCAGGCCAGGCAGGAAAGGATGCAAATGAGGAAAAAAGTGTGACCATAGTGAACGGGTTGGATACTGATGTGTTTATATGAGAAACCGGGACCAATGCCTATATATGCCCTCAAGACTTCACAGGGATTACTCACCAAAGAGGCTTGGAAACTCTTATTTTAAAACATCTAGGAATGAAGAGTTGGGAGAAAGGTTAGGTTTGGCACTCATGGCTATAGAACTGCCCCTGACAACTGCATTCATTTCCAGTTTCTCTGGGGTGGCAGCTACAGCAAGATTATCTTTGTCCCACCCTGGTGGAGGAGGCAGAGCATGGCACCAAGAGGAGGTTGAAGGTTAATCTTTCTTTTGGAAGGAAAAACAAAACAGCAATTCAGGAACTCTGGGAAGTGTCCTCAGCTACTCTCCTCTTTCCCGTGTGTGTGTGTGTGTGTGTGTGTGTGTGTGTGTGTGTGTGTGTGTGTGTGCATGTGTGCATTTTCCTGTGTACAGGCAGAGGTCACAGGAGAACTATCTATCTTATTTGTTTGGGGCAGAGTTGGTCATTGAGCTAGGAGCTTAGGGTTTCGATTGCTGTGAAAACACACCGTGACCAAGGCAACTCTCATAAAGTACAGCATGTAACTGGTGCTGACTTATAAGTTCTGAGGTAAAGTCTGTTTATCATCATGGTGCTGGAGGAGCTTGTCATGAAGGCAAACAGGAAAAGAGTCTCTTGCAGGCACCTAGGAGGAGGATCTTTTCTGCACCGAATGCAGCTTCAAACCCACATCCACAGTTATGGACTTCCTTCAACAAGGCTACATTTATTCCAAAAAAGCCACACCTAATCATAGCACTTTCCATCACAAACTACTACATTCTACTCCCTGGCCCCATAGACTTGCTCAATGGCATAACCTAATGCAAAATATATTTAGTTCAACTTCAAATATCTCCATAGTCTATTACAGTCTCATCAATGTTTAAAAGTCCAAAGTTCAATGTCTCTTTTTAGGCTCACCCAATTTTGTGATTCCCTCATGAAATCAAAATAGAAAAGCCGATCACATATTTCCAAAATCAAAGGATATAAATTACCATTCCAAAATGTCACAGTGGGAAAATACTGGTACAAAGCAAGACTGAAAACCAGCTGGGCAAACTCCAAACTCTGTGTCTCTGTGTCAGATGTCCAACTACTTATAGCTTTGGTGATTGAAACACATTTCTTTTTCTTGGGCTGCTTCCATTCCATTTTAGCAGCTTTGCTCAACAGGCATCCCATGACTCTGGCATCTTTAACATCTTGGATTTTCCAAGGCAACTTTAATTTTACACTTTTTGTTCCAATGTCTGGAATCCACACATGGTCATTTGGACTTCTTTAAAGGGCTTAGGTCACTTCTCTGGCTCTGCCCTCTGTAGCACTCTAGGTTTAGGTTGACTCTACCCTATTTCTGCTGTGTTTCTTGGTAAACATCCCCCCAGTATTTGAATCTCCAATTTATTGGCACCTTCCATGGCAACTAGGCTTTATTAATTGCTTCTTAGAGGCTTCCTTCATGGTGCCAGGTCTCAACTTCTTTACATGACCCCTTAAGTCTTGGGCCATCAACTGCAAATGAAGCTTCCCCCTCATTTATGACCTTTCCTGGCCTGTCACAGTAACAGTAAGTTTTCTCTTGGTTGTTCTGGTTATGTTTTAGTCTCTTATGAACAAGTTTAGCTTCCTTCCCTTTACTCCTTAGCACTGACCCAACGCACATTTTTTTTCCTCAGACTTCTCCTATAATTTCAGTGTTTGCATCAACATCTGGTACTTAAGAAATGCTCAATAAGTTCTTGTTGAATTAACATTTGTGACTGTTTAGGTAAGTGTGCCCCTCAAGGCTACAGTGTTTAAGGTTTGACCCCAAGAGTCATATTCTTGCATATAGAAACTTTTAAAGGTGGAGCCTAGTAGAAGGGTGTTAGATCACAGGAGGTATTCTTGTAGAAAAGAGTAACACCAGCTTTTCTTCCTCCCCTCTGGCTGCCATAAGATAAGCCAATTCCTTTCCTGTGCATTCCTGCCTTGAAATACTACCTCACCACAGGTCCAAAACCAATGGAACCAAGGGACCACAGATGGGTACCTCTGAGACCATGAGCCAAAACAACTGGTTCCACTTACAAGTTCACTTACATTAGGCATTTGTAGCAATGAAAGCCTGCATGATACAAAAAGACTCATTATTTTAAATATAAACATCTGATTTTTGTTTAGGCTGAAATTCTAAACATAGTTTTATTTAGACATTAGAGGTTCACTTTGGTCTTTGGGTGAAGAAATGGTGTCTCTGTCTGTTGCATGTGGATCAGAATGCAAAGCTCTCAGTTATTGCTCCAGCAGAGAGACAGAAACACTGGCCTGACATGGGCTTTTGAAACAATGGGCACTCTAGTTGTTTGCTCATTAGCAGTAGAATAATAATGTATCATAAATGTTCTGTGTACTCTTGAAGAATTCAGCATACTCTTCATTTGCCTTGATCTCAGGTCATATGTCCATGTACAATACATCCACTGTCCCAGGTTCCCTAGTGTTGATTCATTCAGGTAGCAGGGAATGATAGAGGCAGGAATCAAAAGACTCCCAATACTGTAGTCTAGATAGTGACAAATTAAAAAAATAACAAGTATGTGCATGCAATATGTGTGTGTGTGTGTGTGTCTGTGTGTGTCTGTCTGTCTGTCTGTCTGTCTGTCCATCTATCACACCTTCTTCAACAAAGCCACACCTCTTAATCCTTTCAAAACAGTTCATTGACTGAGGACTAAGCAAGCAAAGTATAACCCTATTAGGGCCATTTTTATTCAAACTACCACAAGCAGTCTTGTAGTGTTCAAGACTCTGGGAAGCTTTAGATATATTTCTTAGGTACTGTCATTTGACAATGTTTTGCTAATAGATGTGTTTTTCCTCTTTTGAAACTGATCTGAGTGTTACTTAAAATCTTCTTTCAGAGAAATTATTACCATTTTGGTGTGAAAATATTGAAAAGATTTTTGTCCCCTATAAAGATGCTGTCAATTTTCTGCAAAGACCCTAAGTCAGTTTTTGACAGTTGGTGTGTGTGTGTGTGTGTGTGTGTGTGTGTGTGTGTGTGTGCACGTGCGCACGTGTGTGCATGTACATTCATCATGAAATTGAAGTTACCTATTCTTAGATCTAGATAAATAAGTTAAGGGGAGTTAAAAATTTTATTCATTTTTTTATTTCAGCCTAAATATCATAAACTTGAAGAATTATAAGATAACATTACAGTTTTTTTAGGATTTTGAGATAAGAGTGCATGCTCCCTCAGCAGAGCCAGCAAGAAGTCCATATGCCCTATGCATGTTCACCTGGCCTAACATTTAAGAGAGGGTCATGTGTGCAGTGCGACTAGTTCATTATTATCTCCTTCACCCTCTGCATTGCCCTTGTCCTTTTATCTCCTGTATCATTTTCACTTTGTACTCTAAGCAAATATTCACTTTTTCCTTTATTCTGTTCCTTTATTCATGGTGCTATCTGAGTGTCTTTCTTGTAATGAGTTCCCTTACCCTAGTAATTTCTCCTTGAAGTCTCATGTTTATTCATCAAGTTTTCTATGAAAGGTATTCTTATCAGTAATCTTAAAATATATATGGAAGCACAAAATGCCCCAATAGCTAGAGCTATCCTTATCACAAAAGGCAGTGCTAGAGACAGCCCAAGAGCTGACGTCAGCTCTGGTATAGAGCCATGGTATCGTTATTAAAACCGTCATGAAGGCCAAGAGAAATACAGAGCACTCATAAACAACACACAGTCACAACCACCTAATTTCTAACAAATTGTGTTGGGAAAACTGGATTTCCACATGTAGAAACCATAATTAGTAGATACATGAATGCCAACTGTGAATAAAGGCAACTCCAAGTGAATCAAAGACATTTATAACTTCTAGGGGACAAGAGGGTAAATACCTCAAGACACAGACATAAGCAAAAGGTTTCCTGAACAGAACAACAATACACAGGGAAATCTGAGAACTGACAAGTGCTAGGGCTTGAAGTTAAAATGCTTCTGCACAGCAAAGGATATAGTCATAAAAGTCAAGACAGCCTGCAGAAGGGGAAAAGTTTGTTACCAACTGATGTTAGAATGTTAAGAAATACTTAGTATTAATACTGTTTAAATTATACACTATTAAGTAATAATAGTAACTAAATAATCAAAAATGAACTACAATAAATATCAAGAAATCCTCAAATCCTTTTCTTTTTCTTTTTAATTAAAATATAATTGCATCACTCCCCTCTCTTTCTATAAACCCTTCCACACTACCCACCTCAGCTCCCTCTCTAATTTATGGCCTCTTTTTCTTTAATTATACTTGTTATACACACACTTACTCATTCATTCATACACATACACACATGCACACACACACACACACACACACATGAGACAGAGAGTGAGTGAGAGAGAGAGAGAGAGAGAGAGAGAGAGAGAGGAGATAATGTGCTGAACTTGTTGTTTGTATTTGTTTTCAGGGCTGGTCACTTTGCATTGAGTAAGCAGTTAAGATACTCAATAAATGACCTAATGGACTAAACAGATAATCACAAAAGAAGAGATTCAAATGCCAATAAATTCTTTAAAAAGTGTTCAACTTCCTTGAACACCAGGGAAATACAAATTACAACTGCCTTGGGATTTCATTTTACCCTAATCCAAATAACTATCATTAAGACAGAATGTGACCCCGAAGAGACACAGACCATCCAAAACCTTAGCACCAGGCATGATAAACTTCTCCAGTTCTTAGAGTTGTCTAAGAGTCTTATAAAAACAATACAGACTATCTCTATTAAGCCTGGTGGCCTCCAAGAGGTTGAAAGCAATTCCCTGTTGCTTAAAAAAAAAAAAAAAGCATGTAATTTGGATATGAGACTCAAAAGATTAGAGCTGGATAGAACCTAGCAAATGCCTCCGTGGGAACTAGTTTTCATAGTGTCAGAAGGTCCTCTGCAAGTTTCCAAAAGGGGAAAGCTATCAATAGTCCTAACTGTTTGATGTCTCTGAAGAACATTGGCCGGCCAGTATAGCAAGGTGTTCCTAAATGTGCAACAGTGGCACTCCTATGTTTGCAGTAACCAACAATTGTCTAATTGAACATAAGGCTCACTTAACAGGAAAGATATTACACCTGGTACCGTAATCCTAGCCAACTACCTAAGGCTACTGGGTTCATAGATAGAGGAGATCATACTGATGCCATTTTTTTTTTATTAGACAACCATAATTCCTAACGGCACTTAAATATTTGTTCTTATACTCACAGGTAAGTGTAGTTCCCACTCCTCATCAAGTTATCTTCTCTTGCAGCTGATGATGATACATCACAGAAAAGTACAACTGGTCAAAAAATAAAGAACAAATAATTATAGGATATCCTATCCTAATTGGTGCATCTACAACACCAGTCCAACAGCGAAGATTCAGGGGACATTGGTAGACGAGAGGATAGAAAGATTCTTAGAGCTAGATAACCAGGAAGTCTGCTGTGAGATTGTGACTCTTAGAAATGACAAGAACACCATGCCCATGCTACTGCAACTGTATGGCTGCTTAAAGACCACCTTCCCTAAGTGACAACACTCATAGATATGATAATGTGAAAGGAAGAACTGCCCAGGATCCCAACCCTAGACAAAGAAGTACTAATGACATCTGAGAGAAGAATTAGCCTTCCCTAGGAAGATGCTCTCTAACTGGTTATCTAACACAAAGTGATCAGCCATGGAATCATATACATACAAGCAACATGGAATGGACTCAGTAGGATGGATTCATATATTTATGCACATATATATGTATATGCACATATATACACATATATATAATCAACAGTAATCAAAGTAAAAGGGACTGTGAATTTGAGAGGCAGGAAGGCAGATATGAAAGGAATCAGAGGAAAGAAGGAAAATTATGTAATCATATTTTAATTAAAATAAATAAGTGAACATGTTGAAAACTCTATAGATTGTTGTAAGATGTGGCAGGCAAGATGACTAAGAGATCAAGGACACTTGCTGTCCTTGCAGTGAACCAGGTTCAGTTCCAAGAACCAATGTGGTAGCACACAATCATCCTTAATCTCAGTTCCAGGTAATGTGATGTGTTCTTCTGACCTCTCTTAGCACCAGGCATGCTCAGGGTGCACATACAAGCATGTAAGCAAAATACTTGCACATATGAGAAAATTTTTTAAATGTCAAACAAATTTTAAAAATATTATTGTCAGAGGAAGTATCTTAGCAGGTGAAGTGCCTGTTGAGCAAGGAGGAAGATACGAAGTCTGATCCCTACTCCTGACATGAGCTTTCTGAAGCAAGCACTATCCCACAGTACAATTAGGCTGTATGCTATCATTCAGTCTCTGAGCATACAGAATTGTCTGAAGGAAGGCTGCCTTGGAATGGAAAAGAATGGCTAGAAGGCTTTCTAAACTTTGACTATGACAATTTTCAAGGGATTTTAAAGCAAGTTGCACTAAAATGCCACCAAATTATAGATAGTCAAGTATTTCAGGATGCATGTTTTCTAGGAAAAGCTGTACATGAGCATATGCATCTGTAACTCCAGTGCTGGGGAGGAGTAGAGACAGCACAGTGTATTAGCTGGTCTGCCTAGCCAAATCAATGAGCTCCAAGTTCAGTAAGATACCCTTTCTCAAATAAAAAGGTGCAGAAGCAACTGGAGAAGAAATCTGTGACCACCTCTGTCCTCTATACACATGCTTGTATCTTCACACTCACACAAATACATACAAATGTCATATATATATATATATATATATATATATATATATATATATATATAGTACATGCACACATGTGAACACCTGTACACATATACACATACACACAAATACCAACACATATACACATCATATGAACACACATATGTATGCACACATATGCATGTACACACACACACACACACACACACACACACACACACACACACACACAGATACTACATGCTCATATAAAAGGTGGCCGTAGGAACTATCATTTCCTTGTCTTTTCTGAGCCCAGATTAGAAGAATAACTTGCTAGGGGCTTTCTTTTCTAGAATGGAAGTTGCTTGCCAAGGCAGCAGTGCATCCTTTCAGTCCCATGCACGTCTGCCTGGGAGACTGGCTGCTTCCCAGAGATCACTGACTAGAATTCTCATTAGGCAAATCCAAATTGACTTAGTGGGCAATGTTTCAGTCCCCTAATTGATGGGTTTTGGTGGATGAGGTTCCAAATCTTGGAGCCCAACTCCTGAACAATCTGGAGAATTTGGCTAAGTTGAAACCTATTTGATAAACCATCTCCTTATACTAATTCCAGTTCTTTGACTGCAAAACCTCAATAACCAAAATGAATTCAACTCACAGGCTATAAATCCTCAGCACGCTTGAAGCCTGATTCTGAAACAGAATCATCTAAAGACTGGAATCTAATCAGAATTCTGGATGGAAAAGACTCTACCAGCTCAGCCAAAGCTGTTGGATCTGAGACTGGGAAACTCATTCGATGTTGGAAAGCACATGTATTCCATTGTCGACCCATCTGTGAAAATAGCTCTGACTCCTAAGTTGAAAGAACATGAAACTAACATACTCTGCTTGGCTATCTAAGAATCACTAGGAAAAAACAACAACAACAACAACAAAACAAAACATGGGCTGGCATGCCAACAATCAAAACTTAGGCTTTCATCTCTACCACTGCATCAGATAGGCTGTCTGCCAGCGCCTGCCTCCTCTAAATGTTCATTTGCTCCATTCAAGCCTTTCTGTTGCAATGCCAGGGCATCCAAGATGTAGAGGGAACTGCGATGATGACGCAGGGTTGCTACCTAAAAAGCACGACTGTATCCTCTACTTGCAGTAGGCACTGGGGACATTTCCTTTACTTTCAACCAAACCAAAGAACTGTATTTGAGATTCAACCGTGTTTGAGCCCAAATGAAGTCCTGTTATTCATTCTCTTTGCATTGACTAGTTTCCAAATGAACCATATTTCTCTTCATTTCTGAACTAACAGGGACTATATATTCTGAGACTCCTTCATTTCTACTCATTACCTAGAAAAAATGTACTAGTGAATCTTTATTGGTTCATAATGCCCTTAGTACTCAATAGTGTGTGTGTGTGTGTGTGTGTGTGTGTGTGTGATCTCCTCTTTTGGATCCAAAAATTTAGTGGATGTAGGTTTTTCTGTGTTTGTAAGTTATGTTAACTATGTTATTTTAACTATGTAAAAATGCATCATAGCTCTCCTGAGAGTTTGGTAGGGCACCCTAGTCCCATCATAGCGCAGTTGGTTCTATCTTATATGCAAGTATAGGTAAGGTTGATAAAGTTATGGTCTATTCAAAAGGAACTAATTGATCTAATAGAGGAAACAATAAAAGCATAGTAAAATTATTACAGAGCAAAGCAAGACATTTTCCCCTAATAAGAAAAGCCTTTTATTGATCAGTATGACTAAATGCAGAAATCAGAATGCAATCCTTGGGCAGTAAGTGGATTAGTGTGTTTATATAATTTCTAAAAAGGGCAGGAAAACAAAGCTGGTTGCTACATAGCTAGTAAATATGTTCACGCATATTGCAAAGTATCAATGAAGTGCTTGTTAATTGCTCAGTCTCTGCTGTCTTCCACTGAGGACTTATAATTCAGGACTCTACACAGTGCCTTGAAATGAACTACCTCAGCAATGTTGAAATCTCCTGAACAAACCTGTAAACATACAAACATTCAGCCTCCCCGGTGACTGTTTTTAAAAATGTCACAGGGCTCCATACTCAAATAGCTCCAGGAGGGAGGGAGCCTCCCAGGGGTGTGGTCAGGCTGTCAGTGCAGATAGGACCACCACTGCTGCTCAGAGGAACCTGCCCAGAACCCTCAGGACACAGGGGCCGCCTGAAACCAGATCCTTCCCGGTTTCCATCTCTGCCTGTAGCAGATCCTCTGCCACAGGGCTGCATACCCAAATAGCAGCTGAGGGGGTGATTCTCCCAGGAATGTAGACAGGCATATGGGTATAGGTAGAATCACCACTGCTGCTCAGAGGAAACCGCCTGGAATCCTCAGAACACAGGAACTGAAGGGCAGCAGGGGACTGGAGTCTTACGGTCTCTGTCTGTGCCCAGAGCTGACCAGAGAGCTACAAACACAAATACTACCATGAGAGAGCTGGTGTATCAGGAGTGCCTACATACCTGGTAAGACTACCACTTCTTGTCAAATTCCTGGCCCAAGAGGGGCCCTCACAAAGCCATCAGGACACAGGAACCAAAGATCAGCTGAGGACAGGATCCTTCTGATCTCTGCACTCCAGAGCTGACCTTTAAACCATAGCTATCCATACCCAAATTCCTCCCAGAGAGAGCTGGTCTCCCAGGAATACTGACACAGAGGCTTGCAGGAGGGACAAGCCACAGTCAGAGACAGCAAGACCAGCTAACACCAGAGATAACCAGATGGCAGAAGACAAGTGCAAGAACATAAGCAACACAAACCAAGACTACTTGACATCATCAGAACCCAGTTCTCCCACCACAGTGTACCCTGGATACCCCAACACACCAGAAAAGCAAGTCTCTGATTTAAAATCACATCTCATGATGTTGATAGAGGAATTTAGGAAGGACATAAAGAACTCCCTTAAAGAAATACAAGAGAACACAGGTAAGCAGGTAGAAGACCTTAAAGAGGAAACACAAAAACCCTTAAAGAATTACAGGAAAGCACAACCAAACAGGTGAAGGAATTGAACAAAACCATCCAGGATCTAAAAATGGAAATAGAAACAATAAAGAAATCACAAAGGGAGACAACTCTGGAGATAGAAAACCTAGGAAAGAGACCAGGAATCATAGATGCAAGCATCACCAACAGAATACAAGAGATAGAAGAGAGAATCTCAGGTTCAGAAGATACCACAGAAAGCATTGACACAACAGTCAATCTGGAGGATATCATCCTGAGTGAGGTAACCCAATCACAAAAGAACTCACTTGATATGCACTCACTGATAAATGGATATTAGCCCAGAAACTCAGAATACCTAAGATACAATTTGCAAAACCCATGAAACTCAAGAAAAGGGAAGACCAAAGTGTGGATACTTCGATCCTTCTTAGAAGGGGGAACAAAATACCATGGAAGCATTTACAGAGACAAAGTTTGGAGCTGAGACTAAAGGAAGGACCATCCAGAGACTGCCCCACCCCGAGACCCATCCCATAAACAACCACCAAACCCAGACACTATTGCAGATGCCAACAAGATTTTGCTGACAGGACCCTGATATAGCTGTTTCCTGTGAGGCTATGCCAGTGCCTGGCAAATACGCAAGTGGATGCTCGCAGTCATCCATTGGATGGAGCACAGGGTCCCCAATGAAGGAGCTAGAGAAAGTACCCAAGGAGCAGTCCTATAGGAGAAGCAACAATATGAACTAACCAGTGCACCCCAGAGCTTCCTGGTACTAAACCACCAATCAAAGAAAACACATGGTGGGACTTGTGTCTCTAGCTGCATATGTAACAGAGGATGGCCTAGTTGGCCATCAATGGGAGGAGAGGACCTTGGTCTTGCAAAGATTGTATGCCCCAGTATAGGGGAATGCCAGGGCCAGGAAGCTGGAGTGGGAGGGTTGGGGAGCAGGGGGAAGGGGGGAGGAGATAGGAGATTTTTGGAGAGGAAACTAGGAAAGAAGATAACATTTGAAATGTAAATGAGGAAAATATCTAATAAAAAAATCTGGCTTTCTCTGATAGTTTTATAACATTAGATTAAATTTTCTTGTCCAGTGATATAGCCCCATGATTATCTATTCCTTTATCAATTTTTTTTTAGATTACAGATAATGTTACTTTCTCTTTATTAAAAAAATAGAATTGTTAGGGCTGGAGAGGTGGCTCAGTGGTTAGGAACACATACTTCTATTGTGGAGGACCCAAGTTCAGTTCCTAGTACTAATGTCAGTAGCTCACAACCATCTGATCTTCAATTCCTGGAGATCCAACATCCTGTTGTGTGGGCACCGCATAGCCCATGCTCAAGACATACACATATAGATACTTAAAATAATAACAATAAAATCTTAAAAAACAAAATTGTTAGAACAGTATATTATTAATGTGTTTTTAAGATCTGATTTTATTTAACAGTGACTAATAAATCTGTCCTATAAGGTCAATAAAAGGGTGATTTTTTTTTCAGAAAAATCTATTTTTTCCTGCCATAACTTTCCACTTCATCATTTTGCTCCTTATTGTTATTATTGGTCGAAGAAAACCCAGGTCTTCACCTATGATTCTGAACTCATTTCTCAATTATGCTTGGAATTCAATACAGTTCCTTGCTGAGGCAATTCAGTCTCCAAGGGCTGCAAACTCTACACAGAAACACAAGCAGCCATTGCCAAACACCTCATCACAACCTCAATTCTTCACTGGATGCAAAAACTCCTTCCACTTCAGTGGCGAAAGTTCTTAGAAACTGAGGCTTCACATTCCATTCCAGGATGAGTGAGACAGAATGTTTGCCTTCATAGGAAAAACATCCAACAATGTTAGTCATTTCTCTGACCAGATGGACAGAATGTTCCATGGTCTATAAATTAGAGCACGACACTTAGGGGCTACCACCTACTCCAGGAGGAGAGTCACCTGTCCTTTATCAAATTTTAGAAAATACACAAAATTCTCTTTCCTTGAGTCAACTCCTTATATTGCTCCTGTGTCATATAAAATTTATAATAAACAAAATCATATATTTTTGTTATAGAGATCTCAGCCACAGACCTAGCAATGGATGAGGAAAAGAAATATTTAATTCCCTTAACTGTGAGGAATGAGGATTGTGTTTGAAGATGGAAAAGATGATGTTTCTGGGAAAGTTAAAATTGTTCCTGTTTTCAGTTGCCTGACACATGAGGAAAATTGAGATGGGAAGGTTCATTTCATTTGGAAAATGGAGACTCAGAGATGACAACTGTATGGAAAGAGTAATTAGGTCTTAATTGTTCCCTTTAACAGGCAGTTCAAATATTTGCATACATCCTAGAAAATGGAGAGCATTGGAGGGTACAATAAAAGATCACCCAGTGATGGGACATACCTGTGAACTTATCAACAAAGCTTGAAGTGTCAAGAGTGACTTGTGTCCTAAGGATCATGGGTACAGAAGACAAATCAAAGAATTCATGTAACTCTTTGGACATCTGTAATCTCTCACTTTACCACAGTTAGTGAGCTTTTCAATTAGAAGGTTTAGGACCCCAGACTGTCACTGTGACCTGGAAGTTTCTGCTCAATTTACATAACAAGTTTGTTTGGACTTTTTATCCCCCCTCACTAAAAAACAAAACAAAACAAAACAAAACAAAACAAAACAGAACCACTTTAAAATCCTCAATTCAATAGCCTTTTCTAAGGCACCCTTGCCAAATCTTCCCTCCTAGAGATTCTGATTTAGATAAGTGAGTGGGAATATATGTCTTGAAACAATCTGCTTAGTAATTCTGATTTCCATCCAACTTTGGGAAGTTTAAATATACTCCTGTTCTTAATTTCCCTCTTGTTTTTTGCTAGTGACACTGAGCAGCAAACTATTTCAGGTATTTGGAAGCTTCTCTGGGTGACAGTGTGGTACAGTGATTTCCACTGGGCTTTTTTGCACCAGAAATGAGAAAATGCCCCATGGAGTGACTTTTACAGGTTCTATGCTTGAAAACTCTCCAACCTCTGGTCACTGTGCCACAAGTCTAGAGTAGTGGGGATCTCTTTCCCACATTGTCAAAGCATCATACCTGCATTTCCATGTTTTTCCTTTCCTGTTTGATGGTGAAGGAGAATTATTGAATTTTCCATGGAAAACACATAAACAAGAGGAAGGGAACATTTATGTGCCTCCTGAGGAAGTGGCAGCCTGAATAACTAAGCATTTGGAGTGGAATTTCAGTCTTATTCAAAAACAATAACAAAAAAACCCACAATATTCAACCTTTTCATGGGAGGATTTAGTATTCTTTTCAAAGCTACATATCAAATCCCACACACAATGGAAACATTTCCTCTCACTAGGCCATCAAAGCAGAAGGGACTTGCAGACCAAGCCTTCTCAAATGAGGTCTTTTCTTTGTGTCTTCAGACTTTCTCTTGGGAATCATAGCCTCAGACCATGAAGAAAAGGCTGAGAGAGCATCATACCATCCCATTAAAAGCAGTTGTCGATGGCCATTTTGTTTCTCCTCTTTCCTTTTTGCAGTAATGCTCGCATTTCAATAAAAGTGAGGCTTCCTGCACAGACCAGACAACATTATTCTTCCCCCTAATACCAGTTGCTTTTCAAGTGGGTGGCAGGATAAGAAAGAACATTTGTTACTGGGAAGAGTCTCTTCAAACCCATTAAAACAGAGTATTTTGCCATAACTTTACAGGAGGATAGTTTTTCTCTATGCCACCTCACTTCATTTTGGAGATGATGATAGCAGCAGCCAGTTAAAAATCAGTCAGCCCCTTCATCTATACAATCAGCATGAAACTGTAGAGACTTCCCCGCATAACACAGGGATTCTGCAGGATTGGCTTCATCCTGTATGCTGAAAAATGCATTGAGAAGGATAGAAATGCACATGTATTCAAATAGGTTTTGTGATTTTTTTTCCTCTTTGCTCCAAGGAATTGCATACTGTGGAGGTAACATCTACAGGGCTCTCAAGCTTCTAGTAGTATTGTTTCCTCTCTGTGATACCTAACAGAATATGACAAAGTTGATAGGAGGTTGCTTCTCTAGTCAGGCACAATAAATCATGATCTTTGTTTTGCTGGCCTTCCAGCTTATAGGAGGATAAGAGGTCTGTTTACTCAGTGACCTATAAGAAAATGAACTCTCCTGACTGCCATATGACTGGTCTAGGAAGATGATCGTTCCTTGCTGAAACTTGAGGGAGCTATAACTTGTGAAACATCCAGAGCCTGAGAGTACAGTTAGGCCATGCAATAAAGCCATTAGAAACCATGCAATAACAAATGAATGATGTCATGAGACAGCAAGTTTTCAGATAACTTACCAGAGAGTAGTATATCTACCAGTAATATGCACTGTTTTTATAAAGATCACCTTTGAACTGAGACAGCCAAAGAGAAAAATATACAAATCATAAGATAAAAAAATTTTATATAGGAAATACAAATAAAAATAAAAAGACAGAACATTATCAATATTCTATAAGATTCCATGATACCCCTTAAATTATTAACATCTATCCTAAGAAAAGCCTTAGTTTTTGACTTACATTATGATAAGCTAATTTGACATTTTCAGCTCTATCCAACTAGAATCAAGTTTTAAAATCTTTTTCCTTGATCTCCTCACAATCCCTCTTAATCATATTTGGAAATTCATCTTCCTGCTTCTTGCCCCTGTTTCCTGCTCCCACATTAAATTTTCCATATTAAATTTGAATTCATTGCAAAACACTACTTTTTTGTGGTATGGGCAATTGATATGTTTGTTGTTTGTTTGTTCTGTTTTTTACCATTAAGAAGGATATAGCTATGAAAATTCTTCACTTGACCACAGAGTCCCAGCTCAGACCTTGAGCATTTTTGAACCTGTTTCAGTTATACACAGATGCATTTCTGCTGAAATTTAGTGAGACTCATACATAAGATTGTGGGTTCTAGATCAGTATACTTGTGCATGACTTGCTTCTGTACATACCACCTAATCATTTCTCCCATCTATTTGCAGTGATGTTGTGTGAGACTCCCAAGGCTGCCATAATGAAGTAACAAAAACTGAATTGTTTTAGCATTACGTGTCTTACAGTTCTAGAGACTACAGTCCTAAGTCAAGCTAATGGGATCATACTCCTCCAGTTGTCTTTAGGCAAGCAACTGTCCTCTCTCTCTAACATTTCATGCTTTGTTGGCAATGCTTAAAGTTCCTTCACAGTTGAGTAATCTAAGGTCGCCCTGTATCACTATGTAATTTTCTCACTCCTTATGACTGTACATACTCAAATGTCTCCCATCTCATAAGATGGCATTGCTGTTGGATTAAGGACACATACTACTATTCTATTATAACCTTGGCTTAGCTAATTACAACTGAGAATAACTGATCTGAAAGCACGTCATTATCTAAGGTACTTGGACCTAAGAACTCAGTATATCCTTTGAAGTGACACAATTTGATTCAAGATGTTTCTTTTTCTGGTCATAAATCAGATATGGGCATGTGTGATACTGGTTTTGAATTTTTATTTTATCTTTGGGTATTCTATTATTTTATTTTGGTCAACTTCTGTATTCTTATACCATAACTATGCTGACTGAATTGCTGTGACTGTAAAATAAATCTTCATATCTCAATACAATGTCATATTAATAGGTGCAATATGACATTATTTTTATTAGTTGCTCTTTATTTTATCTTGAAATTCTATCTATGCAAAATTGTTTTCTTTAGAAAATCTAAAGAATTTAGAAGAATTTTCTAAAGAATTTAGAAGAAGTTTCTGAAGAATTTCTGTTGCTGTATATTTGGTTTAGGTATACCAGTTATGATTGTTACTGTTTAGAAAGAAAACTTAATCATCCATTGAATTTTGATAAATATTCCTTCCAAATATAGAATTCCATTTTAGCATATTATTTTCAAGAATAATTCTATTCACATTTAGATTCTAATTTCCCATTTTTCCTTTTCCATGTGTGTGTGTACATGCACACATACATTTGCATATGTGAGTGTCAACATGTATGAGCATACATGCCTAAGATTGATGTATGAAATTATCATCAATTATTCTTTTACCTTATTGATTGTAAGATCTCACAATCAAACTCAGAGCTCTCATTTTGTTACTCTAGCTAGCTTGCTCTGGAGATTCCTAGTCCTGCCTTCCCAGGCTAGAAATGAAGGCAGGTTGCCATGCCCATCTGACATTTTCATGGATCATTGTATCCAAATACCTGTCTTCATGCTTGCACAGCAAGCATGTGAGTCACTAGAGTCATCTCCCAAGACAATAATTTTTATTGAAAAGTTAAACAAATTTTAGTATTTCTCTTCTAAAAGTAACACATGTCTTTTCTGTGCTTACTTACTGAAGTTTTTCTATCTTTGATTTCCAACAGTCTGATGCTGGTGCTCAGGTTTGAATTTCTTAGTACAACATTTTTTTTCTTTGCATTCCTATAATTACTGAAAATGGTTTGATGCCTTGGATAGGTTAGGGGAAGTGCCTAAATATGCAATGTTAAGGACTTTTCAGTCTCTCGTGTACCTTGTCTTCTTTCCTATTAACCTGGGAACTCCAAACCCATTGCATCAGACTTTTCCTCCAGATCTTATATGTCTTGGTACAATTTGAATGTTTCCCAAAAGTTCATGATGAGTCTAGAGTTGGGAAAGAAGTTGAGACAGAAGCTCTTAAGTTCCAAACCAACCAACCTTCCTTCTTACTGAAACTCTATCTCAAACAACACAGAACAATGATAAAGAAGAAACAAAGGAAGGAAGGAAGGAAGGAAGGAAGGAAGGAAGGAAGGAAGGAAGAAAGGAAGAAAGGAAGAAAGGAAGAAAGGAAGAGAGGAAAGAAAAGAATGAGGGAAAGAAAAATTAATTTGTATTGTAAGGTAATAAGAAATGGGACCAGGTGAAAACAGTTATAAATTGTAAGGGTTACGTCAATCATGCAGTCTCTCATGACTGGACTGTTGTGAAGGCCATTTTGGCTCTGCTTTTTGTGTCTAACCATTTTACTACAAGATACCAGAACACAACCACCCCACCGAATGCTCTACTAGCAAGAAGGTTCCCATCACATGCAATTGCTCAACCTTAATGAAATTCATCAATTCATATGATGAGTATGTGCCAACTAAAAAGAAAAAAAATGAACAACCTGATTATGAAAATGGGCAGAAGACCTGAAGATACATCTCATCAAAGAAGGTTGCAAAAATATGGAAATATATTACTCCATGTGTCATCAGAGAAACACAAATTGAAATAGTGATTCAGCCGGGCAGTGGTGGCACACTTTTTAATCCCAGCACTTTGGAGGCAGAGGCAGGCATATTTCTGAGTTTGAGGCCAGCCTGGTCTACAGAGTGAGTTCCAGGACAGCCAGAGCTACACAGAGAAACTCAAAAAACTGAAAAGACAAAAAAGAAAGGAAGGAAGGAAGGAAGGAAGGAAGGAAGGAAGGAAGGAAGGAAGGAAGGAAAGAAGGAAGGAAGGAAATAGTGATTCAACAACATGCTTATGAGAGTGGCTGATATCGACAACATGGCAGTCACAAATAGGGTGAAAATATGATGCAGTGGAACCTTAATTTATAAAATGAATAAATGTGACAGCTACTGTAGAAATATCTTTAAATTTTACATGTGTTTTTTTTTCCCTCTGTGATTGGGAAGCTAAGAGGATCCAAAAGTTGAGGCTATTCTAGAGTGTATAGCATGTTTCAGACTAGTTTGGGCTAGATAGTGAGATACTATCTCAGAGAAGGGAAATTTACAAACAAAGCAGAATACACACAGGCATGCTCATGCACGCGTGCACATACATACACACACACACACACACACACACACACACATCACACGTGCACACACACACATACACACACCACATGCACACACAAACACACACAAACACGCACACTAAGATGCAGTAGTTAGATGCCTTTTTGCTCTTTACTCAAAAGAATTAAGAAAATATATCTGTCCACATAAAAACCACATAGATATTTATAATATCCAAGATATTTATAATATTGTCAAAATTTCAAAGTAACCAAGATGTTCTTCCATACCATGAAGATATACTATTTCATTCAGAGAAAGCAATATGATTAGTCCTTCAGAAGCCATTGTGGAGCTGGGTCTCAATGGATACCTCAATGGATACCTCAATGGATACCTCAATGGATACCTCAATGGATACCTCTACCAAATGCTTTCACTGCTAAGGCTGGATTGTTGAACAAGAGGAGAAGGAAGACTGTTAAGACTCAGAAGATCAGAGAGCTTGCTGTGAGACTGTGTCTTCTAGTAATGTCAGAAGCTTCACCCATAAATGTTTTCTAATTTGATAGCTTAAACATGAGCTGAACAAAGACAACACCAATAGACATGACAAAATGAATGGTGAAAAACGCAAGACCATGGTCTCAGACAAGATTTACAGAATGCAGAGAGCAGGAGAAATAGCCTTCTGTGGGAAGAGCACACCAATCAGTTATCCAATACCAAATGTTCAGCCCTGAAAACATGCATACAAGTAATAGTATACAACTAATATATAATATAATATAGAATATATGATAGTAGGTTACAGAAGGGATTCATATTATTTCACATGTAATATTATATATGTGATATTATATATATATGATGTATAGGCATGTAATCACAATGAAAAACGAGGCCATGAATGTGAAAGAGAACAAGGGACAACATACAAGAGGTAAGAAGAGGGGAAAGGGAAGGTAGAAATGTTCTATGTGATTCTGTCAGAATCTAAAAACGATGTGACATTTTTCCCTCTACTAAATTTGTTTTAAAGGGTCTACCTAACCATGAAAAGACATGAAGGAAACTTAATTGCATATTATTTACTGAAAGAAGTCGATGTGAAAAGGCTCCATATTGTATGATCCTAATTCTATGACATTCAAGAATTGGTGGCTGCTATGAATTATGGGGTCAGGAGGAAAAAACAGAAGTTCTGAGGATATGCAGGGCAAATGAAACTGCTTTTTTCAGAGGTTAAAACGGTGGGTACATATCACTACTATTTTGCCAAAATCCACTGTGTGTACAGCACTAAGAGAAAATGTTCAGATAACCTTTGATTAATGAGAGTGGCACAGGGTCACTGAATCAAATGATATAGCACTCTGGTTTTTTGTATAGTGAGGGAGATCATGCTTATTTGGGCACAGAAGTACATGAGAACTCAGAGTTCCTGCTGAGTTTTCCTCTGCTCCTAAAACTGCCATAAAGAGCAAAGTTTATTTAAAAGGGGATATTGGTGAATGATGAGAAGCTCACAAAACAGCAGGTGATGTTACTTACAGGAGGTTCTCAGGAAGGCCTTTGGGGTGAGAGGTCACTTGATGGAAACCAAGAGGGAGTCAGCTGTAGATACTCGAGGTTGAGGGAATAGCCAAACTAAAGCCTTTAAGTGGCAGAATGCCAGTGGTATGGAAAATGTCCAGGACAGGAAGAAGCTATTGGGAGATGGTAGGCAGTAAAGCCATGGATAAATGAGTATGTAGGTAGGTCTTGTGGGGCTTCTGGTCCAGCTATTCTAGATAAGAGTCTACATCTCACTTTGAGTGAGATGAAAAGCCACTGAAGACTGGCAGGAATGACAGGCTGTGGGTTGTGTTTTGGAAGTTTCCCCTGGCTGCTGTATGCTGAAAAGTCTATGGGAAGCAACCTGTGAGAAGTAATTACAACTAGCCCAGGCCCGGTGAGTACTGCAGTAGCCACAGGGAGACTAGATGCTCTTGATGCTGCTTCTAAGTTGTGATCTGTGGGGTAAGAACACAACCAAGGATGTTTTCCAGGAATTGTGTCAGAGTATTTGAGAAAAAAAGGAAATGCCACTTACTGAGGTAGAAAACTATGACAAAGGACCAGATTATCAGGACACAAATAAGATACTATGGTAGATAGGTCTATATTCATCAGACATGCAATAACTATGCAAATCAATATGTAGGATGTTCCTTTTTCCCACAGAATAGAATTGTATCAGAGAAGAGTTTGACTGGCCAGAACTTCCCTTTTCAATGTCTCCTTTATACTATACATAGCCATGTGGACAGTGCCTTCAACGAAATGGAAAGAGAAATGGTTTATACATGCACTAGCTTATAAAAGGAATAGATAGGCTCCCTTCACAGTAGTTTTTCCCTTTCCTCAACCTCATGCAGAGAATTCTGAGGCCCAAGGATATGGTGAGCTGTAGACAGTGATAATCTGTTTCATAAATCACTAAAGGAAAGGACACACTCAACAATTGAGAAACATGAGCTAAAGACCGACATGAACTAGCCACTAACATCTACCATGCTGGGCTACTGGTGTTTGGGTTTTCTTATCTCCCCGAGTCTCTTTACCTTATATTTAATGACAGCTAGAATAAAAGCAACTACTAACAGGTGTAAATATTAAGATGGCCTTTGAGCATGAAAATGGAGGCTTACAGTAAACAAATCTGCACTACATGATCAATGACGAGACATTGAACTATAGAACTAGACTGGATTTTCTCTGTTTGATGTGCTGAAGATGGTAGAATTACATCTCTGACTACAAAGGTATCTGTTTCATTTGTTGATAAAGTTATCATCGGGTTATGGGATGGTATTTTAAGATATGTGGAGGGTGCAGTAAAATTTAGTTCTTACAAGGTTTTCATTCTAGTTTATAAAATGATGGAAATGAAGATAGTGGGGAGGAAGGATAGGGAGGGAAGGAAAGATAGAAAACAGAAATAGGAATAACAGAAATAGTAATATATGTGTCTAGGTGGAAGCAACTAGTTAAAATATTACAACTTTAATTGAAACTAGATAACCATTCGTATCTTGGTGGTTGTTTTTGCTGTCTCGGGCACTGGCCACATGGTATTTCTGTTAGCATATTTACCTTTGCCCTGGATAGGGGATTAAAAAAATGGTTGTGTCACTTCTGTAGATGTCAATAAAATAAAACTAACTTCGAGGCTTTATAAAATGACTGGTCGTCAGAGTTGAAATATAACATTACTCAGCAGATCTTGTTAGCAGTTTAGCCTTAAAAAGCTGAAATTGAGTAGAAAAATCGCAAAGATCTTGACTTGAACTCAAAAGCTAAGTACTCAAATAAAAGAAAGTGGATACGCAGCTTTTTAGAAATATATGTAAGAGGGAATCACAAATGCTATTTTAAAGATTTGTTTTGTTATTTTTCATTGTGTGTGTGAGTGTGTGTATGCATGCAAGAGCACATGAGTGCAGATTTCCACAAAGGACTGCAGCACTGTATCTGCCTAGAACTGAAGTTATAGGCAGCTCTCAGATACCTAATGTGTGGGCTAGGAAACAAATTCAAGTCTTCTCCCAGAGTAGGAAGTACTCTATTAATTATTAAGCTGTTGCCCTAGCCCCTTAGATGCTGTTTTAGTCCAACATGAATGAGAATAGTAGTGACGATCATAGATGTGAAACTAGCTTAGTTTGACAGAAGCATAGCTCAGTTGCCCAGAAACAGAACACCTCTTCCATCCTTCCCTCATATCAAGCACATTACTCGCTGTGGGTCTACTATTAGATAGTTCTCATATATAAGATAATATACAGTGTAAGTGTATTCTGCCTTGAATGCCACATTTTACATGTATGATACAGACAAAAAGCTGTAAGTATAGAATAATATACCTTTTAGTAAATGTTCATTATAGCTGTATTCTGAACATTTACTAAGTAAATACATTATACCTGTATTCTCTCATTTAACATATCTGGTCATTTAAAAGGCAGACTTTATTCCATTGATCTACCTGTCTGTCCCTGTACCAATACCATGCAGTTTTTATCACAATTGCTCTGTAGTACAGTGTAAGGTCAGGCATGGTGATTCCACCAGAGGTTCTTTTATTGTTGAGAAAGTTTTTGCTATCCTAGGTTTTTTACTATTCCATATGAATTTGCAAATTGCCCTTTCTAAATTCTCGATCTTCTGAGATCTTCTTGGATTTTTTCTTCAGAGACTTGAAGTTCTTATCATAAAGATATTTCACTTCCTTAGTTAGAGTCACACCAAGGTACTTTATATTATTTGTGACTATTGTGAAGGGTGTTGTTTCTCTAATTTCTTTTTCAGCCTGTTTATCCTTTATGTAGAGAAAGGCTATTAATTTGTTTGAGTTAACTTTATATCCAGATACTGCACTAAAGCTGTTTATCAGGTTTAGGAGTTCTCTGGTGGAATTTTTGGGGTCACTTATATATATACTATTATATCATCTGCAAATAGTGATATTTTGACTTCTTTTTTCCAATTTGTCTCCCCTTGATTTCCTTTTGTTGTCAAATTGCTCTGGCTAGGACTTCAAGTACTATACTGAATAGGTAAGGAGAAAGTGGGCAGCCTTGTCTAGTCCCTGATTTTAGTGGGATTGCTTTGAGTTTCTCTCCATTTAGTTTGATGTTGGCTACTAGTTTGCTGTATATTTCTTTTATCACATTTAGGTATGGGTCTTGAATTCCTGATCTTTCCAAGACTTTTATCATGAATGGGTGTTGGGTTTTTTCAAATGCTTCCTCAGCATCTAACAAGATGATCATGTGGTTTTTGTCTTTGAGTTTGTTTCTATAGTGGATTACATTGATGGATTTCCATATATTAAACCATCCCTGCATCCCTGACATGAAGCCTACTTGATCATGATGGATGATCGTTTCCCAGAAATGAATCCACACACCTATGGTCACTTGATCTTTCACAAGGAAGCTAAAACCATTCAGTGGAAAAAGGACAGCATTTTCAACAAATGGTGCTGGCACAACTGGCTGTTAGCATGTAGAAGAATGCGAATTGATCCATTCTTATCTCCTTGTACAAAGCTTAAGTCTAAGTGGATCAAAGACCTCTACATAAAACCAGAGACACTGAAACTTAGAGAGGAGAAAGTGGGGAAAACCCTTGAAGATATGGGCACAGGGGAAAAATTCATAAATAGAACAGCAATGGCTTGTGCTGCAAGATCAAAAACTGTCAAATGGGACCTCATAAAATTGCAAAGCTTCTGTAAGGCAAAAGACACTGTCAATAAGACAAAAAGGCCACCAACAGATTGGCAAAGAATTTTTACCAATCCTAAATCTGATAGGGGACTAATATCCAATATATACAAAGAGCTCAAGAAGCTTGAGTCCAGAAATTCAAATAACCCCATTAAAAATGGGGTACAGAGCTAAACAAAGAATTCTTAACTGAGGAATACTGAATGGCTGAGAAGCACCTGTAAAAATGTTAAACATCTTTAATCATCAGGGAAATGAAAATCAAAACAACCTTGAGATTCCACCTCACACTAATCAGAATGGCTAAGATCAAAAATTCAGGTGACAGCAGATGCTGGTGAGGATATGGAGAAAGAGGAACACTCCTCCATTGCTGGTGGGCTTGCAAGCTTGTACAACCATTCTGGAAGTCAGTCTGGTGGTTCCTCAGAAAACTGGACATAGTACTACTGAAAGATCCAGCAATACCTCTCCTGGGCATATACCCAGAAGATTCCAACTGGTAATAAGAACACATGTTGCACTATGTTCATAGCAGCCTTATTTATAATAGCCAGAAGCTTGAAAGATTCCAGATGTTCCTCAACAGAGGAATGGATACAGAAAATGTAGTACATTTTACACAATGGCGTACTACTCAGCTATTAAAAACAATGAATTTATAAAACTCTTGGGCAAATGGATGTATCTGGAGGATATCATCCTTAGTGAGGTAACCCAATCACAAAAGAAGTCACTTGATATGCATTCACTGATAAGTGGATATTAGCCCAGAAACTTAAAATTCCCAAGATACAATTTGCAAAACACAAGAAAATAAAGAAGAATGAAGACCAACATGTTGATACTTCTTTCCTCTTTAGAATAGGGAACAAAATACCCATGAAAGGAGTTACAGAGACAAAGTTTGGAACTAAAACAAAAGGATGGACTGTCCAGATACTACCCCATGTAGGGATCCATCCCATAATCAGCCACCAAACCCAGACACTATTGCATATGCCAGCAAGATTTTGCTGAAGGCACCCTGATATAGCTGCCTCATATGAGGCTATGCCACTGCTTGGGAAATAGAGAAGTGGATACTCACAGTCATCTATAGGATGGAACACAGGGCCCCCAGTGGAGGCGCTAGAGAATGTACCCAAGGAGCTGAAGTAGTCTGCAACCCTATAGGTGGAACAATAATATGAACTAACCAGTACCCTCAGAGCTCGTGTCTCTAGCTGCATATGTTGCAGAAGATGACCTAGTTGGCCATCATTGGGAAGAGAGGGCCCTAGGTCTTGCAAACTGTATATGCCCCAGTACAGGGGAACGCCAGGGCCAAGAAGTGGGAGTGGTTGGGTACGGGAGCATGGTGGGGGTGGGGGGTGTAGGGTATAGGGAACTTTTGGGATAGCATTTGAAATGTAAATAAAGAAAATATTTAATAAAATAAAATTTAAAAAAAGAAAGAAAAAAAAGACAGACTTTATAATTATCCTTCAGTTTGTATGAGAAAATTGATAGTGTAGGAAGTTATGTAACGTACAAATGACCATACAAGTTATAAGAGATGGTTTCCAGATTGAAATTCAAGCCATCTCTCATGTACATAGCTCCTTCAATGGAATAGAGAGCTTTTGTGAGAAAGTCTGTGGACAGTGAAGTCCCCATACCCATGTAGCTATGATGGTGTAGGCATATCACTGTTCAACAATTCCCTGCTGTATTAACTTACTGTGGTCCTCAAAGCATATTACTTTAGTTCTATGTTAATACCACAGAACTTACATCAAGAGCTTGGAGCAAATGCTAATAATTGAGAGTCTAGTCTTTAAACCTAAAGCTTCCTGTTGGCATGAAAACATTAAAATAAGTTGTCTTGATATGTCGGGGATTAGATATTAGTTCCTTTGCTCATGGCTCAAAGTTCACATGGAATCTTAAGGTATTTTATCTGATTTTTTTCATAAGTTAAATGTAACTGATCTGTGACAATGGGACCATCTACCTATTCTATGAGCTGCCAATTGCTTACACAATTTTGCTATTTAAGTAAAGAACTTGTTTTACAATGCTAAGCAAAAATATTTATTGTGTTCACTGATGAATGCATTCTGTTGTTGATACAGTGTTTCTAACATTTTCTTGTGAGACTGATATAATTCAGCTCTCAGATAGAGGAAAGGGGGTTGCCAAATGTTATGAAAGTTACTATGTGCAGACAAACTCCTGCATCAAGATTATGACCATGTTGACTACTCAGTATTCCAGAGACACTTCACCTTCAGCTTCAGTATTTTCCTGCAGTTTGAATTCTAACTTGCCAAATGTGTATAAAACAGTGCTGAATTACTCTTCTTTTAAATTCAAACTGACTAAACATTTCCATAGTTAAAACACAGCCCTTTGTGAGTTTAAAATCTGGTAATAAGTTGGCCAATTAAACTCTTTTATCCTTTATTAAGTAAATGCAAGAGATCTGCTGACTTGGCATAAATCTAAGATACTGAAAGGAAATGATCACGGCACCCTTGTGGTTTTGTTTGTCTTCTATACTGTCAGGAGGACACGGTGTCACTGTGGTACCACTCCCAAAAGGGTTTCGTTTATAAACAAACCAAAGAGAGGGAGCAAGGAGACCACTGGTCATTGCTTACTTTTGTAATAATCCTAGTTTATTGAGATTCCTAACTGGCATTCCCAAACTATAAACAGAAACATATTTAATGAATTAGGTCCATTGTGTGGTGAGCATTGCCACTCCCTCTCCATTTAAATAAAGTATACAACGTACATTCTTAAGATGGAAGAGACACATTTTCATTCTTCATGCTTAAATTCTTATCTTTTAGACACATTTTATTTGATCTTAGAAACACTGGTATCCTGAAACGAAAATGATTTCAACACTAAGCCCATGAACTCAGAAATGAAAGCTGTAGAAAAAATGTGAGGTTTTTTTTTTTTCCAGATATGGTGTAACATAGCCCTGACTGGTTTTGAACTCATGGTTCTCCTGCCTCAACCTCACAAAAGCCTGAACCATAGGCATTATATCCAAGTAAACCTCAACTATTCAAGAAGGTTAAATGAATGACAATGGAATTTGAAAAGATAGGAATGAGGTAAGGGTAGAGGAGGAGGTAGTGACCAAGATGGAAGTTGGACTAGCATAATATTTTCTATTTTATTTATTTTTAAACTGTAAACTCAGGCCACTGGGGGATGTGGCTCACTGGTAGAGCATGCCTAACATGTACAAGACCCTGGGTTTGATCCTTAGCAATATAAAGAACATACACACACACACACACACACACACACACACACACACACACACACACACAGAGTGGAGGAGGGAGGGAGATTGGAAGATGGGGAGACAGAAAGATGGAGAGACACAGAGACAATAACAGTGACGGATAGACTGACAGACAGAGGCAGAGAGTGAAGAGAGACTATTACATACATAGTAAAATCAAGTTAAGCATGAGGTATACATTTCTCTATGAATTCTGATCCTGCTCACTGAAGGAAACCACTGTTCATTTCCTATCTATCCTTCTCTAGAGAACACTATTTATACATTTATGATGTAAAACCTCCACCTTTTTCGGTACATTGTTCTGTGATTTGTGTTCACTTACAAAGGATTTTATAGCTTCTCTCTCATTCCTATGACTCACTCTGCTAGGCTTGCTTAAGTAGCAACACAGTGAAATCTGGGTGAGTTCAGGAAATTGATTCAACCATACAATTGTGGATGGGCATGTTGGCTGTTTCTGATTTCTTTCTCTAACTGTGCTGTAGTAGACATCCTTGACCTAAACCATTAGGATACAGAGTCATTTCTCTGAGGATTCCCTGAGCTGGGCCTATAGGTCCTCTTTGATAACTTCTACTTAGCAGTAGTCTTCCCTTCTGTGGCCTTCATGGGGTATATTGACATGGGACACCTATCTGACACCCTTTAGTCCCTATTGAGTCTCATAGTGTATGTCTCAATTTTCCTCCACACAGATGATCTTTTGAAAAGTACTGGAGAAATAAACAAAGCAAAGAATCTGGACATCATTGTCCTCAGTTTAAGTTTAAGCACAGAATGGGGAGTGCAAAACAGCAAGAGCCAGGCCACCAGGCATCCAGAGATGTAGGCAACTCCCAGGAAGAAGTAATAGGGGAGAAGAACATGATTTGGGGAAGAAAGGTCAGAGTTTCTCTGGAGGAAAACTGGCTTCTAAAGTGACAGCGTTTTTCCAGAGTGACTACAATTTCGAAATCATTTTATGTGCATATAAATCCTGATTTACCATATACGTGATAGTCATTCTCCATTACCATATAAATGCTGTCACTTTTGATTAGTATTTTATGATTGAAGCACACAAAATACTTTGTGCATTATAATGTTTTATATTAACTCAAAGGGACAAAAAAAAATCCCTGAGGTGAATTCTAAGAGAAGAAACAGAATGACATTTGCTTTGAAAGGGTTACTGGAGAGTGTCCAAAAGGTATAATTGATAAACTAGGAAACAGAATTAAATACTCTGCAGCTTTTATTTGCAAAACACTCACTGGAGAGATGTTTGCATCTTAAGATGGTAACTAAAATCATTTTCTGTTGACTGAGAATTCTCCATTGGAGATTACTGTTGAGGGATGAGCAAAGCCGAATGAACCATCCCCTGTATGAGTGCTAAGCAGTGATTGGAATAACTGAGTGGAATGGCAGGTGCTTGCAGGGGTAGTGGGTTCTCTGTCCTTCCTTGTCATCCCAAAGGCTTCTCTGTAAGAATCTCACTCCCTTCCACTGCCTTACCTCCCTTGTTTCCCTCTGATTCTGACCCTTCCCACCACCACCACCCACATTTTGAGATAGCATGTACACAAAGGGAAGCCTGCACAGGCTCACTTTTCCTCAGTTTCTCCTGCTCTGATCCTTTTCTTGTTCACTCTGTATGTTGAGCTCATCCCTTAAAATGTACCACTTTTTGTTCTGTGCCCTCCCCACATTATTTCCTCTAGTGATTCTGCTATCATCTCAAATAAATGTTGATTTCTTGGGGAAGCCTATCTTTCCCTAGTTCTACGTTTGCCTTATTCTGTGCAACATTTAATAATATCCAAAATTAGCTATCTGTTAAGATATTTGCTGTTTAACTTCCTACTGAAGTGTGTACTGTGCCTACCAAACTGCTATTCATATCTTTTTTTTAATTAGATATTTTCTTTAAAATCTATGGAATGCTTCACAAATTTGCGTGTCATCCTTGCACAGGGGGCCATGCTAATCTTCTCTGTATCGTTCTAATTTTAGTATATGTGCTGCTGAAGTGAGCACTGTTATTCATATCTTACGCTGAATCATTGTGAACATAGTAGGCCATCAATAAATATAATGAGTTTGTTGGTTTTATTTGTTTGTTGGTTGGTTAGTTAGATTTTTTTTGTGTTCATAGGAAATGGCTTTCAGGGTTTTCTTAAACTGCCAATGGATATTCAACTGTTATCTCAGTCCTCACCCTCTGTTATTTACAGCTCCTCTCACATTCCTGCTCCCTTCCCTTCAGCATTCCATCTTCTAATTGCTTCTCACATCTTCTTGTAGATCCAGAAAGTACATGATCCAGTCTGGAATCCATTTCCTAAGAATGCTAAACACAAGAAAATCTTTCAAGCCTCTGATAAGGCCCTTCCCAACCCTCAGAAAGCAGCCCAAGTTCTGAGTCCCCACTCTAGAAACATGTTGGGTGGCCTCAGCCCCTCAACCCTCAACCCAGTATTTTCATAAACTGAGAACTTTCCTAACAGACAACGGGAAGTTCTAGGATCCCGAGGGTCATGTGGTAATTCGTATTTCTAGACTTATCCATGACATTTTTGTCACACAATATTTCCTCTTAGACACAAGCCTACTAATCTCAAGCCTGTAGTCCCAACAAATGTGGTTCTGGACATGTATATATTAGGTGTTAAAAAAAAGTAAAGATTTACAAAGAGTGTATATACTCGGACAACAGTGAATTCCAGCATGTAGCACTGGAATACAAGAAAGGTGAAGAAGAATGAATTAATAAAGTTAGAGGTAGGGAGGTTTTAAATGATGACAAAATTAAATCATATTAGGACAGTACTACCTTTGGATTAAGACAAAAGATAATATATGGGCTCCAGACAAACAAAGTATAGGAGACAGATATGATATGGTTGTGATATGATTTTAAATATTTTTAAGTGCCAGGTCAACCTAGAATAACGTTCTGCAATATTCCTAAGCGATGGAAGAGATCAGAGAGATCTAGTAATAAAATATTCATGGTCAAGGCTATTTCTGTTTTACTTTCAAATCTCAGAAAACAGAAGATTCTAAATAATAGAGCAGCGACTGTTAGGCTAATGTTTTTGCTTCAATAGCTGGTCCTGAACAAGTGCAAATATGCCTGGATAAATTTAGGCAGCTTTTAAAAATAGGATTATCAGTGGGAATGGGTGGGTAAGGGAGCAGGGCGGGGGGGAGGGTATAGGGAACTTTCGGGATAGCATTTGAAATGTAAATAAAGAAAATATCTAATAAAAATGCCAATATTTTAAAAATATCAACAACAAAAAAATAGGTTTATCTGGACTCCATCTCTGGCAATTCCCATTCAGGAGATCTTGGGTAGAAACAAGAAACTTGCATTTTTTTTCAAGTGGTTTCCAGCTGATGACAAGGTACTGCCTGAATTATAAGTCTTAACAAGAAGCCAGAAGCACTGGGGTCTACTCGTAATGTCTCATGCTTGATTGGTGGACCTATCTCAAAAGACTACACCTAAATTTTGAATCTTTTGTTCTTTTCCAGGCAGTCAGCTGAGAAACAGGTAGAACTAAGCTAGTTGAGACAGTGGAGTAGTTCATAAGACTTTCTTCAACCTTGTGAGAAGAAAATCCAAGTTTCTATCCTTTGTGCTATTTGTGAAAGTGAATAAATTGGTCCCCACCTGGTGTTGATGGCCAAGCTGTGACCATTATGCCTGACAGCTTCATTATGCTACAATGCTGTAGATATCAAAGTGGAAAATGGAAAGAGCCAGATACTCGCAAGATATTGCTGAGTCACCAAATCAACACGCTCTGGGTTTTAAATTACATGCGTTCATCTGCTGGTGACTATATATGCAAATGTAGCAGAAAGAATACCTGTGATGATAAGCTGAATCTATGCTCTGAAAATGAACTTCCGATGGTCTAATGAGTAGATACAATAACCTTGTATCAATAGCAAGGAATCAACAGCAATGGACAATTAGTTGACATTTTGGGAAATAGTGTTATTATTGGTATTATCTTCCTGAAATATCCTTCACATTCTGCCAAGACTTGGCTCGTTCTTCAAGTTCTTGTTGAAACTCAAATTTCTTAGCAATGGCTACTTAAACTCCAAATAGTACATTGCTTCGCTGATGACCATTGAAGTTGTAATTCACATTGCTCATTCACCTTCTATGGTCTTTGGACCATGACTCCATCATTGTATAGATCTGATTCTTAATAGTGGTCCAATCATGTAAGGCAGACTACGGGTCGTTTTTCTTGTCTTAAATACTTCTTGGATGTCTAATAACAGCATAATCAATAATACAGCTGTTGCTTTTATTTCCATCCCTCACCCTGGTAAATACCACATGACTGCTTTTCACAATATTTTCATAGTTTCCATGCTTTGCATCATACTCATAGACTACAAAAGATATTGTGACCTCTGGAACCAAGTAGTGGGTAGGTAGGAAGAAAGTTTCTATCTTAGTTAAGGTTTTATTACAGTGAAGATATACCATAACCATAGCAACTTTTATAAAGGAAAACATTTACATCGGGCTGATTGTCATGGCAGGAAACACAGCAGTGTGCAGGCAGGCACAGTGCTGGAGAATGAGCTGAGAGTTCTAGATCCGGATCGGTAGCAGCAGGAAGATAACTGAGCATCTGAGATCTTAAAGCCTACCACCTAGTAACATACCTCCTCCAACAAAGGCACACCCACTCCAACGGGGCCATATCTTCTAATAGTGCCACTCATTATGTGTATATGGGGCCCATTTTCATTCAAACCACCACAGGCCCCAAACCTTATCACAGGCAAGAAGGTAGCATCTTTAGTAAGACACAGTCCATGCCTGTAGAAGAGGAAAGTTGAGCAGACTTTTCAAATATTTTGACCAAAGACCTGATGAAAGATAATTATGCATAAATTAACTCCATGCTTGGGAAAAATGTTCTATTTTTTAGGGGTTGAGCTGAGGTAAGGTGAAGCCATAACATTTTATCTGCCTCTAAACCCATAGTACAAATCCAAGTTCCCTTTAAGATATACCATATTTAACATATACCAATAGTTGGTGATTCCACACTTTCATTGCTCAAAGTTGTATTCTCCAACAGGCAGAGCCCCTAGTGCATCTGTATGTAGCTTATACTAGATATTCAGCACTAGGTACTCCTATTTTGTGGTGCAGGGTGGCTTAAATGTGTGCTCTGGATTAACATCATTTGTGGTGAAGTCTGGGAATTAAGAAGTATGTATGGAACACTGAGCATAACTTAAAAGTCAATAAATAGCCACTGTAAATCAAATATAACAGCACAGTTCAATACAACAGAGGGAGTACATGGAAATACTTCTTGAATCAAATGGATTTATAAATGAATAAATACCCGCCCCCCAAAAAAAAGAGACTCACAGCCTTCAGGACAAAGGATGGAATCTGGCGTGGCCAGAGGTCACAGATTTCAAATTCCCAGCCATGCATTGTCCTTGTCCCATGAAATGATCCTGCAGATTTTATTTAGTTTACTGTATTTTGAGTTTTATTGTGTCCAGAAGTATGTTGGGCCTTTGGGGAATTAGTTGGAGGAGGACTACCCAGAGTTTTATAACACAGACTTTGTCGTGAGAAAAGATACCACACATTTCCTCCTCAAGTATTTGAGAGAAGCCCTGTATCAATTTGACTGTTCATGCATATTGTACATATTCCTGGTTACTAGGGGAACATTATAAGTTGAAAGTATACACTATGCTTTATCAACAAAGTATAACTTGAATATTTCAAAGGCAATTTCTCATTATTATAGTACACAAATAAACTTGTGTTTGCTGAGGTTTGATCTTTTGATGTGTATTAATGATAAGTACTGGCCCCCTAGGCCTGATTGCTCCCAAGAATGAGAGAATCTACACATATAATGTGACTTGCTCTTTGATTTAACACTATTGGTTAAATAAGGATGCCGACAACTAATGATTGGGCAGGAGAGACATTCATGGGGTTTGGGGTCCCTGAGCTCAGGGTTGGAAGAGACCATGAGGAAAGAGAAGAATGTAGAGGAGAATGGAGAAGATACCATGAGGTAAGAAGCTTAAAGTCATGACCCTGAGGGCTGGCCAATTGAAGTGAAAGCAGCTTAGACAGTACACAGTAAGTAATAATTCAGGGTTATTGATAGGAAAGTAGATTCTAATAGCCTAGAGGGTAGATATCTGCCCAGCTTTAGGGCCAGTAACAGCTTATTGTAAATAATAAAAAGTTGTGTGTCTTTTATCTGGGAACCGAACTATCAAAGGCAGAGTAGAAGCCCCAAATTAAGATTAAATATTTTCCACAACACAGGCTCATCAAAGCTTTCCCAAATGTTTTACTTCATCTGTTTAGTTTTGTTTCATTTTGAGATAGACTCTATGTCACACAAGCTAGCCTCAAGTCCACAGTTTTCCTGCCTCTGACTCCAAAGTGCTGGAATTCTATATTTGTAACACCATACAGGCCAGGGATTTTCATGTACAAGTTTTGAGAAATATTGTTTCCTACAACAGAGCAAAGGACCCTTCACATGTTTGTTTGAGGCTTTTGCTGTTGCTTTGTTTTTTTTTAAATATCCTTGGAAACTTCCTGATGTCTCTTTAGCCTGCTCTCAAATTTAGAACTAAGGTACTTCAGAGGAGAGGAAGAGGAAAGAGGTGCTAATAGCAAGCCCTGGAGAACCTAAAAGTTTATTCAATAGCCAAAAGGATCCTTGGCATAGGCAGGATGTTTTTGTAAAATGTAAAATTGATTCTTAATAGCACAAAAAGGCCCACGCATACTCTTACTCTTCCTTCTATATTTCTCCACCAGACAACAGCCAGCAGCTGTGTTTTTATGTGCAAAACCAGGTACATAAAACATTCAATACCTGGTGGCCCTATCCATTTTGTTTTTTAAGTGGGTGAATGAATGGAGCAGTACAGAGGGGGTCTGTTATCCATGCTTTAAATATCAATGCTGAATAAGTCCCAAAGAGCCATATAGCATCTCCTTGTTCTAGAGATGGATGAGAAGAAAAGACAATAGATGTTAAGGGCAAACTATATGGGCAACTCAGAGATGTTCCAGTGCCCTATCAGAGGAGCAAATAGGGGCCGAGGAGATGGCTCAGTGGATAAAGTATTTGCTGTTCAAGCATGAGGTGAGTTCAGATCTCAAAGCTGGGTATGGTCAATACAACTGTAATCTCTGATGGAAAGGGGATAGTGGTGAAACATAACTGCCAATATCTACAACCCTGTCATGACAGGGTAGGGGTAGAGACTCACTGACCAGCTAGTCTAGGCAAAACTCGAGCTCCAAGTCAATTAGAAACCCTTTGTCAAACATGAGATGGCTCAGCAGGTAAGAGCACCCGACTGTTCTTCCGAAGGTGATAAGTTCAAATCCCAGCATCCACATGGTGGCTCACAACCATCCATAACGAGATCTGGCGCCCTCTTCTGGAGTGTCTTAAGACAGCTACAAGTGTACTTACATATAATAAATAAAATAAATCTTAACAACAACAACAAAAAAAAAACAAGCAGTTCCCTGGCCTGAGGTCAGTACTCAAACATGGACTTCCAGCCTCTGCATGCATGTGGGCATACGCTCGTGTGCGCGCAGGCACACACACACATACACACCCCACCACACACACACACACACCACTCACATGGAGTGGGTAGACATAATTAATGCAATGAGACACAAGTACTGAAAGGGAATTTAGCAGTTAAAATGAGGACTGCATCCCTATGGAGTCCAAGCTCTCCACTTGAAATCTTCCAGGAAAGAACTTTAAAGGAGGAAACTATACAAATTCTTTAATGTTTCTTTCAGCAGAAAGGCAGCAGAAGAAAATGCTATGAGTTTTTTCTCATAATTGTCAAACAAAGGACGGATGTCATCCCATTATATCTGTCTTGGTCCTTGGTTTGGCATCACGGCAACTTGCTGGGAGCTTTGTCTCCATGTGAGGGATGCCACATACCACCCTGGTTCCCCTCAGAGTCAGCCGTCTGGTTTCCCTTTGTCTTCCTTCTGAACTGCCACCGCACAGCCTCCACCTCCTCTAATATGCTATCTTGCATTATTCAACTAAAGAGATGTTCTGCCAGTGCCAATGTCTTCAGATGTGGTTCTCTCAAATAGCATCTTACAAGCAACTGGATGGAACCGGCTTCCATCAGCTTCTGATGAGCAGAAGCAAGACCGCCTAAGGCTCAAATAAACAACAACAACATGTGCAGAATCCAGAAGAACACACACCGAATTTAATAATTAAAAATAATAAATAAATAAATAAATGCCATAAAATGCAGCGTTAGCAGAAGATGACACTGACGGGATTTAATTTTCCCTCCTGAATTATCTTCTAAATGTTTCTTTGAAAACTAGGGTTCTTAATATACGCCCACAAATGACTGAGTCAATTGTCCTTTCATGTTGCTGCCTCTCTTGGGGGGTAGGCAACTACTGGACTTGTTAAGAGTACCTCTCTGGTAGAGCCAGAGAATTTGAGGCTCATGTCCTCCAGCTACCCCACAAATGCCTGCTTAGCCACAAGGGCTCAGGGTTAGGAATACTGAGGGCTTCCTGTACTGAAGGATTTAGAGAAGAGCCTGAGAGTCTGTGCTCTCTGCAGGCAGCTACTTGACACTAATGGTTGTCTAAAGGAGGACTCTGGTGCCATTTGGAGGCTCTAGTAAGACTGGCATTTCTGATCTGGTCCTGCAGAAAAGCTAAGAAGCACGCTTGCCTTTGAGTCAGAAGCAGAGACCAGTTTGACAATTGCCAGAACTGGCAAGACAAGAGGCAAGAGCCAAGAGAGGGGTAGGAGATAGCTTCCCTGGAGTCCTCAGGTGTATTTGCCTTACAGAGGCCCTCCATGTGGGAAGGCCAGATTCTCTTTGATTCCCCACAAGGGAGATCAAAGAACAAATGGACTCTTTCTCTCTTAACAGCTTTTTTTTTTTCAGGGTTCCTTCCCACAGCCTGCTGCTGAACCCAGGGCTGCCCACAGTTTACCCCTTGCCCCCGATTTTCCACGCTTGGCATTGGCCACTTCTTTGAATGTGTCTACTTCCTCTGAAGGGAAGAAAGGAACCAGGGGAGAGGAAAAAAAGGAATGCCCATGGGAAGTGCACGTGGACCTGCCACTGCATCCAACTGTGAGACCCTTCACTGAGCAGGTAGCTCGGAGAGTTTCTCCACCTTTGCATACAAGATAGGAAGAGAAAATTTAAGTCTCTACATGGGCTTGGGTTCATGGCAGTATTTCATCTTGCTTGTATCTGTAGATCTGGCTTCCTGCCTTGTCCGCTTTTGACTTGTTCCTGTCAGGAGACAGCTGGCTGAGTAAGGCCTGTGCTGCTACACAGACGCCCAGGGGTGGGAGTGGGAGATGGGGGCCTGGAGGTGGTTGCTCTGGCTCCAATTTAGACTGCCTCCGGGTTAGCAGTGGCAGCTAAAGGTCCTGTGAAAAACGTCTGGCTGCCTCTGTTGGCGGCCCTCCAGAAAGAACTCTTCGCAGGCCTGTTCTCAGGCGGCCTCGTGCCAGAGCCTCTAACAGGGAACACAAAACGTATTGCTTTTCTTTTTCACTGACCTCAAAGAGATCCTTTTATGGATAGACCCATGCCGGCCTCCCCCCTCTTAAAAGAAAGTCTGCGTTGAGAAGCTGACCTCCACTGCCCCAGCAAGGCAACAGGTGACCCCTCAGTGAGTGGGCGGACGTCAAAGCGGCTCTGTATCTGGTGCCTCTTGGAATTGAGGACAAACGCAGCTTTCAGCCTGAAAGGACACTGGAGCTGCATTAGGATAGGCAGCGGAGGTGGGTGAATGGCAGGCCCTGGGTCTTGGACTTCTCGAAGAAACCCTGTGGCTGGTCTCTGATCTTTAAAAGTTCAATGAGGTTTGACTATCTTGTCAGCAAATTGACTGCCTTTAGGAAAAATTCCTCCGCATTTAACCTAAATGTGTTCAGCTTATGCATTCAATGTAATGGCTACTTTCTCCTCAGGTGGCTGTAGACAGGAGATTTCACATGATCCTAGAGTTTCCTAGTATCCCTAGCCAGATGAAACCATAGTTTATAAAGATTTTTCTCAAAGGCTATGGTGTCTGAAAATTTTTTCGGTTTCAAAGAAAGTATTATTTTGGTATTGTTCATTTGCTGAACTATCGTGAAGCATTTTAACATAGCGAGGACTTGAACCTACAGCTCACAGGTCATCAGTTGATTATCATACAGATAGCAATTTAAAGAACAGACCGACCGCATGTGCATCTATAGAACTGAAAGCCAGGGGCTTTTGTTATGTTGGATATTAATGAGTAAGTTCACTATAATGGCCTTCTCTCTGCATGTACTTAGAGTTATATGTTTATTTTATGCTTGGGGTAATGAAAAAGAAAGTTACTAAAAGGTAGTGGTTTCTTTTACTATTGGAGCACTTGGAACAGATCATTCTCTTGAGGGCTTTGGTGAACTTGTGTTCGCTGTTTTATTTTAACAACACTCATTTCGGTTCTATACTAATTTAATATGTATTTAAAACTCATGTGGCAACAAGCATTAAATCAGCCATAGGACAGATAGGGAAAGCATGCGGACATCTCATTAACGGCTGACGTGGAGCTAACTCAGGTAACAGGAGAAGGAGTGAAGCTTCACGTTGCGCTTGTTTGACACCTCCTATTTGGCTCTTTTAGGCATCAGTCGGGATATGAGTGGAAATCGGTATGAATTGAGAGTTCATGGAGTTTTTATGGTATTTGTTTCTATCAGCATCTGGCCCTGGTCTTTCAGGGCTTGTTGGCCCTTGCTCAATCACGTATATTGTTTCTCTCAAGGTCTGTATCTTCGAAGAGGGGAATCTTAAAACACAAACTATTTCCGAGCTCTGAATCAGGAATGTATAATAATGATGGTCATTAGCATGGGATCATTCTTTACTGCTTGCAAAATGTTTTTGTATACAAAAAGCTTAAAAGGCTGCTTTACTTCTCAGAATTATACCTTTTCTCAAAGCAGGAGAAATAGTATGGGGTATCATAGTGATACAGGCCTGCAGCTGTAGCTACCTGAGAAATAGCAGGAAAGTCACAAATTCAAGTCCTGCCTGCTCTATAAAGTGAGTTCAAGACCACTCTAGATAAATCAGTGAGGCACTGTCTCAAAAATAAATTGAAAATGAGACTGAGGGTATAACTAAGTGATAAAACATCTGAAATAAAAGTAAAAATAATAAGATGGCTGATATCCACATTTCCCTCCAATATTTAACAGAACATGGAAAGCCATTGTGTGTTATATTCACAACCTTGTAATAATTACCTGTTTTCTGACACACGGTGTATTGAATTCTGAGAAGATGAGCAAAACTAGATCCTGTCTCTTAGAGAATGGACAATTTTCATTGTCTAGACACAGAAACAGACTTTTTTTCTTATTTATTGATTATTAGAGAATTTCTTCATTTACATTTCAAGTGTTATCCCATAAGTCCCCTATACCTTCCCCCCACCCTGCTCCCCTACCCACCTACTCCCACTACTTGGCCCTGGCATTCCCCTGTTCTGGGGCATATAAACATTGCTAGACCAAGGGCCTTTCTTCCCCAATAATGGCCAACTAGGCCATTTTCTAATACATATGCAGCTAGAGACATGAGCTCTGGGGGTTCTGATTAGTTCATATTGTTGTTCCATCTATAGGTTTACAGACTCCTACAGCTCTTGGCTACTCTCTCTAGCTCCTACATTGGGGACCCTGTGTTCTGCCCTATAGATGATTGTGAGCATCCACTTCTGTATTTGTCAGGGACTGTCAAAGCCTCACAGGAGACAGCTATATCAGGGTCCTTTCAGCAATGTCCTGCTGGTGTATGCAGTAGTGTCTGCATTTGGTGGCTGATTATGTGCTGGACCACCCGGATGGGGCACTCTCTGGATGGTCCATCCTTTCATTTTAGTTCCAATCTTTGTCTCTGCACCTCCTTCCATGTATATTTTATTCCCTATTCTAAGGAGGCATGAAGTATCCATGCGTTGGTCTTTCTTGATTTTCTTGTGTTTTGGAAATTGTATCTTGGGTATTCTAGGTTTCTGGGCTAATATCTGCTTATCAGTGAGTGCATATTAAGTGACTTCTTTTGTGATTGGGTTACCTCACTCAGGATGATATCCTCCAGATACATCCATTTGATAACAGAAACAGACTTTGAAAAATCATACAAGAAAGCCAGGCGTGGTGGTGCACACCTTTAATCCCAGCACTCGGGAGGCAGAGGCAGGCGGATTTCTGAGTTCGAGGCCAGCCTGGTCTACAAAGTGAGTTCCAGGACAGACAGGGCTATACAGAGAAACCCTGTCTTGAAAAACCAAAAAAAAAAAAAAAATCATACAAGAGAGTCAGATACGGTGAGTCTTACCAGTAATCCCAGTACATGGAACCAGATGCAGGAAGCTTGTGAGTTCAAGGACATCATGAGATACACAGCAGATATTGTGTCTTAAAAATGCCAAAAAATAAATAATGATAATAGAAGCTCTACTGTAATCATGCCAAATAATAATAAATAATGATAATAGATGCTCTAACGAATATTTGGGAAAAAAGTCTGAGACAGAAGCAAAGGACAGAACAGCCAAAACAGCAAATTGTAGGTAAGGCAAACATGGGAGTAGAGGTGAGGTGAAAACCTCGGAGCATGGGGAGGTTTTCTGAAGCAGATTATGCTGATTATACTCTTAGTGCCTGGAAGCTGGGACTGCACTGGAACTTGCCTCCAGGAAGTATCACATGTGGGGACACAGGAGATGCTCAGTAGCAACAAGGATCATTGATCTTATGGCAAGTCAGTCTTACAATGTATATAGGCCTGTGGAGATAATGGTTATTAAAGATAGGGAATCTGTGCATGCCATTGAGAGTAGGGGTTGGGAGACATCTTACAGGGATACACAACAACAAAGCATCTAGAAACAGAACAGACAAGAACACAATTCACACAAACACAAAGGGCTCAACACTTGCTCTGCCACATACTGGTTGGCTCTGTGGTAGCCACAATGACATATTCTAGACTGAGAAACACAAGCTTGGAAAATTTGAAATTTGGGAGGGATGTGAATCTCTGGCTAGGAGTGGGTGTTGGGTTTTATTAAAGAAAGAAAGAAAGAAAGAAAGAAAGAAAGAAAGAAAGAAAGAAAGAAGAAAAGAAAAGAAAAGAAAAGAAAAGAAAAGAAAAGAAAAGAAAAGAAAAGAAAAGAAAAGAAAACCAGGGATATATTTGGTAGAGTGAGGTTTGATGACAGGGAAAGGGGTGCCTGTGCGGGTCCATGCTGAGGCATCCCTTCCCTCTTAGGTGCCAGCCACACAACGGGTATAGTATAGAAAAGAGTTTATTTAGTGCATGGGAAGGGAAGTTGGGAAGGTGGGGGAGAGAGAAGGAAGAAGGGAGGAAAGGAGGAAAGGAGAGAGAAAGAGGGAGAGAGGGAGAGAGGGAGAGAGGGAGAGAGAGAGAGAGAGAGAGAGAGAGAGCCATGAACAAGTAGAAGGGGGAGGGGAATTGGGAAAGAAGGGACAGAGGGGAAAGAGGGTAAGAGAGTAAGAGAGCTAGAGAGTGAGGAGGGGGCAAACAGCCCCTTTTGTGCTGAGTCAGGCATAATTGGCTGTTGCCAGGTGACAGTGGAGCAGAGCCTAGAAGAAATGCTAACAGTGGGCCCCATGAAAATTTCCCTCTTCGTGTTTATTGATATTTCCATTCTTTTTTTATTAGATATTTTCTTTATTTATATTTCAAATGTTATCCCCCTGTCCTGGTTTCCCTTCTGAAAACCCCCTAACCTACCCCTTTTCCCCTCCTTCTGTGAGGGTGCTCCCCCACCCATCCATCCACTCCTGCTTCCTGATCCTGGCATTCCACTACATTGAGACAATGAGCTTTCACAGGACCAAGGGCCTCTCTTCCCATTGATGTGCAACAAGGCCATCCTCTGCTAGATATGCGGCTGGAGCCATGGGTTGCTCCATGTGTACTCTTTGGTTGGTGGTTTAGTCCCTGGGAACTCTGAGGGATCTGGTTGGTTGATATTGTTGTTCTTCCTATGGGGCTGCAAACCCCTTCAGCTCCTTCAATCCTTTCTCTAAATCCTCCATTGGGAACCACATGCTCAGTTCCACAGTTGGCTGAAAGCACCCACCTTAGTATTTGTCAGTTTCTGGCAGAGCCTCTCAGGAGGCCACTAAATCAGGCTCCTGTGAGCAAGTACTTCTTGGCATCCATAATAATGTCTGGGATTGGTAACTGTATATGGCATGGATCCCCAGGTGGGGCAGTCCCTGGATGGCCCTTCCTTCAGTCTCTGCTCCACATTTTGTCTCTGTAACTCCTCCCATGGGTATTTTGTTTCCCATTCTAAGAAGGACTGAAGTAGCCACACTATGGACTTTTTCTTGAGCTTCATGTGGTCTGTGAATTGTATCTTGAGTATTCTGAGTTTCTGGGAAATCATCTATGTTCTTTTTGTAATTGGGTTACCTAACTCAGGATGATATTTTCAAGTTCCATCCATTTGTTTGTGAATTTCATGAAATCATTGTTTTTAATAGCAAAGAAGTACTCCATTGTGTAAATGTACCACATTTTCTGTATCCATTCCTCTGTTGAAGGACATCTGGGTTCTTTCCAGCTTCTGACTATTATGAAAAAGTCTGCTATGAATATACTGGAGCATGTGTGCTTGTTATATGTTGCAGCAATGTTTTGGGTGTATGCCCAGGAGTGGTATAGCTGAGTCCTCAGGTAAAACTATGTCCAATTTTCTGAGGAACCACCAGACTGACTTCCAGAGTGGTTGTATCAGCTTGCAATCCAACAAAAAATAGAGAAGTGTTCCTCTTTCTCAATATCCTCGCAAATATCTGATGTCACCTGAGTTTTTTATTTTAGCCATTCTGACTGGTATCAGGTGGAATCTCAGGGCTGTCTTGATTTGCATTTTACTAGTGAAAGAAATGTTGAATGTTTCTTTAGGTACTTCTCAGCCATCAGGAATTTCTCAGTTAAGAATTTTTTGTTTAGTTCTGTACCCAATTTTTAACAGGGTGTTTTGATTCTCTGGAGTCTAACTTCTTGAGTTTTTTAAAATATATATATTGGATATTAGCTCTCTATAGGATGTAGGATTGGAGAAGGTATTTTCCCAATCTGTTGGTTTTCCTTTTGTCCTAATGACATTCTCCTTTGCCTTGCAGAGGAAGGCTTCTTGTGTCTGGTACCAGGATTTTCTTAGGCTATGGTTCTTATGGGAAGAATTATCAGCTCAAGCATCTTAACATCTTTAAGGTGTCCTTATCTATAGTTATATTTACATCTGTATATATAACTATATTTATCTATCATCTGTATCTATATATGTATATATCTACATTTACATCTATTGAGATATATATATATATATATATATATATATATATATATATATATATCTGTGTCTACATCTATTTATACCTGTACCTATACCTTACTTGTATACATTATCTATCTATCTATCTATCTATCTATCTATCTATCTATCTATCTACCTATCTATCATCTATGTCTATGTCTACATCTACCTACATCCATTTATAACTATATACATCTACCTCTATATCATTTCTATCTCTAATCTACCTTCATTATGGTATATCTATCATATATATATACCTATATCTATATCATTTATATCTATGTCTACACACACACACACGCATATATATATATATATATATGTATATTCTGATATAAGTATATGCTTTCATCACTGTTAAGTCTCTAGCTATTTAGCCTTCCTTCTCTTCCTGATAAAGAAAGGTTACATGCTTCCAAAGAAAATTTTCCTTCGTAGACATAAAAAGGAGCAACTTCTATACTATTTCTCAGTGGGCTCATCTGTTTGTTTAATTTCTTGAGCTAGCACTATTTCTGTCTTCTTGTATAATTAAATCCTGAAGAAGCAGTTATTAGTACAGATGTCAAAAATGATGCTTTGAGGTAGCAGAGGTACAGTGTGTGTGTGTGTGTGTGTGTGTGTGTGTGTGTGTGTGAGAGAGAGAGAGAGAGAGAGAGAGAGAGAGAGAGAGAGATATTAAGAGGGGTAGTCCCCAGAGTGTATTGAGTGTCTCTAGAGAGTCACATTTTGATGCCTAGCACAGCTATCTATGCAATTCTGGTGCTGTTCAAATTTACATTGTATTAAGAATTTGAAAGATTAAATTCATGTTTAGGTATACGTATTAATCTAAAAAGCTCTCTCTTCTGCTGTAGACTATAAAGTGCTTTATAATGTGCATTGTACAAGTTCACTAGCTGATAAGATTAATAAAACAGGTTCTAAAAGACCAAAGGAACCGATACTACACATAAGTCACATGGAAGGTAAAGCACATGTTTTCATTGTGCACATGGTTTTAAATTTAATAAGCCAGGCATACTGATGCATACCTGTAATCTCAGGACTTGGGAGGCAGGAAGATCATAAAATCAAGGTCATCCTCAGTTATTTTAGGACAAACTGGGCTACATGGGACCTTATCTCAAAAAAGAAAACAAACAAATAAATAAAAAACATAAAAATTGCTTCATATCACCTTGAAATTCTTTTCTGCAAAAGAATCCCAGCTTCGGGCTAGGGTCATGGCTTAGGACTAAGAGAGATTCTGTTTAAGGATTAGAAATTGATTTTGCATTCCAAACACACGCATGCAAGAAGTTGAGCATGATAGCAGGTATGGGTAACCCCATCATCATCATCATCATCATCATCATCATCATCATCATCATCGGGCAGAGACGGGAGGGTTCCACAAGCTAACTAGTCAGTCAGCCCAGCTAAAATAGTCTGTTTTATTGAGAGATCTTGTTCCAAGGCAATAAGGCAGACCACACTGGAAGAAGACACCTGACAACATCCTTCTCTAGCCTCCCTATGTATATGCATGGTCATAGGCACCCCCTCCAAACACACACACACACCATAATGCCCAACTTTAACCTGTAAGCCCTACCTGAGCAAGAACCAGATAATTTCCTGGAATGCTGGGAGTTGTAGTTTTTGGAAAAGAACCAAGTCTCATTGCAAAGTATGGAGGCCTATATATTTGTCCTTATAAGCCCCTGCAATACATGGCCCTGAACCATTCTCACCTGGGAAATTCCAGGAAATGGTCCTGATCAAAGTCCAGGCCAGTGTTTAATATTTAATAAAGCTTGTTTTAAATTTGGACAAAAATGGTGGAGTTGGTTTTTCTGGCTAATCTCAAGATTAACAATACACACACAGACATATGTGCGCGCGCGCGCGCACACACACACACACACACACACACACACACACACACACACACACACACAGTATCTCAGCTTCTCTTGTTCTATAGACCCTCCCTCCCTCCCTCCCTCTCTCCCTCCCTCCATCCTTCCCTCCCTCCCTCCCTCCTTCCCTCCCTCCCTCCCTCCCTCTCCACTTTGGTTTAGTTTGGCTTTTTCAAGACAGAGTCTTACTATTTGTCTCTGGCTGTCCTGGAACTATGTAGATCAGACTTGGGCCCCAAATCACAGAGATTCTCTTGTCTCTGCCTCTGCCTCCCAAGTGCTAGAATTAAAGGTCTGTGCTGCACAGATATAAAAATTAAATACCAAAAAAAAAACCAAGCTAATAATTATCAAAGGGAAAAAGCATAAATGAATGTCCAGTAAGCATTTGAAAAGTGTTTATCTTTAGGCATCAGAAATATGCTAATTAGAATGGATTTAACAGAAGGCAGCAAGGAGATAGGTAAATAGGAATTCTTATCCACTCTAGATAGGAAAATAAATTGGTGTAGCCACTATGAAAATTAACATGGAGGCTCCTTAACAAACGGAAGAGTTAACTACTATGTGATGTATCTGAAAGGCCTAGGAATCGACCTGGAACTTGCCCAGACACCAAAATCTCAGCATAAAGGAGATGATGTTAGTACCCATGAGGGGACAAATGAGGGTGGAGGGGGGGCTGCAAAGACAACAGCATGTGATTTCTGATTGGACATGTTAGCAAATATAGCCAAATAATGAATTTTAATTGCTGGATCTTGGAGTTTTAGTCAGGCATAAGGAAATGCCCAAATAAGGAAATAGACCTTGGTGTCTAGTTTTAGGAATGTAATCTAATGGTTTAGCAAGAGAGAGCAGGGGAGAGAGGGTAGGATCTGCAGTTGCCGTGTTTGCAGTGCTTGGGCCTCTTAGAGAACTCTTCAGCATTCATACTGTTTCTGTATGTAAAGGATTCTAAGCCAGCATACCACAGAGACAATCTTGTTCATTCATGTTTATTGCTTCATCATTCACAATAGCTAATGTATGGAGCCACTGTGATATTTATAAACTGACTAATGGATCAAGGAATACACACAATGGAATGTTATTATACTATAAAGAATGAAAATATATCACTCACAGAAAACTAGAGGACACTGGAGATCATTGTATTAAACAAAATAAGCCAAACTTAGAAAGACAAATACTACCTGTAGAATAGAGATTTACATTGTGCATATGTATGTAAAGAGCACCTGGGAAGAAGAAACCTCACTTGATGAGTTGCCTCCATCAAATTGGTTGGTCTGCATGTTTATGGGGCATTTGCTGATTGCCAATTGGTGTGGAAGGGCCCAGTACACCATGGGTGCTGCATCCCCAGGCAGGAGGGCTTGGACTGTGAGAGAAAAATAGCTGAAAGTGAACCAGAAGGTATCATCTGTTCATGATATATCACATATACATATAAATGTCTACCATATACTCTCTTCCACATCTGATGTGAAAAGAAGGGAGGAGGAGGAGAAGATACTTTGTGTGTGTGGGGGGGATAAGAACAAAGTACAGCGAATACACACACACACACACACACACACACACACACACATACATCTCAGCAAAAACCCATTTATTTGTACACTAGCCAAAAAGTTAATTTAAAACAAAAGATGAGAGTGTAATATGACTGAAACACAGCACTGGCCTACATGCAGGAAGCCTTGGGTTCAGTCCCCAACATATATATAATCTTGGAAGTGGGGACAAGTTCAAGGTCATCTCCAGACACTGAGAACTGGGGCTTATGCAGAGACTTGTTGTTATGAGCTGTAGAAAACGAGAAATGAAGTTTTAAAAATCATTTTCTTAACAGATTCTTCTAAAAACAAATCTATGAACACTAAAAGTTTACCTTGACAATGTCTTGTATGTAGTTCTATCACACATGTAGTTTTCACAGAAAAACTGATGGGAAATTTTGAGCACTTCTTGTCAACTTTGTAGTGTTTCTCTGTTTAATGTTTGAAGAAATACACAAGAAGGCCTGCTTCACACTTGAGCCTCTGTTCCAAGCAGAGTTGCTATGCAGAAAGGCCAGCTTTCTGTTTCTTTTTAGGGAGGTATGATTTAACAAATATCAATACCAGAAAATCAAATTTAAATTTCAGGTAAACAACAGAAATTTTAGTATGGTCACTGGACTTGTCCCTTGGGTGGGATATACTTATACTAAAAATTCCCTCTTTGTTTATGTCCATTTCAGATTTATTTATTTGGATTGCTCTGTTTGTTCTGGCAACACTGCCTTATGTAAATTTTTTTATGTAGATCAGCCCTTTTTCCTAAGTTAATTCTGTGAATTTGAGTTCTCTTTCTTTCCTTCTTCCTTTTTATTTCTTTAGTTTTCCATTGTGTGTGTTTTGTTTGGGGGATAAATTTTCCCCCTCTTTTATTCACTATCACAGCACACTTTTTAAAAGGTTTCTGTCATTTCCTAGCTAATTATCAATGGAATCATTAGCATCATCATAGCCTAAGTATGTGAAAACAGGATTAGAAATACTGACATATGACGAAGAGGCTCCTGAGGAAGTCAGGACCAAGGCATGATGGAGAAAGGGAAGGAAGAAAATGAAAATATCAATTTAATGATAATGCTCCTATAGTAAGTGCTCTGAGGAGAGCAAGGTACACACAATACTCACTGGTGGCTGACGGGCACTTGGTCTCACGTTTCACAGTTGAAGAAATTCAGCACAAAGGGAGTTGGTGGCTTATGGAAGGGGGTTAAGTTGGGGGTGGAGTGGGAAGTGGTAGAAACAGCTGTGTAAAGGAATGGAGGATGAAAAGAAGAGGTAGTCTTCAGAAACTCTGTCTTACTTGGCCTTGGTGGTGAGCAGAAATCATCAACAGAGGGATGTTTTATAAAAATACTCTTCCTTCAGACCCTTGGAATGTTTTATCTCTATAATCACAAATAATGAAATTAACATGTTCTAGAGTTGGCCCAGGATTTTGAGAATATCTGTTCCAGTGCCTTCATTGTATAGGTTGAAAACCAAAGACAACATGTATGGTCTTTGCTTGTAGGAATCTACCTCAGTCTAGAGCTCAGGACTTCTGTATTTCAATGTGTTTTTAATTCATCAGCTACAAAGCCAGTAGGAATCTTCTTAACAAAGTGCTTGGATTAAAATGTATGATTTCTTTGCTCACCCATTATCAGAATCATGGTCCACACTCATGACAAAAACACAAGTTAACAACATAAAAAGCATAACAAATTTATTTGACAAGACTCAAAGATGTTAAGCAAATGGCCCATATTTATGCGTAGATTAAATAAAGAAGAGATGGGCCAGTAAACAAAAGGCATGACCTTATGGCCAGAGACAGGGAAGGAAGGAAGGAAGGAAGGAAGGAAGGAAGGAAGGAAGGAAGGAAGGAAGGAAGGAAGGAAGGAAGGAAGGAAGGAAGGAAGGCAGGCAAATACCATGGTGCTTCTTAAGTCCCACTGACACCACTGAGTGTACTCGGAGAGTGAGGTAGAGAGTGAGGCTCTTTCTTGAACAGAATGCAGGTCCTTGAATGTGACAGAGGCCTTGTAGCCTGGATTAGCTCAGGGGTTATGACTCCAAATTTCATGATCAAGAGATGACATGTGATTATCTCCAGCCCATTAAAAAGTGTTAATGCCTAAGGGCTATCTGGCTTTCTGAGATAAAAGAATGAATAGGGAGGGGCTGAGAGCCTTATATCATTTTAGTGATTCATGGAAATAAAACCAGTGTTAATAACTACAAAAAAAAAAAAAAAAAAAAAGAGATGACATGTTTTTTGCCAATTGAATTCTTTTTAGTCAGTTCAAAGAATTAGGCAGTTCAAAGTCCCACAATAGAGATATCTTTTGGTATTGTTGTTGCTGCTGCTTTTGTGCTAGAGAGAGAATTTATGTCTCAAGCAGTACATGTTCTACCACCAAACCATATTCCCAATTCAGATTATCATTTTCTGAGTCTCATATCAAGTAAGAAACATTGATGAACTGGGGATTAATGGGGATTAATGAAATCATGAAATATCCTCTTTTCAGTGAATCTAAGAATGGAGACTGATCTCTCATTAAATGCAAATTTCTTTTAAAAAACAAAAATGCAATATATACAAATATAAAATAAACATGCATTAAATTTTTTATTTAATGGAAGCAACAGAACATACTGATCACTTTAAATGATAATTTGATATACAGAGATATCACATATTATCCATCTAAGTGCTATGGATCAAATGAATTTTTTTTTTTTGGTAAATGATAATCCTGGATGATAAAAGTTAAAGACTTGTAAGCGTGTGATACAGTTTAGACAGTGATTTAAGGAAGTGATTCAGCCTCAGGGAAACCATAAGGGTCTAGTGCTGATCTGTCAAAACTGGTGAATGTGTGTCCAACATGGAGGCACCCAAGGGATTGACTATGTGTAAGCCATAGAAAAATCTATCTAAGAACCAGAGCTTGTTGGCTCCCTGACCTTAGACTTCTAGCTTTATGAATGATGAGAAGATGAATTCAGTTGTTAAAAACACCTACTCTATGGTGTTTTGTGTAGTAGCCCAAGCTAATTCATCCATCAAGAAAATCTATTTGCATTGCCTTTAACAGGAATCATTAGAACAGCTATGGGCAGAAAAAATTGGAATTTGACACTGGTTAATGTTTTTCTCAACAGAGTCATGAAAGCCTAGACAAAGAAAAACAATGACACAAATTAGTATATAGCTAGAAAGCTTTCTTATCTTACAGCTCCCTTATCTCCCATTAACTTCATTAGGAAGGATATGCAGTAATTCCCTTTTACTCTTTTAAATTGTTCTATACTCTTCCCATATTGTTTTATGAAGACACATCTGTAGATACAGATTTAAGTGTTCACTGCCTAGTCTCTTATAACACACCTGTTTTAATCTCCTAAAGACAGATTCATGTCTGGTTTTTCCTGTCATTTCAGCTCTTAAATTTTCTCTTCTGCATAATTTTCTTGGACTGAAGTGTTCACTACATTTCTCTGTATTTTTCTTGCATCACATAAACTTGTAAGAAAAAGGCATTTTCCCACTAGATGACGAGAATGCCTTTAAAGTAGCAGAAAAGAGAGAAAGAATTCCTCCAAATGGGCAATATTTCTCTCTCAGAAGCTATGGCAGGATTTTCCCTGCCCAATTACTTTAGTGCAAAGGAAGTCTGTGATTGGACATGGAAAGGGGGCAGAACTAAGAGTTGCAGAGAGAGGGGGTGTACCAGAGGGTAGGTAGAAAAACCAATATGGCTTTGGACGTGTACCTGTGTGGCATTTAACAGCCACAAGTAGCTATCATTTCACAAGATTAGAAATACTGGGATAAAGCTTTTCTCATTATCAATTGGCTCTGAAATTATTGTATTGGCATCTTGTAAATTGTGATATTATTGATAGTATTGATACATAATCAAATTGGTTAACTATAAGCTTGAGTCTTAATTCTACCAAATAGCCCCATTAAAAATGGGGTACAGAGCTAAACAAAGAATTCTCAACTGAGGAATACCAAATGGCTGAGAAGCACCTGAAAAAATGTTCAACATCCTTAATCATCATGGAAATGCAAATCAAAACAACCTGAAATTCCACCTCACACCAGTCAGATTGGCCAAGATCAAAAACTCCGGTGACAGCAGATGCTGGTGAGAATGTGGAGAAAGGGGAACACTCCTCCATTGTTGGTGGGATTGCAAGCTGGTAAAACCACTCTGGAAATCAGTCTGGCATTTCCTCAAAAAATTGGACACAGTACTACTTGAAGATCCAGCAATACCTCTCCTAGGCATATATCCAGAAGATGTTTCAACTGGTAATAAAGACACATGCTCCACTATGTTCATAGCAGCCTTACTATAATAGCCAGATGCTGGAAAGAATTGAGATGTCCCTCAACAGAGGAATGGATACAGAAAATATGGTACATTTACACAATGGAGTACTACTCAGCTATTAAAAACAATGAATTCATAAAATTCTTAGGCAAATGGACGGATCTGGAGGAGATCATCCTGAGTGAGGTAACCCAATCACAAAAGAACACACATTATATGCACTCACTCATAAGTGGATATTAGCCCAGAAACTTAGGAGACCCAAGATACAATTTGCAAAACACATGAAACTCAAGAAGAAGGAAGACCAAAGTGTGGATATGTCATTCCTTCTTAGAATAAGGAACAAAATGCCCATGGAAGGAGTTACAGAAACAAAGTTTGCAGTTGAGACTAAAGGAAGGACCATCCAGAGACTGCCTCACCTGGAGATTCATCCCATATACAACCACCAAACCCAGACACTATTGCATATGCCAGCAAAATTTTGCTGACAGGACCCTGATATAGCTATCTCTTCTGAGGCTATGCCAGTGCCTGGCAAATACAGAAGTGGATGCTCACAGTCATCTATTGGATGGAACATAGGACCCCAATGAAGGAGCTAGAGAAAGTACCCAAGGAGATAAAGGGGTGTACAACCCTATAGAAGGAAAAACAATATGAACTAGCCAGTACCCCCAGAGCTGTGTCTCTAGCTGCATATGTAGCAGAGGATGGCCTAGTCAGCCATCAATGGGAGGAGAGGCCTTTGGTCTTGGGAAGATTATATGCCCCAGTACAGGGGAATGCCAGGGCCAGGAAGCGGGAGTGGGTGGGTTGGGGAGCAGGGTGGGGAGAGGGTATAGGGAACTTTGGAAATAGCATTTGAAATGTAAATGATGAAAATATCTAATAAAAAAGAGAGAGAAAATATTCAGAGAGATGGATACAGAGAGAGAGTCCATCTGAGAGAGTCCAGAGCAGAGAGGAAGAGAAACAGGCTAGATAGAACCAGGGCTGGTGAAGCAGGAGATTGGGAGAAAATAGTAAATACAGTAAGATAGTGTGAGATAGAGAACAACAGCCAGAGAGAGAAGCAAGAAGATATAAAGGGAAATCAAGAGAGGATTGTAAAAGAGGCGATAGGAAGTATAGCTGGGTTATAAAGATGAGTAGCTGTGTGGAGGGAATTCCGTGAGCTGGAGGGAGTTAGGGTCAGGCAAGGGAGAAACACTAGGATGATAGAATGGACTCAGAGATGTGTTCAAGGTACTTATGATACTGAAGGATCCTGGAGACTTGCATGATCTTTGATATGCTAATAGCCACCACAAATATTGTTAGCATTCTTTCTAAGCTCCACCCCACAGTTACCTGGCAACAGCCAGGTATGCCTGACTCTCTTTAAAAGGAGCTGCTTGCCCCCTAATCAATCAATCTCTCTCTCTCTGTGTCTCTCTCTCTCTCTCTCTCTGTCTCTCTGTCTCTCTCTCTCTCTCTCTCCCTTTCTCTGCATCTACTACCCTCTTAACTCCCCTCCCCATTTCCTTAATAAACTCTATTCTATACTATACCATCATGTGGCTGGGAGCCCACTGAGGCACCCCCTTCCCCCATACCTGACTACCCCTCCACAGAACATATCCCCCATCTCTTTATCTTTTTTATAAACACATCAAGTATATGTCAATAGAGAGCCTTACAACTCTTTTGGAAAAGTTAAGGGAAATGACTCCTTTGAGGGTTGAGGCAGAAAAATTGGTTCACAAGTTCCTGAGGAATGCTGGCTTTTATCTAACTACCAGAAATCCTTCTATAGTCCATCTTGAGCTCATTTCTGGATTTATGGACTGCCTGTGAGAACTAGCATTCCAGCCTTTTATTGATGATAAGGAGTGACATAATCTCTGACTGCTTCACTGTTGCAATTGGGGTGTCAGTGTATTCCCAGGAAGGCTGGAATGTAGGGCAAAGGCAGGGAGGTGGAAGAGCATCAGGCCATGGCAGGAAATTGGACAAATTTCATCAGAAGCATCTGGTTTGCCTGAAGAGACAGGGAGAAATTACTTTAGCAGAACTGGTTCACATAATATTTTCGTCAAGTCCAAGGATCTGAAAGACCACTGGGGCTGCCAAGTTGCAGGCTGAAGTTGATCCTGGATTGTCAGCTGAGTATAAATCCACTGTAACTGATATAGACTAGGGTCAAACATTATTAGCATGACCTATGCTTGTAATCTGCACTGAAACTCTCACTATAGAAAAAGCAGTTAACAAGTGTCTGTAAACAGCCAGAATAGACTCAGGTCTTTGATTCATACCAAAACCAAGTCTAAAAAGTCATCAACATGATAGAAACATAAACATCCATTTATAACAACACAGAAGTTTCATGACAGGAAAGAGAAGCACTTTAAGTTTATATTTAGAAGGCAAACAAAGGAAATTCAAATATTTTGAACCTGTGACTATGGTAGCAGTATGTGTTGTTTGCCAAGGGTAGACTTAGAGTTTGTTAGAACCCCATAGATTAATATGTTAAAATTCTGAACTTTTGAAGTCTTAACATTATGAATCATCTTCAAGTCTTATATTTTTTTTACATACCTTTAATCACTTTCTCTGACCTTCATACCATATATAAACTTTAAACTTTTTCTTTTCTTTTTTTCTGGAGACATACAATCATTTCCATGAGACATGGGTGCTTGATTACTGACATCAGTCATTGAAGAGTAAGTTCCTTTAAATAAAGAAATAATAAAAATAAAAATTTTAGTAATAGCAGCATGATAGCTTAGGTTGATATTTTACTGTAACCTGATCTGAGAGCTTATCTTTCTCAGCATGCAGCCTGTCAGTACTGTGAACCTGTCTGTGAGTTTGCCTTTCTCAGCAGGTGACCTAGGAGAGCTAAGAAAAACAAGGCCTGCTTTTCACATATAAAATGGGCTGACTAGGCAAGCCACAATCTTTGGGGGAGAAGCTGGCTAAGGGTAGGCTTACTTCTACTAAACTGCATAATGAAGCTAGAACTCATCATTAATGCCATCACAAAAATCTGAGAAGGATAAACTTAAATGGGAAGGTGTAAACCAAATAGGCTAAGTGTTAGCATTTCCTCTAGGCTCTGCCTACCAATTAGCAACAACCAGATATGAGCCTCGCTCACATTTAAAGGGACTCTCCATCTTCTATCCTCTCTCTCTCTCTCTCTCTCTCTCTCTCTCTCTCTCTCTCTCTCTCTCTCTCTCTCCTCCTTCCCTCTCTTTCTCATATGTCCCTAGCCAGCCTCTTCCCTTTTTTGTCTCTTCGTCTCTCCTTTTTCCTCTCTTTTTCTTTCTATCTTTGTCCCCCTCTTTCCTTTGCCTCTACCCCCTCCTCCAGGTCTGAAATAAAATCCCTTTGATATTATGCCTGTTGAATGGCTTGATAGTTCAGGAGGGTCACCTTGTCAGGGACTGCCCCACCCCATGACATCATATTGTAAAACACAACACTCAGCACCAATTTAGAATGGCAGAGACTTACATGCTACCTAGACAGTCAGCCTGAGCTCCCCCATAGTGATCTGAATGACTTCGTTTCCCCTGCAGTTCTCCACTGCCACACAGAACAGCAATGCATCTTCCAGCTGCCACACAAGACAGCATCAGCCTTTGGCTACCAGACCTGGAAGATCTCAGAGATGTTCCTATGTAAGAACTTGGGGAAGCAGAATAGAGCAGTCAACCTAACAGTGTCCATAAGGGAGCCCTGGTGCTGGATGAGGCATAGACTTGTTCTTTGACAAAGGGTCAGTGTTACTATATCAGAAGTAAGTTCCAGGTAGAGTCTGTTGCTGCCCACATGGCTTCTTTGGAGAGAGCCTCAGCTGGTGCTACCAGAATCTGCTATTTCTGTCGGAGAAACTGTTTTCATGAACACTTTAAATCACAGTTGCAGATCTCTCTGGAAGGCTTGAGGGCGATCATTTAATATAGTAATTAACCTCATTCTAAACAAACCTTTCTTGTTTAAGTTACTTACTTTTGTCTTAACCTTGACAACATACACAGATTGAGTTACATTTCTACTTAGCATGACCACAAGCATCGTTCTGAGCACAGTAATGAATTTGATCATTTATAAAGTGACTGACCATTAACTTAAATGTGTTGATTATTTTTAACAGCTTACAACAGGCTATTCGCTTTTTTTTATAAGATTAGGATTTTAAAGTTTTATCCCTGCTTGACCCTTAAAATTTTGAATTTAATTTTTAATTGTAGATCCTTTAGCATCAAAATAAAGCTTTAAATCTAAATCTAGTCCACAAAGAACTCTATATTTTTGTCTTTTCACAGTGTACCTTACGGAACATTATAGCCTTTTGTATGTCTCAGTTCATCCAAATAGATAAAGCTTATCAAAGTTAGCAAAGACCAAGAGGCTAGACACGCATATTTAAGTCAGGTTTATCTTTTTCTTTTTCTTTTTTTTTTCCTGCTAGCTTGAATAGAACTTGGGAAATCATAAACCTTAACCATCAAGCCTATGTTGTTCCTTATCTAAAATATCTTCGAGGCCTGGTGTTGAACATAGCAAAGATGTAAGAAGTTGAACCTACAATTCTAAGTCAGTTTTGTTAAGCTGAGTAGACTTTTACAAACTTAGGACTTTATAAGCCTTAATTACTAAACATTTATTGTTAATAAGTTCTTTTTTAAAACAAGGATTAAATCCAACTTAGTGTACACTGTAGCAGATCTGTTTTTTTCTAAACAAGCATTGAATCTAAGTTACCTGCAAGTATGCTGTAACAAATCTAGATTACCTATGTATAGATTTTTAAAGGTTATTGGTAGGACTTAGGTAAAATACTAAGGCCTAAATGCAGCGTGTCCTAAGGAAAAGTGTTAAGGCCTAGGTAACTGCTACCTGGGATAGCTTCTCACTATAAGGAAACTTTCTCGTATGTTTCTGCTGTTGCTAGGAAACTTTCTAATGCCAATATTGACTACATACTCCCTTATATTCTGCACCCTCAGAAACCCAAGAGGAGTCAGTAGAACTGTTTTGTATAGTTAGCCACAGTAATCTTGGATCAAACCAACCACCCAACAGCAATTTCTGCACCTATGAATAAATATGCTTTTATGGTATTTGCCTTTATAACATGGCCCTTATGGACCCCAACATAAGAGACACCTGCACCAATATAAGAAACTATTTAGAATATTATTTCCATTTTGGATAGAGGTCTAGCAAAGTTTAAATTTGTAAGACCTCTCTGGGAACTGCCATCCTACTTGGAAGAAAGAGACATATATGTGGGTAACTGACATCCTGGTTGGCAATTTAAGACATAAATATTAGACAAGTCCTATCCTTGTAGACAAGTTAAAGTCATGACTATTAGACAAGTCCCCTGCCACAGTTGAATACCCCAACCAATGGGAGCAGGGTAAGTATACAACAAAGACATGTTCCTAATGAAAACCCATAAATGCTGATTGGTGAAATAACTTAGCAAAGATGTTTGTGGATTTGGGCATTAAAACCTTGAAGTATCTTAACTCAGGGCCATAGTTCAATTCTTGACATCGAGTGTCTGTTCAATAAGCTATCCCTGTCTGACTGAGATCAGTGTTTGTGCAGTTTGTGAGGTGATTTCTGGACCCCAAAATTATCAACACTTTTTTTTCTTAACAAATCTTAAGTTTACATTTTGTTACAACTTTTATAGATTTTTTTTAATCACACCCAATAAATTTACAAATCTTGAGATAAAGGAAATTTACACAATGGTCTTATAGATCCTAAGATAAAGTTTATACTTTAACAAAAGTTTTTAGAGATATAAGAAAAGGTAGGTATTTATAGAGTTAAACATATGTAATTATATTTTGTCATTTTTTAAGTATAGTAAACAAAACCAAGAAAAGGAGGATGAGTTATACAGCAATAACTTTTACTGGGAATAGTTCACTTCACAATGACCCAGGACAGAGACTTTGTGGAATATTTCTTAAACTAGTATCCTTAGATCTGGAGCGAGCAGGCCATAACTGAATTCTAGATCCAGCTTTTTTATAGAATAGAACAAATTTTAATAGCAGCCATATGCAAATAACATTTGAATTTCTATAAAATTGAACTTAGTGATCTGAGGAAGAAAAAGGAGTTAGTAAAAGTAAAGAAGGCTTAGAGATAAGAGATTTGGGAGATCATTTGATTGTGTGGCTGCAGAATTCAAAATCCGTGAGAATTTAGAAATAGAGTATATCATCTTTTGTCCACTGAAAATGATTATCTAGTTTATACTGAGGCCAAGCCTTTTGCTATAAGATGGTGAAGCTTTGATGAAATCTGTGAGTTTGAGGAGAAAAAAAGAGATTAGAGAAAGCAAGTGAGTATCCTAGCAACAGCCCATGGAGTTCAGGCTGCAGCAGCAAGCAAGAAACATCGAGAAAATTCCAGAAATGAACTGAGAGACAAGAGGAGAGGGAGCCATAAACAGAGCAAGGAGGGATTTCAAGAGGGAGAGATGGGGCTTCAAGAGTGACCTAAGAACATGATGGAAGGGAAAGGAAGGATGGGAGTGTTCAGTATCATCTGTATGCCAGGGGAAGAAGTAAGAAAACTGCTGACATGACTGACTCCATTATTAGGGGAGGGTTTTTAAATTGTGAATAAGAGAGAGAAAATATTCATAGGCATCTGAAAGGGTCTGGAGTGGAGAGGAAAACAGACTGGACACAGCCAAAGATGGGAAAGAAGGAGAATGAGCAAGAATAGTGGACTTGCAAGATTTCAAGAGATAGAGAGTAGAACATAGCCAGAGAGAGAAGCAAGAAGATAGCAAAGAAAAGCAAGAAGGCTGGGATGATAGCAAGAGAGCCAATACTGAGAGTAGCAAAAGTATCCAGGTTATACGTAGGATGAGTAGCTGTGGGGAAAGAAGCTCCTGAGCTGGAGGGATTTTAGGGTAGAGGAGGAGGTAAGAAGGGTTAGGATGCTAGCATGGACTTTAAATGTATAGCACTTGTGATACTGAGGGAACCTGGAGGCCAGCATGAGCTTTGATATGCTCGTAGGTGCCACAGGTATATGTCAGTTGGAGAGCCATATGTCTTTTGAGCCAGAAGTAATGGATATGGCTCTCTTTGGGAGAAAGAAATTCTGTTTCACAAGTTTCTAAGGAATTCTGGCTTTTATCTAACCACCAGAAATCCTTCTATAGCCCAGCTTGAGTTCACCTCTGGATATATGAATTGCCTGTAAAAACTAACAGAGACATGGAAGTCTGGCTGGTCAGTCAAGTTAACTCACCCATGAGTTAACGTACCTCATTTTGGTCAAGTTCTCACATGTAGCTTCCAGGCAATGGTATACCTTTAGGTCCTGTAGAAGAAGTATGGTAAGATATTAAAGCAAGAACTAGGGTGCTAAACTCTTCTGCCCTTTCTGGCTTCTGACCAGGACAGAACCAATGACAAGCTTCTTGCCAAGGAAAAGAATTGAGGTTCCTGTCCCCAAATTACCTGACTAATTTCTGTTCTTGTTCTTAGTGCTGTCCTCAGCCTTGACCAAATAACTTTTTTTTTGAAGCAAACTGTTGCCAATGTAGATTAGCAACAGTGACATGACCTGGCTATGGCCCTCATGCACTCACTGTAGCTGGCATAGGCCTTGCAGAAGACTTAGACTGAAAACATTCAATCACAAATAGAGGAGGGGCTCATGGGTCCCTTCCCCACCCTGATATGCTAAAGGAAGTCTATGCCCATGGGCAAACAGGATTCTATTGTCCTTGGTAATGTAGACACTGATGAATTAATTACTCATGCTCCAGTGGATATAGCCTCACACGAGAGAGGATCCTTTAAGTGCAAGAGGGCACAAAGCAAAACAATCAAGATGTAAAAAGTAGGATGAGGGACTTGGCAGAAAGAAGGGAGAGAAAGTTAGTGGGAACAAGAGGAAGATAAGGGAGAGAGAAGGGATATGAGCATGGCCAGAATGTATTATGTATGTATAAAATTTCAAAGAATAAATTAAAGAAAGAACAAAAATAGTAATCTTTAATGTCCCTGGGCATCAACTTCTTCCTCATAAGACAAGGCATGGAAACAGAGTTTTATGACTCACCATGAGTAGGGTCTTGCATATTGGTTCAAAAGAAAATACAAATTATTTTCTCGTTAGAGGTTTTCTAGTAAAGAAAAGAGATTGTCTTGCCTTGTCTCTTAAGAATTCATCTAAGTCGGACAGGAAAATATGCCTCAGGAAGGATTTCTATTATAGAAGCTTTTAGATAGTAGAAAGTAAAGCCTACCCAACATGTAGGTTGGTGCAGTGGTCCCTTTAGCCATTGTTCTTTCTCATCCTTTAACAGTATATTCCTCTATAGTTCTCAAAATGACTTTGTCAACTCCTACCCTTGAGAGTGCCCTATAGAGTCTCATAATAAACTCTGCTCTGTGCGTCTTATCTGAATTCATTCAGTGGAGATCACAAAGGATTAAGATCCTCATAACCTAGGGATGAGAGGGAGAGGACAGACTTTGCCACTATTTGTAAGCAGTATATGCCCATCTCCATATATCCCACTGCTATTGTGAAAAGAAAATGAAAATTCTTGAAGGAATTTAACAACACAACCCTTGAAGTAATAAAACTTGACTTCATGCATGCAAAATAGGTTGATACAAGAGTCCTCCTCAGAGTCAGAGCACCTTAGAAAGTCATAAGGCTAGAAAGAAAGCACAGAAATATACTTCCTTCAGATTCCTGCCCACCACCTGCTGTTCCCCATCCTCACCATAGTTACCAGTAGGGAGATAAGGACAATAACTTTGCTTTTCTTCACTTCAGATGTGGCACTTCCTGGCTTTCTGCCTCCCCTCTGCCCCACCCCCACCCCTACCCATGCTGTCCTCACCCCCCAAGGTCTAGAGACTAGAGTATACATGAATAAGTGGGGACCCCAGGGGTGCAACTGGGAAGCCAGGCCACTGAGCCACAGGCTGGTGACAGTGCTGGCCTATATGGGGCTGCATGTGATTGCTTATGAGCTTTTGGGTAGCAGACCTGTTTCATCAAAACCTTTTGTTTTCGTAGGCTGCCCTTTGTGACTTGAGGCTAGTTTCCCTTGTGACTGAGGCCCTCCTCTTTTCTTTTCTTTGGAGACTTGTGGGAGCTAAATTTAAACTTGATTAACAGCATTTAGCCCAAGGATGGCCAGAATACCGCTTTCTTGTTAAATGTCTCTCTTTCTGGTTCCATTTTGTTTTGTTTTAAGACACAATAGGTGATCACAATGAATCAGTTTTTGATTCAGCTTTTGAATCAGTTGCTAAGGTGTAAGAAGAAAAAAAAAATAAAAAAAAAATAACATCAACTTTTGGGGGTTTTTGATCCTGATCACAGGGGAGAAACTGACTAAAAACTTTCATGTGAGATTGTACTCTGATTGATAGCTACAGTCCCAAACTTTCACAAACATTTTCAGTACTATCTTACTACAGAATAGCATGAATAAGGAAAGGCTTAAAGTTAATTGCTGATAGCAACCTCCAGGCTCCCCACAAATCTTGAATCTGCTTGGAATCTTCGTCCTAACCTACTAAACTTTCCTTCCTGATATTTCTAAGTATTAATGAACCATAACTTCATGAAAGTGTTACTGGAGAGCTCCCAAAATATGTCCAAGCTGAAGTTAAGATGGCTCTCTAGACAAACAATGGGGGATAAAAATGTGTCAATTGAGCTGAAATGAGAGAAGTGCAGCCAGAAGGCAACCAAGGGCAGGGCAAGTGAACTTGAGTCTTGGTTCATCTTGCCTTTATTGAGGGTTAACATGGAGTTATATCAACATTAGATCAACAGGACCTTCTCAGCACAAAATTAATGCCTGCACTTATGCAACAGGGGCTTCACCTTTGGCGTTAGCTAAAGAAGGCAAAATGAAATAGCTGTTATTTTAACTTTATTGTCTGATAAGGTGACTTTGTGTGGCCTGGTTCAAACCCAGAAAGTTCGCTTCAGACAGGAAATGGCTTTTTTTTTTCCTGTCACTTCACCTTTTAATTTGGGGTCAGTTAAAAGCTTCCCTGCCATTGGTCTATCATTGGTTTACCAACTACGAGCCTCAAGCCTCCATTGTTCATTAACTAATCAGCTTTAAATAAGTTTCAAGTAAGCAGTTTGGGGATTGCTAACCTCTGGAGACTGTAGTTGCAGGTAGAACAGTTTTATTGCTTACTAATTTACTAAATATCCCAGAGAAAGAATCATGGTTTCAAAGAGGACAAGACATTAAATTCTCTAAAGCTCTGTATTCACTCCACTTTGCTAGTGTAAGACTGGCGAACCTTAGCTTATGGGGGACTCCCTGAGTGAATGACACAGAGCCAGAAATTGATGCAAAAAGCAAACGGAAATGTATTGTTCCGATGTGTTGAGGTCACCCTGCACATGGAGAGAGAGAACGAACACATGCAGCCGTCCAGTGAGCCTTTATACAGTTCTCAAGCCAACAGCCATTAGGCACAATGTGATTGGCAGAACAGTGTGACTTTTAAACTGATTGGTCTTTAAGGAATTAGGTAGGTGGCCAGTAGTCTGGAAAAGTGTCTACCAGCTCTTGGAATGTGTCTAAGAGCTCTGGGCCTTCCCTACCTGCAGGTGGCTGGTGATTAGTCCCTCCTCCCTGTGGTCTGAGGAATGTAATTAGCCCCTCCATTCCAGAGGGGAGGGGTGCCTATGACCTTGCTCTTCCAGGAGGAGAGGAGTCTGGTGGAATTTTCTAAAGTTCCTGGGCTGACCTCTTCACTAAAATGTCCCTGTCCTTCTTCAGTGATCCTACCCATTCATTATCAAGGCCTCTAATTCCCCCCACCATAGTCTATGTCTACTCAGTCTTTCTTCTTTGGGGTAAGAGTACTAGTTACTTTTTTTCCAGTATAGGATGAAATCTACCTTTAGCTGGAGACATGTCTCTGTTCCTTCCCTTGAGAGTTAGTTTATTTGTGCAGATCCATCTCCTGGTCAAAGGACCATCCCCAAAGAAGACAGAGACATGTATACCTTAAACTATGCTAGACAAATAAGAGGAATAATTACTCTCTAAATGAGATCATGTAATTTTCTTTTGGATAATTCCCCATCTCTAGAATAGCTATTACAGAGCTATTATGAGGTTCCTTTGCTGCCTCTTCTTCCTCTTCCTCTTCCTCTTCCTCCTCCTCCTCCTCCTCCTCCTCCTCCTCCTCCTCCTCCTCTTCTTCTTCTTCTTCTTCTTCTTCTTCTTCTTCTTCTTCTTCTTCTTCTTCTTCTTCTTCTTCTTCTTCTTCTTCTTCTCCTTCTCCTTCTCCTTCTTCTTCCTCTCTCTTGCCTTTTCTTTTCCTTTCATTTCTTTTCTTTTTTTCGTTATACATCTCCTAACAGTTTGGGCTTAACTCTCTAAAGCTCCATTATTTGCAGACAAATAGCCTCCAAGCATAACTCAAATGGCATGTCTTTCCTGCTTCCTCTTCTCTACTTCCTAACACTGGCCTCTGCTATGATTTACTGATTTCCTGACTGAGAGTTTTCTTTCAGGCTTTAATAAAATTCTCTTCAAGCTTTCCTCTGAGTCTGTTCTTAAATTCCTACTAACAAGAATAAGAATAATAAGAGGGAACTCAAATATCTCCAGTAACATGTGGCAACTCTTCTGTGACTGCCCAAAAATTTCAAGTACACTTTCTTTGTTCCTGTGACAAAATGCCTCCCCCAAATAAATTTAAAGGAAGCTTTATTTTGTCTTACAGTTAGAAGAGAGACAGTCCATCATGGTGAGGTCATGTGCTAGGAGCTAGTCACATCATTTTATCTAAAGGCAGGTATCAGAGAGTGACGAAAGCTAGTACCAGGTTCACATTCTTATTTTTATTCACTCCAGGTCTCTAGCTATAGAATGGCAGCACCCACATTATTGATGACTCTTCCTGCTTCTATTAACATAATCTAGAAACTCCTAGACAGACTTGTGTAGAGGCCTATTCAGATGGTGATTCTGATGAATCCCATCAAGCTAACAGTCCAAATTAACCAGCACAACTAATTCTCTTTGTGCTAAACTTAAAGTTGGTGCTTCTCAATTTTTTTCAGTGATGACATTATACTTTTTGATCTTTTCATACTTCATCTTGATACTTGATAAATTATAAGAAAATCCACATCATTAGAGGAGAAAATACCATATGGCAGTTGTTTTCATTCATGCTGTTATTGAATTTCTGTCATCATCATGAAATGTGGTTTTAAGTCAGAGACTTACTTTTCTGGTGTGTTGGGGTAACCAGGGTTCATTGTGGTGGAAGAACTGGGTTCTGATAATGCCAAGTAGCCTTGGTTTCTGTTGTTTAATGTTCTTGTCTTTGCCTTTCACCATCTGGTTATCTCTGGTATTAGCTGGTCTTGCTGTCTCTGACTGTGGCTTGTCTCTCCTGCAAACCTCTGTGTCAGTACTCCTGGGAGACCAGTTTTCTCATGGAGAAATTTAGGTACGGAGAGCTGTGGTACAGGGTCAGTTCTGGGGTAGAGACAAAAATCAGAAGGATCCTGTCCCCAGCTTGGTTCCTGTGTCGCCATGGCTCTGAATAGGTCCCTTTTGGGCCAGGAATTTGAAGAAATGTGGTGGTCTTACCTGTACTCATCAGTTTGTCTGCCCTCCTGGGAGACCAGCTTTCCCCTGGGGGTATTTGTGTATGTAGCTCTATGGCACAGGATCAGCTCCGGACACAGGTAGAAACCAGAAAGCTCCTGTCCCAGCTGATAATCAACTTCAGCAAAGCGACTGGATATACAATTAACTCAAACAAATCAGTGGCCTTCCTCTACTCAAAGGATAAACAGGTTGAAAAAGAAATTAGGGAAACAACACCCTTCACAATAATCACAAATAATATAAAACACCTTGGTGTCACTCTAACTAAGCAAGTGAAAGATCTGTATGACAAGAACTTCAAGTCTCTGAAGAAAGAAATCAAAGATCTCAATATGGAAAGACACACATGGATTGGCAAGATTAATAGAGTAAAAATGGTCACCTTACCTAAAGCAATCTCCAAGTTCAATGCAATCCCCATAAAAATTCCAAGTCAATTCTTCAGAGTTAGAAAGATCAGTTCTCAAATTCATTTGGAATAACTAAAAACCCAGATAGTGAAAAAAATAAAAGAAGTTCTGGGGCAATTACCATCCCTGACCTCAAGCTGTATTGTAGAGCAATAGTAATAAAAAACTGCATAGTATTGGTATGGAGACCAGCGGGTAGATCAGTGGAATAGAATTGAAGAACCACAAATGAACCATTATGCCTAAGGTCACTTGATCTTTGATAAAGAAGCTAAAACCATCCAGTGGAAAAAAGATAGCATTTTCAATAAATGGTGCTGGTTCAACTGGCAATCTCCATGTAAAAGAATGCAAATTGATCCATTCTTATCTACATGTACAAAGCTCAAGTCCAAGTGGATCAAGGACCTCAACATAAAACTGGGTACACTGAATATAACAGAAGAGGAAGTGGGAAAGATCCTCAAATATATCAGCACAGGGGAAAATTTCCTGAACAAAACACCAACAGCTCAGGCTTTATGATCAACAATCAACAAATGGTACCTCATAAAATTAAAAAGCTTCTGTAAGGCAAAGGACTCTATCAACAGGACAAAATGGCAACCCACATATTGGGAAAAGATCTGTACTACCCTTAAATCTAATAGAGGGCTAATATCCAAAATATACAAAGAACTCTAGAAGGTAGACTCCAGAGAACCAAATAACCTTGTGAAAAAAAATGGAGTACAGTACTAAATAGAGAATTCTCAACCAAGGAGTATTGAATGGCTGAGAAGCACTTAAAGAAATGTTCAATATCCTTGGTCATCAGGGAAATGCAAATCAAAACAACCTGAGATCTCACCTCACTCAAATCAGAATGGCTAAGATCAAAAAGGCAGGTGACAGCAGATGCTGGCAAGGGTGTGGAGAAAGAACACTCCTCCATTGCTGGTGGGATTGCAAGCTGGTAAAACCACTTCGGAAATCAGTCAGTTGGTACCTGAGAAAACTGGAAATAGTTCTACCTGAGGACCCAGCTATACACTACTGGGAATATACCCAAAAAATGCTCCAACACAGAACAAGGACACATGCTCCACTGTGTTCATAGCAGCCTTATTTAGAGTAGCCAGAATATGGAAAGAACCCAGATATCCCTCAACAGAATGGATACAGATAATGTGGTACATTTACACAAGTAAGTACTATCAGCTATAAAAACAATGACTTTATGAAATTCGCAGACCAATGGATGGAACTAGAAAATATCATCTTGAGTGAGATAACCCAGACACAAAAGAACTCACATGATATATACTCACTGAGAAGTGGATATTAGCCCAAAAGCTCACAATACCCATGATACAACCCACAGACTTTATGGAGCTTGGAAGGAAGGAAAATAAGGGTGTGGATGCTTCAGTCCTTTTTTTTTTTTAATTTATTTATTTATTATACGTAAGTACACTGTAGCTGTCTTCAGACACCCCAGAAGAGGGCATCAGATCTCTTTACGAATGGTTGTGAACCACCATGTGGTTGCTGGGATTTGAACACAGGACCTCTGAAAGGGCAGTCAGTACTCTTAACCGATGAGCCATCTCTCCAGCCCTGGAGAGATGTAAGCTTCAGTCTTACATTGACTGGAGAACAGGATGATCATGGGAGGTGCAGGGAGAGGGGGACCTGGTAGGGAGAGAGGAAGGGGAGGAAATAAGGGAAGGCCATATCAGGAACTCAAGGAGATGTGAGAGAGGTAAAAAGGGTCGGAAAATCGAACAAAAATATGTAGCAGAGGAAATGAGGAACTGGGGATAGCCACTGGAGGATCCCAGACACCAGGGAAAGTGAGGTTCCCAGTACCCAACAGGGATGACTTTAGCAGAAATGCACAGAGAAGGGGATATAGAACCTGTAGAGACCACCTCCAGTAGATAGACATGGTCCCTGATCGAAGGATGGGACCACCCAACCATCTCAAAGTTTTTTAATCCAGAAATGTTCCTGTCCAAAGGAAAAAAAAGAAGAAAAAATAAAGCAGAGACTGAAGGAAGGGTCATGTGGAGACTGCCCCACCTGGGGATCCATCAAGTCTGCAGACACCAAACCCAACACTGCTGCTGTGGGCAAGAGGCGCTTGCTGACAGGAACCTGGTGTAGTGGTTCCTTTGGAGGTTCTGCCTGCAAATGACCAATGAAGACGTGGATACTTCAAGCCAACCATTAGACTGAGCTCAGGGAACCTGGTGGGGAAGCTGGCAGAAGGATTGAAGAAGTGGAGGGGGATTGCAACCCCATTGGAAGAACAACATAGGCTGGCCTGACCAGCCAGTTCTCCCAGAGTCTAGACCGCCAACCAAGGAGTGTACAGGGAGGGATCCATTGTTCCAGATACATAGGTAGCAGAGATGGCCTTGCCTGACTGCAATGGGAGGGGAGGCCCTTGGTCCCAGGGAGGTTTGATACCTTATCGCAGGGGGAAGCTTGAGCAGTGGGTCAGGAGAGGGTAGGTGGGTTGGGAAGCACTCTCATACAGGCAAAGGTGAGGGGGGAGAATGGATGTGGAATGGGGAATTGGTGGAGGGGTAACCAGGAAGTGGGATATCATTTGAGATGTAAACAGATGGAATGATTAATAAAAAGTAAATAAAAATTAGATTAAATAAAGATATAATGCCTCACAGACATTGACATAGCTGAATCTGATCTGGGCAACTCTTGAGGGTCCCTCTTCCTATGTGACTCTGGATTTGTGTCGAGTTGTTAGCACAGGTTAATCATATCAAAGAGAAAGGACTTTAACTGGAGCATCAGGACAATTCCATTTAGCCTCCATTAAAACCAGTTCTGGTTCAAGTGGAAAAGCTTTACTGCATCATGGGTAAGGGCTGCACAGCCCATTACTAGACAGTTCTGTTAATTCAAACTTCCACTGAATAAAAGTATTCTGTTTTGGAAATAGAGCTAAGCTATGTTATGTTTGAATACATACAATAATTAGTTGTATCAGACCAAGTTCCTTTTATTTTAAATTATACTATAACAAAGCATCTGAAGAGTTATCCAGAAACACCTATTAATTTTTATGTCAACACTGTACCATGTTTATTTCCTATGAGACTTTCTCATTGATGTGGTTGAGTGAAAATACAATGTAAACACACTTGAATTATCAATTCTTTCTAGTTATACTGATTTAAGAGAACCATTTATTTTTCTGAAGTGTTAGCAGCTTTGGCACAACTAAGACTAATCATTTATAAAAGTGGTTTAAGAAAAAAGCTTCTACAGTTATTTTTACAAGTTGAAGGATGTGAAGAATCACATACACCCGAGACCTCATTAGCATGTTGGTTCATATGTATCATGCACACATGTTAAAGCTCGATTTCCTCTGTGGGTTCTGGAGATGCTGTGGGACAGATGAGAGAGAGCTGCAGTGAGCTCAGAGTGTTCATGCATTCTGCTTCTCATGTGAGTGGTGTTAAGACTAAACATAGCACAGCACTGGCGCTTCCTAGAGCCTTGTTCTCTAGTAAGAAGGGCCCTATGGTAACCCTCAGAGTAGAATGAGAACAATGAGCACCCAAACCTCTTTGTAGACAAGGTGACAGCTGAAGATGATATGGGCCAAACTTGGTGTCTGGGATTAGAATGGTTTAGTCTATAACACAACCATCTGTATTTGATGACAGCTACATTGTACTGACACACATAAAATAAATAAATAATTCTGAATAACAAAACAAAAACCTCCTTTCCCACTGTTACCATCAGGCTGATATTTTGTGGGATTAAAATACCCACATCACTCCACCATTACAGCCTCACTCACCTACATGGTATTGACTTTTATCCTTTCTGTTGTTGATGAATAACAAAGATAAACAAAGATAACCTTCCCATCAGGACACAGTTACAGTTAGCATTGATTATTAATTTGACTAGCTTTAGAATCACTATAAAAATGTAACTCTAATTATGTGTTTCCAGGAAGGGCTAACTAGGGAGGTGAGCGGCACTGTCCCTTGGACTGGCATCCCAGCAGCAGAAAAAGAGGAAGCTAACTTGGGCACTACCATTCACCCATCTTTGCTTCCTGACAAGGGACACAGTATAACTAGCTATCTCCAATTCCCACCATTATGCTTTTCCTGTTCTGATGGATGATACCATCAAACTAGAAGATGAAATAACTCTCCTTTCTTTTGGTGGCCTTTATCAAATATTTTGTCATAGCAATAAGAAAAATAACTAATACAAACACAAAGTCCCTCCTACTCTCTTCAATGCTGGAATATTTCTAATTTTCTCTATTTTATATAATCATTTTTCTTTATTTGTACATTATTCTAATAAGTATAGTAGTATGTGGTTATTTTTTCCACTAAAATTCTCTTGATTAGGAACTATAATATTAAAAGAATATTAATTCCTCCCTAAACCTATTATTAATCTAAATTATCTATAGGGTCTCCAAATAGGAGACAATTCACAGAAAATTCTGAAAAATAGATGACACAGTATCTATGTCTGAAAAATAACAAACTGCCTATAATTTCATGAAATTACAAAGAAGTAAGAGTAGTTTCAAGAAAATGAATCAGAGAATCCTACTAAATAGCTAAACTTTTACATTTATCTATTGTTCTGATTAGTGACAACTGTCAGATTCACCATCTAGAATAATCTGAGGAAGTTTCTAATTGCAATACTGTCTTGACTGGTGATGTAGGAAGGCCCAGCCCACTGGGGGTTGGGAGCGACCCTAGGAAGATGGCCTGAACTGTATAAGAAAGCTACCTGGCACTTCCCGCCAGACTGCAACCTGACACGGTATACGTGGTCCCTCAGTATCCCATGGGTGATCACCTCCCCAGGCATAGCACAGAGCCTCGCCACACTATGGCAGCAGCAAGACACAGCACACTCAACTTCATGCTGGGCACCAACACTGATGGTGAGGCCATTCTGAAAGGCCTTCAGTCCATTTTTCAGGAGCAGAGGATGACAGAGTCAGTGCACACCTGGCAGGACCACTGATATTTAGCAACTTACACGACCAAGAATTGCAGCTTTACCAAATTGAGAATTTAATCACATGGATTCGTGTTGCTGGACCTTTAGAGTTATGCCAGTGATATTCATGGCAAACAAGAAACTGACAGCCTTTTGAACAAAATAGGAGAAAAAAAATGAAAAAATTGAGTCAAGATAGTACTGGGCACGTGAAGCGATTACCACCTCTATTGCTGGTTGAGTATGACATAGATGAAGTAGTGTATGATGAAGATTCACCTTATCAGAACATTAAAATTCTACACTCAAAGCAGTTTGGGAATATTCTCATCCTCAGTGAGGATGTTAATTTGGCAGAGAGTGGCTTGGCATATACCCAAGCCATCATGGGCAATGGTAAAGAAGACTACACTGGCAAAGATGTACTGATTCTGGGAGGTGGCGATGGAGGCATATTATGTGAAACCAAAGATGATTGCTATGGTAGAGACTGACCAAATGGTAATTGATGGATGTAAGAAATACCTGCAGAGAACATGTGGAGATGTCTTAGACAGTCTTAAAGAAGACTGCTATCCGGTTCTTAGAGAAGATTGTATCCCAGTACTGAAGAGGTATGCCAAAGAAGGAAGAGAGTTTGATTATGTGATTAATGATTTGACAGCTGTCGCTATCTCTACATCTCCAGAAGAAGATTCCACATGGGAATTCCTCAGACTGATTCTCCACCTGTCAATGGAGGTTCTGATACAGGATGGAAAATACTTCACACAGGGGAACTGTGTCACTAGACTGAAGCCCTGTCACTCAATACAGCTGGGGCACCTGTATTGTCCTGTGGAATTCTCAAAAGAGATAGTCTGTGTCTCTTCATACTTGGAATTGTGAGTACTTTATACTGTTTGGAAGAAAGCTAAGCCTTAGAGACGAGCATCCCCTGAATGACGTGTGCTGCAAGCCACCTTCCTGACCTCCATATGCTGTATATGCCACCAAATGAGTCAGGCAACTGCTCATGAATTCCTTTAAGTGGTTTTCATTTTTAATTATTATTTTTACTTTTAAAAAGCCAATGGGAAGAGTGTATATTTTGATGAGCTAGGGTGTTAATTTTTAAATGTCAGCTGAAGGACAGTTGACAGCCAAGCAAAGACTGAGGAGTGAGTGCACTGGCCCCCTGGAATGTGATTTAGTACCTTTTGTTCCCTCTGTGTGAGGTTTGGGTTTTCATTTTGGTCTCGGTAGATCTTTAATTTGGTCATGTGGAAGAATGAACATCATTGTTTCGTTCTGGAGAGAAGTTCCTAAGAGTGTTTCTCCCCTCTCACCCCCAAATTGACTTAGATATAAAAATTTGGTGCTTTTAAAGGTCTAAAAAGAGAGATTAGCAGTGCTTCCATTAAAATGACAAAGGAGACCTCTCAGGTGTTTGGTCCCTTTATTTCAGCCTCTCTTCCTCTTTCTTACTTCTGATGGCCTAGGGCAAAGGTGTATTCTAGATTGTTAGTTTTGTAACTGCTTAATGTCTTTGTAGAAGGCCTTTAGGCCTTTGTGGATTATAGGAGTGACTCCATTTATCACTGTGGTGAACGATCCACACAACCTATTATATTTGCCACCTGCGCATTATAAAGTTGTCCAGAGGATAGCAGAAGGTTTTTGCCTGACTGAAAAGGGTGAAAGTCAAAGATGATTTCTGTCGTCCCTCTCCCTGATTAGATGGAGATCCAAAGGCCTTTGAGAAGACGGTTGGATGTCCAAGTGCACACTAGATTTCATGTAGTCCTGTGGCAAAACAACTTAACTCTTAAGAAAGTGCATGTGACTAGAAACTTGGAATTGTGCTGTGGATAATTTGAATTATCTATCCTATTGTTTGTGTAAAATATTTATACTATACCAGTAGAATGGTATTTTTTATTTTTACAGTAAGTAAAACATTGAAAATTTACTAGTGGAATCAGGCTCAACACTGAAAGTTTCATTGTTCCTCCCAAGATAGGAACGAACACATGAGACAGGGCAAGACAAATGATCTTTAAAAATGAGTGCAGACCTATGCCTTTTGTATTAGATTGACATGGAAAAAGAAACCATAGAGAATAAAAAGAGTTGATAGTCATGTTCAAATTAGATGTGTTTAACAATAGCTTTTTGTGCATGGATAGGTTAAAAACAGCCTAGTAGACACTTCTCCATCCAAATTCTTCCCCAATGCTTTGAAGAACTTTATGCATTGTAGAGAATTGAAAATAAATGTACTGATACAGTTAGAATATTAGTTATGGTCAACTGCCCCCTCACCCACTGTACTGTTATTTTTACTCTTACTTTTGAAACAAAGTGACTGTATGTATGTAGCCCAGTCTAACCTGGAGCTTGTTATGCAGTTCAGGTTTTCCTGGAAGCTCCCAAGAACTGAGCTTGTACCATCACACAGCTTAATTCTTGTTTCCATTTTAGTAAAGAAAACAAGTATATCAGCTGTTGGGATACTATTAATGAGAGGCATGACCTGCTTGATACTTGAAGAGTAACTTGAGGCCATAACCACAGATCCACTCATAGATCTGGTGACTCCAGTCCTGCTAAGCACCAGGTGGTAGAAATGAAGAGAATGGGGTTATTCAAAGCTAATTGGAAGATACATTTAGGAGAAAATGGAGGAAGTGGTGTTAAGGAGAGGAGGAAGAAAGATTTTTTTATCTTGAATGATAAAAGTGAATTCAGACATGACTAATTTCTTTGTATTTGCTGAAGGAGGATCTTAGTTTTGAACCTTTGTTATTTTAACACCGAAGCATGCAAACTGAACCAACACCCTCCCTACCCTGTGCTGGACTAAAACCCACCTTTGCTTTGGCTGCCTCTTAAAAAAAATGCTAGTCTTCCAACATTGTTATTTTTCTTAATGACTGTAGTGTTATGTAGTGCAAAAGTTTCTTTTAACAGTAGAATGTATTATGGTGTCCTGCTTATTTTTAAATGAAAGACAATGCAAATAGGGATATAGAGTTTAAATTCTGTTCAACATAGCAGATACTAAGAATTGATTTATTAAGACATGAAATGCTGCTTTCTCTTGGAAATGTGATTGAATGTTTATAAAACCAATCCAGCTGGGCCAGGGGAAGGCTGGTTTGGTGGTGTTTTTAGTGGGCTAGAACATCACAATCCAAATAAAAAGGAAATGTGCTGTTCCTTCCTGTAGACTTTAAATACTCATGTCCTTGTTTTCCCTGACTATTGCTGACACAAGAGTTTGTATTTATCCTGTCATCTGTCTGTCAATAAATTGATCAATTTCTTCCCTCCTTTATTATACCTGGAAGAGGGAAGGAAAGTATGTGAAGAAAAAAAAAAGAAAAAGAAGAAAGAAAGCTACCTGATCATTAGCCTGTGACTAAGCTAGCAAGCAGCATTCATCCACATATTCTGCATTAAGTTCCTACTTAAGTTCCTGCCCTGATTTCCCCGCAGTGGTGGACTGTGACCTGTAAGTGTAACCTGAAATAAACCCTTTCCTGCCCTAAATTGCTTTAGATTGGAGTGTTTAGGACAGAAAAGCAATCTAGAATATCTGTCATCTTAGCACTTAGAAGGATGAGGCAGGAGGCTTGTGAGTTTGATTTTAACCTGGGCTATATGGTGAGACTTTGTGTCAAAATTAAACAAACAGTTTCTCAATATATATATACACATACACACTATCACCTAATACTCTATTTTAAATTTGTATTTCCACTAAATCTGTCTTGACCATTAAAATCTGGTCGTTTACTTATTAAGTTCTATTAGGCCTTCACACGTGATTCTTCAAATATAGTTTTTATTAAAAATAATAAAAAAAAACAGGAGAAAAACAAAAATTTGGGCTTTACCTTACTTTAATTAAACTTTAATTAAGTAATTACCTTACTTTAAAGTCATCTACCTGCTAATGATAACTAAGCTAAAAAATGAAAGTCTGTTTTTCTACCAAAGCCAACCAACTTCTAGGAATAAAAACAGAAAACTGCAGTTTCATGGGTGTTGGATGATTTCTGCTTTTTGTAGCCTGTCTCCACTGAGTCCATAAATACCACTACTTCACCCTTACAGTGTGGTTACCATGCATTTATCACTGTGGCAAATGCTAACCCTTTGCAGCTTACTTGGCTAAATGTTGTTTGTTTTAGGAACAAAGCTCAAAGAACAAATATTTCAATGTGGTTTCCCTCTTAGGGAGGGAAGAGGACAGACCCCTGTGGCTGACTCTCAGCTCCTTAGCTCCTGTTAGGAGGCAGCCTGGGCATCAAAGGATCTTGGATTCCTGGAGGGGATCCTTGGGCCCCAGCTGGCACAGAGGAGGCAGGAACAAATGGGTAAAATTAACCTGGATGGTTATAGATTCTAGACCCCAGGCTAGGAGAAAGCTGGAAAGACAGCAGCAGCACCCTGAGTTAATTACATAGCAATGGCTCATAAGGAGGCAAAGCCTGCTCTGCTAAAGAGCCCCTTCAGAGGGGCTTCCCTCTGTTCCTGGTTAGGATTTGTGCTGATTCCAGGAAACTAAATATGGTATGGATGTCAACTCAAGAACTATCAGAATGAAAAGAAATCCCCTCTACCTAAAACTGACCAATGGGAGTCAAAGAAATCCACCTTCAAATTTAAAATACTAAAGGGAGTGGGATGAGAAATCAGAGAACACGAGGCTGGAGGAGACAGCACAACTGATAGTATTGCCATGCAAGTATGTGGATCTGTGTTCCAATCCAAGAATGTACATGCAATCCTGGTGTACACGGCCTGAACTTACAGCCCAAGCAGTGGAAAGGCATAGATGAACAGTTTCCTTGCCTTCACTGGCCAGCTATCCTAATTGAGGAATCCCAGGCCCCAGTAAGAGTCTATCTTTCAAAACATGAAAGACAGTTCCTGAGGAACTATACCTGAGGCTGACCTCTGACCTCCACATACTTGTATGTATGCACACATCACACACACACACACACACACACACACACACACACCAGAGACAGAGACATAGAGATGTCTGGTAGTCTTCGGTTTTTAACTTGACACAATCTAGAATCATCTGGTCATGTTCTTGAGTAGTTGTCTTGACTGATGATCAATGTGGAAGGGCCTAGCCCACTGTGGGCAGCATTATCCCTAGGCAGATGAACTTGAGCTATATATAAAGCTAGCTGAACTTGAGTTAGGGAGTGAACCAGACAGAGAGCCAGCAAGCAGTGTACCTCATTAGTTCCTGTTTCAAGGTTTCTTTCTGTCCCAAGTTGCTTTTGGTTAGAGTGTTTTACCACAGTAATAAAATAAAATGAGGCAGGGAGGAATGAATTCACTCTATTTAATTTAAAAACACATTTGTCATAAGCCATTACAGTGATCTTATGGTACACCAATGGGGCATGATCTCAAGGAAAGAAAAGAAGAAAGGGAGGCAGGGAGGGAGGGAGGGAGACAGAGATTGAGAGAGAGAGAGAGAGAGAGACAAAGAGAGAGAGAGAGAAAGAAAAAAGAAAGAAAGAAAGAAAGAAAGAAAGAAAGAAAGAAAGAAAGAAAGAAAGAAAGAAAGAAAGAAAGAACAGAAGGGGGAAGAAAGGAGGGAGGAAGGAAGGATGGAGGCAGAGAAGGGAGATGGGGGCAGACGTGGCCTTGGGTCAGAGAGATTGCTCAGCAAGTTGAGGCACATGCTGCCAGGTCTGACAACCTGAATTAAATCCCCAAGACTCACAAGAAAGAGAGTCAACTCTCACAGACTTTTTTTTCTGACCTCCACATACACACCATGGCACACCCACACATGTAGAATGAGTATAATAAATGTAACTCTTTAAATTGGACTTATGGGAACCCATTTATGAGTGGGAAAGGTTCCAAACTGGTCCATGGGGCCTGTGAGCAGCCAGATGCATAATTCTTTAAGGTAGTGTGGACAGAGAAACAGAAAGCATAAAGCTGCATGGCCACCAGGAAGGGAAAGCTGTATTTCTGCACTTCACATTGGGTTTCATAGAGCCAAATCTACAGTTCAGTAGCACAGAGTTTGTGTTACTCCCTACCAGTCTATTAGTGAGCTTGAGACAAACTGTCAGTTCCCATTGCTACCAGTGAAACAGGGACAAGGGGTAGTGTACAAAGAAAGCAACAAGACAAGCATAGGTCCTGGAGTGGAGCAAATACAAATCAAATGCCCGTTCTACCATTTTTCAGTGATGTTAGTAGTTTATTTAAATGTTCTTCTAGATATTTATTATCAGAATTCACTGTGGGACTAAGTACTCAGTAAATAATATGAGATTCAGAACATTTTTAAATCATAGGTTTATTTCATGCATTGTTTAGTTATGGCTCTGACAATCTCCATTTGATTTCTTTTATCAATCTTTTGGCATTTGAGAATAAAAGACACTATGCTGCTGTTTTCCTCTTCTGTAGTGCAGAACCTTGAAGGAGCCACCCAGTGTGCCTCTCAGCTCTAGGGTGCTTTGATTAAAATACACTCGCACTAGGAACATAAGGTCAGTGTGACCATCTGAAGGAAATGTATCTGGCAACTAGATTTCCAGAAAGTGTTTCCTTTGAGCTTGATGTGTGTGTGTGTGTGTGTGTGTGTGTGTGTGTGTGTGTGTGTGTACATGTGCATACCTGTGTGTCAGTGTGTATATGTGTGTGCACATGCATGTGTTCATGTGCATGCATGTGTGTGCATGTGAATATACATATATGTGTGTGCATGTGCATGCCTTGTATCAGAATGTATATATGTGTGTGCATATGTATGTGTGCATGCATGTATGTGTGTGTGTATCTACATGTGTGTGCATGCCTGTTTGTCAGTGTGTGTTTATGTGTGTGCATATGTGTGTGTGTTGAAGACATTGCACAGAGTAAACAGAGAGGTTCTTCAACCCTTGTCACTAGACTTAAGGAGAGATTCACGAGGCTTCCTATGTTCCTGAGTTCAGTTCCTGGGTCTGTCTTACAAGTTGTTTATTTCCATTCTTTGTCCATCTCTGTCATTGGCATTTCCTGGGTTCATAACACCAATCCTGCCTGACCCCTAACAGTCCATCTCTTGGACAATAAAAGACACCCAGTGTTACCATCATAGCCTCTCTGGAACCCAATACTACTTGGTTTACCTTACCTGCATTCTCATCAAATTTGCTACAGCATTATCTCATGACCCAGTCCCTGCAGAGAAAGCAAGCTACTTTTAATGGGTTACAAAATAAAATGCTGTCATAATTTCCAGTAAGTTTGAAGCAACTTGAAAATTGTGTTTCCAATAAGAAGGTTTTGCTTCTTGAGGATGAAAAACTTAAATTAATTGTAAGCCATATAATAATATGCTTATTTTTGGCTTCAGACTAATATATTTTGTTCTAGAATGAATTAAGGTGTTCCTAAATAAAAAGTTTGTCATAATCTCCCTCACAAAATAATTTTGCAACATACATTCATTGACATGAAGAGAAAGAATAGTAGGTTGAATTTTTGTGGGGGCATAGAAAAATAAAAATAGAAAATTTAGGGAAGATATCTCTAGTTCCCTTATTCCCATGAAATAACTTTCCTTTCTTCTCACAAAATCCTTTATCTATGAGTTAAAAAAAAACTGATGAAAGTAGGCTGTATTATATCAGGCTTATATTCACTCATCAGACTAAGAAAAATTATATTTGGCTTCTTTGAAAACTAACATATAGATCTAATCAAGTATATCCATCCACATGCAGGAAACACAGTGCCACACACCTTAAACATATTCTCTGTTGACAAAATCCAAAATCCTACACCCGATGGACAAGCTCTGTGCACTGGGATGCACCCCCCAGTCACAATTCTGTATATTTAGATAAGTAAAACAAATGAAGAATTAACTAAGAATGTGCATGCTGTGGTGGTTCCAGTGGTGGGCTCTGTATCCCACAGTGACTTCACATCTGTTGTTCCGACGTGAAGGGTTGAAGTCAGACAGTACATAAAGGGAGAAAGCCTCTTCCCTGCAGTTTCCATTGAACTCCTTTCTGTTTCCTGTTTCCTGAGAGGCTGTATGTCCTGTATTGCTTCTTAAAAATATGACAGTGTCTGAAACTTCCCATTGGTCCTGTAGAAAGCCAGGGTTTTGGAGTTGTTACTCCAGTTTATTAATGTATCTGCAGTAATATTTAATACATCTATAAACACACTTTTTTGTTTCAAAGGAAAGAAACAGAGACATAAATGTGAAGTATTAGGCTAGTTCTGCCAGTAAGATATTGACTATGAAAGGCAGCAGTTGTCCTGTGTCATAACAGGTAACTAAATAAATTCTATGAATAACAAATTACTGCTTTTTAATCAATAATATTATAACCTCTACGTTCTCTTGAGACTCTCTCACAGATGAATAGGTACATTGATGTGATCATATCTTTTGAATATATGTGAATATATGCTACATATGTGTATATACAGCATATAGCAATATATATTTAAAAAAGAAATTATTATATGTGCTCCAAATAAAATATGACATTTTCTCAAAAAAATTTCTAACATTCATATTTTATATAAATTTCAAATTTTTCAAATATTTAAGGATTCTATTATACAAACACACACACACACACACACACACACACAAACACGTATATATATCTGACTCTTAGTCTTACAATGAGCATGCTTTAAGGAAATATTCTGACAGACACATGATGGTTTAAGGCTTTCTTACCTCTAATGTTCAAGAAAGACAGTCATTTGGGAGCAAGCTTTTTACGCATTTTGTTTTATGCTGAATTCCCAGGGCCTGAGAGAATAAATGCAGAGCACAAGTAGGTGTCCAGTACACATGACTATCAAAAGAGTTACTGCTTTTGAAGACATGACCTTTGACATATGACTGTGGCAGCTCCTTCCATCTTACCACAGTGAATGCAAAATAAATTTGTTTTTCCTGTCAAGATTATGATCTCAGCATCTGAGTCTAGGTGAGGAATCACATTCTGCTGTAAACAGAAATGAAAGGTGAAAATGTTCTCAAAGATCTGAACTCAAAAAAGGCAGGACACCCTTCCAACCCATTGTTTACCTTGATCTTCTCCTGGATGAGTTTCTGGCTTAGAGCCTTACGCACCTACAAAGAAAACCTCGACCAGATTCAGAAAGAGGAAAGACCGCCAAGGCCTAGGATTCAAACCTGAGCTTGCTCATGCTCAGAACAGAACTGGATGCAGCTTGCTGTGCAGAAGAAGACAGCCAGCAGGAACCAACAAGGATTCCTTGATTTGTTGGCTCTGACCTGGATTTCCTTTCCTTCATTCTCTCTTTTCTCTTTCATTGCATTGTGACATCTGATCTTAGGGCTATCTCAAAAAGCAGGAATCTGTTGGGCAGGCTTTCTTCACACACACACACACACACACACACACACACACACTCACACACCTACACACATGCACATACAGAGAGCTATTTTACTCTTGGATCTACTTTTTTCGAAATAAGTGGGCAGATTCTGGAAATAACAAAGCAAAAAATTCTATGAAATCAGAAATGGTTTTGGTAAAAACTGCTTTGAATCTATGTCTGAGGTTGGCCCACATTTTAATGTATCTTTCTTCTCTTCTGTAACCGTATCAAACTCCCAAACACAAAGAATTTCCACACTTTGCAAAGGAAGTTTTATATAGTTATTTATCAGTCCACACATATTATCTCATTTTAACTTTCCCAACAATTCTGTACAATTATAACCTTGTACAAGTAAAGAAACTATTCTTCCTGCCTCCTACTGAAACCTGTGTATTTCCCTCATATTTTATTGGGGCAAAATTACATGTTGAAAATCACATCTGATTTTCATTGAAATTTCTTCAGCAGTTAGATGTGGCTATGAGCTAGGGGATGTGTTTTCTTTGAATTGTGTGGCTCTTCTATTCATTTCTTCATGTTCTTTTTCTTTCCTTAACCATATGCTTTTTGTATTATATTAGTCAAAATGTGGGCTCCTTTGCTGGGGAGATTAGACTTGAGGGAACTTGCATATGTAGGGAGGGGAAAAGCCTGCTGTTTTTATCTCTCTATTGTACACATTTCTTGAGGAGAAGAGCATCGTTCATAAATTGTGTCATAATGGGAATATACTTTATTGCCTGCTTCATTGTGTGTAAAACCAGTGAGATCCATGTTATCAGAAACGGAAAAAGTAAACATGTTATTATATCTTGAGCAATAAAGCATAGGAGTTACTTCTAATTCTCCAAATACGAAATATCCGTTATAACTCACTTGGTGCTGAGACATGAGGGAAACAGTTACCTGAGATGAAAACGTACTGGATCTTTTGCAGGGCTGCAACTTTAAGCTCCTAAAAATCACTCCTGTAGCTCTTTGGGTCCATCCTTTCTATCTTTTTCTAGCCATAGTTCTCGCATCTGAGGTGACTTGAGAAAAGAAGTAACAGAGAAAAAAAATATAATTCTAATTCTTTCTAAAATACAGTCTGTGCCAAGCTCTAACCGTATCAATCCTTGCTCTCCTCTCCTGAACAGTCAGTTCACTCTGCGTGCTCTCTGGGAAAAGAGAAGAAAATCTTTACACAAGGATATTTGACCCTTGCTTTCCAGATGTCACTAGAAATGAAACCAGATGTTCTTTACCAGTGTCTCAGCCAGCCCCTCTCACATGGAGAAGTTTGTCTGAACAGCATGGGGTCATGTATCCCTCAATAAAAAGAAAAGAAAAATAGAAAAGTGCATGAGATAAAATTTAATTAAGAAGAGAGAGGGTTTGAGCCTCATCGTGTGGAATGGTGAAATACTTTTCTGGGGCAATCAGGCAAACCCTTTTCCCCTGAACCAGCAATGTTGCTTGTCCTTTGATAATAGTGATGGTTAGCCAGCAAGCTCTTCCAGGGAACTGTGGGATTCTCAGAACAATGAACCAACATAAAATCCTGAGATCTGAATTATAGATATATGTATATTCACGCATACATTTGAGTATATGCTTACACACACACATACACCATTTTCTTCATTTTCTTGATTTTTCCCAAAGTTTATACCAAAACACTTAGCTCACTGCTTGGTGTTTTTTTTTTTAAACTAATACTATCCTCTTGCCTCAAATTCAGTTAAACTCTTTCTTTTGCTTTTAGTTCGTTAGACTTGCTGTGACTCCTGATCATAGCTAATTCTTTGTGTTCTTTATCCTTGACAACATGTTTGGATCCTACGGAATAAAGGGAGTGGGAGAAAACCTGTGTCCCGCCAGAGTTCTAGTGCTCTGGGCAGGCAGACGCAGGAGGACTGCCCCAGCTTTCCATGTGGCCCTGAATGGGTGTCTGGCTGGAAGCTATGGACCCAGCCCTCAGGGGTGGACAATGAGCAGTATGAGGTCTCTGGGTCCCATAGAGGCCAGAGATAACAGGTTCTCAGTCTCAGGCATCCGAGACACAGCTGGACCCTGCAGAAAAACTGAGAATAAACTTGGGGCCCTGGGGGAGAGAGGGGGTGCTGGGTGGTTCCCACGTGGGTGAGAGTCCTTGGTCTGGTCCATGGCTGGAGTGCAGGAAGGCTGTCCTTTCCGGTGTTAGATGAGGCTCTTTAGGGGAAAGCCAATCCTATCATTTAAGCACAGTAGGCCTTGATGAGCAGCGACAATCTATGGTTTTAGAGCTTTATTATAGAAAGGCAGAGAGAAAGAGAATATAGAAAGAAAAAGAGAGGCCAGCCATGGCCACATGGAGAGGGGGGGAAGGAAGAGAGAGAAGGGGGGCTAGAGATGAGAGTAAGAAAGGTGAGAGCATAAAGAGAGAGGGGAGGGGCCAAGCAGCCCCTTTTATAGTGGGCTGGGCTACCTCCATGTTGCCAGGTAACTGTGGGGAGGAGCATACCTGACTATAGTCAGGTAACTGTGGGGGTGGTGTCTAGCCAGAATGCCAGAAACTTGGAACATTGTCTGCAAGACTTATAGTCACAGAATTATGGAATTGGGGGCTCTGTAGTATCAGGCACCTGTCTCTGGGAATGTGGCTCACTGTCCTGTCCCTTGTAGTTTCCTATTGGATCACCAGAACAAGCCTCATTCAACCAAAACAGGCTGCCTTTCATGGCCCCACAGATCCATCCTTCTTTTCCTGGCTTTTCCACCATGTCTATACAGTTACTCTTGTTTTACAGAATGACTTCCCTTGTCACAGTGCAGCTGTTTCTGTGGCTATATCTATTACTTACCTTCCCTATTTATTTGTTTACTTATTTATATACTTAGAAGTAGTCTCTTATCCAGGCTGGCTTCAAACTTTCTGTGTACCTGATGATGGTCTTGAACTTCTGATGCTCCTGCTCAATTCTCCTCAGTACTGAGATGATGGGCGTGTTACTGAGGATCAAACTCAGGGCTTACTGGATGCTAAGCAAGGAATCAGTCAACCAAACCTTCTTAGTTCACAAATCTTTCTTTAAATAGTTCAGCACTGCTTAGAGGTGATGGAGTATAGATTTCATTATGAACCGTTTATCTGTCTTGGCTTTTCTATCACGTGTAGGACTCAAAGCCTACACAAAGCCAAAGCTGCTGTAAGAGTTGGAGATGTTATGTAGCCAAAGTACTACTGCGTAATGACATCATTTATTTAAAATAACTTCGCTTCTAGATATTTTGCCATCTATTTCCTTACAAACTACCTGTCTCCCTAAAGGAGCTGGTCAAAAAGCAAAGCTGTGTACCCAGAGGAGGATGGCAACTAAGGTTTGACTTTGCTCTACAATGAATCAGAATATAACATAAATTCCCAACCCACACATTATATCGATACAAAAGCACCTTAAGTCAAGGATTTGGTTGCCTGAAAGATAGTGCCACAAGGTAAACAAAACAGGCTAATTCTTGTGACATTTGCAAATTGGCTCTGTTTTGCAAACAACTAGACAACCAACATTTTTCATTTCCGTCTTTCTTCTACCCTAGATGCCAGGGGTTGATTGAGCCCAGAACCTCATGCAAACTAGGCAAATACTCCACCACTAAGCTTCACCACAGCTCTACCTCATTTTTTTTAAGTGAGAAATGTTCTTCATTGAACCACTTAACCCATGATGAATGATCCTCCAAGTTAAGTGGGTCCTACTGACATGGGTGTCCAGGCAGAAATGCTTAGATTGCTACAGTGTGAGATAAGAAGGGAAGAGGCTCTGCAGAAATTAGAGGTTCCATTATTGAAGAATGAAATCCGCTGTTTTACCTCTCGTCTACGTTTACTGCCAAATGTTGCACGATGCAGCAAGACATTAGATGCCTTCAAGGCTCTCAAAGGACAGAGCTGATGTCCCATGCAGTGATGTCAACCAGAGTATACTTAGAAGCTTCAGGGTTCAAGACCAAAAGGCGGAAGTGTGTGGCCATCTCTAATCTTGGGTCATAAAACCACATCACCTGGTGTCCTGAATTCTACATGGTTTAGCAATTATATTTCAAAGATGGGTTTTCGAGATCATCAATAGCTAAAATGACAGGAAGAGGTGAAGGATAAGTGACATTTCACAGATTGTGTCTTCAAAATTAAACCATCACCATGAGTCTTTCCTTCCTTTCTGGATTTTCTCCTATCTTTGCATTCATCCTATACCCTTTGGTCATTTACACAATGAAAAAATATAAAACTTCAAAATGTTACTGTAGAGATCATTTTCATATTGTCATCATCTGCTGTTTATTGCCTCGAGTGTTCTTTAATAATCAAACTAGCACAGAAACTGGTTCTGGAAATGTCTATTACAATGCCAATTGGAAATATCTCTTAGTTCTGCATTTCTATCTTTAAAAATTGACCCTAAGTATATTTATTTGTTAGCAAAATGAGAGGCCCTTATCGTTACATGTACTTGAGTGCCAGCTACTGTGCATGTTCTCCCGAGTCTATTCATAGTAACAGCATGCAGCAGTGAAGACAGCTCCTTAAGATATATTGGCAATTAAAAAACAATCAGAGGAGTGAGCAATGGATACAATAATTTTTAAAATACTAATTTAAAAACTTAAATACTGAATTTAAAAATATTTCAAACATTAAAATCTAAATTTAAACTGCCAATTTTAAAATAAAGGGAAGAGAGAGAAGAAACACAGAAAGACGAATGAAGGAAAAGGAAATTAAACAAGAGGAAGAGGACCAGTCAGATGAAGAAAAAAAAAAAGTCAGGGAAGCCTGGGGTGGAGCTAGAAGTCGGGGCATACATGTAGTTTGAAATCTTTATTATCTGGCAAGTTACGCAGCTTTAGAAGGTGTTTAGGTAAAGCTACTGAAGCCTCGGCAGTTGATTATAGAAGCTTTGTCTGCATTCAGATCCATGTGCAAGTGACCCCATAAAACCAGCTCTCCCACACCTATGGCATCACACAGCGCTGTGCTGTGTTAGCTGTGCATCCCAGGGCAGGACCTCCACTCTAGTCACTTGTGGATATCAGCGTCAAGTTCAGTGCCTGATGCATGCTGAGTGATGAAGAAGCAAGTATTAGCTGCACATTTATTTTCAATAAAGGATGTCATGGCTTGTAAAATGAAGATTCCAGAGTGCGTAACCAGTGCTTCCCAACTCAATTCCTGTTACCAAGTCAGCCACACATTCCTTGGAAATAAAAAAAGTTTACCTAAATCTATAGGTTTCTTTTTGGCTAATTATAGGTTGTCTAAATCTATAGGTTATTTTTAGGATAAATCTATAGCAGGGCTTATTCATGTACTTGCTGGCAGGTGCATTATGTAGTGCAGTTTCTTTGTAAATGGCTTTAACATAAAAAAGTGGAAAACAATAAATTTTCTTGAGTCTCCCTGCTTTAAATTCCAGGATATTAACATGAATGAATATGCTACCATTGACTTGTTGCTAACATGTTACCAAACACACATCAAGTAATTTAACAACAGGAGACTAACACAGGACTACCAGTAATAATACTCTTTGCATAATGGCGTCCATGTTTTTAATATTATTAATTTAAATTTAACTCTAAAGAACTGAGCATTCTTTCTGATGAGCTTAAATTTAGATCTAAAAGAAGAAAACATGAAATATAAACTATAAAAAAAATCTGTACTTTTATGGTTTTTCTTATTTGGTTAATCAAAAAGATAAATTAGCACTTGGAGCTTGATTAAAGAAACAAATATCTTTTTTCTTGAGCTGGTGAGATGACTCAGCGGTTAGGAGCACAGGCTGCTCTTGCAGAGGTCATGAGTTCAATTCCCAGCAACCATATGGTGGTTCGCAACCATCTATAGGGGCATCAGATGCCCTCTTCAGGCAAGCAGATGTATATGCAGCTGAGTACTAATACATTAAATAAAGTTCAAAAAAAAAAAGTCTTTCTTTTTTGATTAGCAAAGATTAATCAGTCTAAAAGTTTTGCTTTTCAAATTAAATGTTTTAACTGATTTAGAAATGCAAAAACCAAAAAAACCTTAAAATCAGGAGCACTTGTTTGACCATGGGACCCTCTACAAAATTTTTTTTTAATTTTTTCTTTCTTTTCTTTTTTTTTTTTTCAACTTTTATTAGATATTTTCTTCATTTACATTTCAAGTGTTATCCAGAAAGTTCCCTATATCCTCCCCCCTCCCGGCCCTGTTCCCCTACCCACC
>LR750906.1:107535-170433 GCA_902729485.2 Mus minutoides | reverse complement strand
ACCAGTGATTTTATATCCATGTCCTGCTTTTCTGGTGTGCTGTTGTATCTAGGACTTGATGTGGTGGGTGAGTTTGGGTCTGGTGATGCCAAGTACCCTTGGATTCTGTTGCTTCTGTTCTTGCGCTTTCCTCCTGCCATCTATGCCCGAGGAGACCTGGCGTTGGTGCAGACCAGAAAGGACCCGCTGTTTTGCCCTGGGCCCTTATCAATCTTCTGGCTGATGTCTCAAGTTCCACGAGATTGGGCCGGAACCGAGGCTGTGTTCCCCTGCTCACCTCACTTCCAGAGATAGCTTGGGGAGTCCCGAAAGAGCCTAAGAGAGTGCACAGAGCCTGAGGCCCAGGCCCTGAGCTCCTGATGTGGTCTTAAAGTCCTGGAGTTGCTGGGCTCAGAGGAAAGATGGCGGGGTGGCGGGTGCTCTGGCTGGGAGAGGCCCAGCCTCCGGTGGGGCGGAGTTCTCGGCTCCTGCCCCTGGGGGCAACTGCTGACCCACTGCTCCCCACACCACCTCTGCACTGCACTCACGTGTAACCCCGATGCGATCTTAAAGTCCTGGGGTGTCCCTAGCTGTGTCCGCTGGGCTCAGAGGAAAGATTCTTTCTTTTCTTTAAATGAAGTAGTTTTAATTGATCTTTTATTGGGTTTTTAGAGCTAAATCTAAAAATACAGTGAATTGCTTACTGTGAATTGGAATACAGATTTATGAATTCAACTACAGGCAGAGGACTTACAATTAAGTCAGAAACATGTCCTAGAAGGATCTGTAGACTGACAGAAATCAAGAATGTGGCAGGCAGGAATGGCTTCCAGCTTGTGCTTCACAGCTGCTCTGTGTAGGTCCCTCTGGACAAAATTTTCAACCTAATCTTAGTTTGGAAGTATAAAATGAAAGAAACTGTGTGTGTATTCAATTCTAAGGCAGTCTCCATTAGAAAACACACCACTAATTTACATCCAACTTAAAGACATAATTTGATGCCATGGCATGGTTTGTTAGATGCCTCCTAATCTTGGGAAGATTAGGACGGGAGTGAAGAGGGACCTGAAATACAGTATAGATCCACGCAGTGTAAAGTTGCAGAGATTAATTGAGTAAGGAAATGTAAATGGCTAGCATGCCGTGGAATGAAAGGAGCTATTTTTGTTTGTTTGTTTGTTTGTTTGGTTGGTTGGTTGGTTGGTTGTTGTTTCTTTGTTTGTTTGTTTGTTTTTTTGTTTTCAAGACAGGGTAGCCCTGGCTGTCCTGAAATTCATTATGGGCAGACTGGCCTCAGACTCACAGAGATTAATTTGCCTCTACCTCAAAAATGCTGGGATTAAGGGTGTGCACCATCATGTCTGGCTTACTATAAACTATTTTGTTCTTCTGAATATTACTTCAGGAAAGACTCACATTTTAAATGGAATCAGAAGTGCACTAAAAGTAATTTAAGCTGTTGACCAGGGGCAGAATATAAGACTGAGCAAGCTGCAGAGAATAGAGACTGGCTATCTCTGGCCTCTGAGTTGCTCTGCAGCCATATACACATCTAGTTGTTGATGGTTATAGCAACAATAACAAGTTATCTGTATGGTAGTCTTTACACTAAATGCTTTCAGTAAAATATGGTTTGTTCTCTTCCCCCTCCTCATCTTCCCCTTCCTCTTCTCTTCCTTCTTCTCCCTCAACTTTTATTTAAGTCTGATATTTAAGTACCCCTAATGGTGGCAGTAATCAAGTTCTAGTGAATGTCATCAAAGGCCACACAGAGCCTTTTTATTCTTAAGGCCATCTAGGATTCAGGCAGGGAAGACTTTTGGAAAGCCCCTGGGACTCACCTGCACCACCAGGGTGAAACATCCATGCTCACTACTCCTGCCTCTGCAAGTGGGCTCTTGCGGCTGTAGACAATGTCTGTTCCACTGGCCCCTCACAACAATCTCTGGCACCCACCACATCTGACATGGACCTTTCCACAAGTACCAGAGAGGGTCTGGCTTGGAGAGCCCTTATCATTCTGCAGATTGCTGGAGAGTGCTACAAGCTGTGATGTGATCCTGTCATGCACAGAGGCTGACGGTGCGTCTCCAGCAACAGGAAATAGGCACGCCTGGATGCTCACACTTACCAAATTAAAAACAAAACAAACAACCCCCCCCAACAAAACAAAACAAAACAAAACAAAACAAAACAAAATCCAGGTTACACCACAAAAACTAGATATAAATTCACGGAACCGCTGATCTGTGAGGTAAACATTCTGACAGAAACACACAGATGGTGTGTTCTAGGCTCAAATAAAAAACAGGTATGGAGTTTTCAATTCACCATAAGTTCTGTTCTAATTTAACTAAGTGTAGAAACTACAAAGTTTCATAAAACAGTTTTTTAGGATTCTTTCCACATCTTATAAAACTTCAATGTTGAACAACCTAAATATTCATTTTGACAGAAAAGAAATAGTTTAAGTAGAAACACAGTAAAATAACTATTTTTTATTTTATTTTTGTGGTACAGATTCTCAAAGCCAGAGCCAGTAGACATAGCTGTGCCACTGACCTATATATTTCCAGATCTAAAATAGAAAATTTAAATGGCATTTTTCTGTTTTAATTTTTTTCTTTTTGTCTTTCCTTATTTTTTTTTTAAGTTTCTTGGAACAGAGATGCACTTAACATGTGGTAAAAATTAGATATTCAAACTGTCACTCACAAATTTGCTTGGGGCTTTCTCCTTTTATATCTTGGTCATTTTGAAAACTTATAGATTATGGTCATCTGAATCTCCTTAGATTTAAATGAGGAAAATACCATCGCTTCATGCAAAGCAGACACGCTCCTCCCTTCCACAGAGCATATGGATTTAGAAAGAAAGCATGCATGCAGGTCTTCTAAGAACTCTTTGGATATTATTTGGAGACACTTTCAAAAATTCTTTGAAATCTTTGTAGTTTTTGAACTGACTTTCCCTCTTACCGCCACACAATTAACTATCTACTACTTACAAAGACACAGAGCATCAAACCTGTGAATATCACCACACAAGCTGAGTAGCGCTCCAGGGCGGCGGGGTTTTCTTGTTTGGACTCTCAATCGTCTCTGCATTCTCTAATTTGTATGACTTTCTTATTTACTTGCCTTTTCTCGTAATGGGGCTTTTCTGCCGCTAGGAATGCTAATGGTGTTGGTCTCCCTCCTAGGCCTTGCGATGAGCATCTTGGCACACTTATGCAGCAGCTCTCAATTAAATGTGAAAAAAATACCATATGCTTGGTGCAATCTCCACACTTCTGAACGCTTCCTCATCTGTGTTGTCTTTCTATTTATCATCACTTGGTAGTTTTACGTTTTATATTTTCTCAGAACTCCTGAGAAACCTTCGGATTTCTCAATATTTACTAAGCTTTGCTCCCTCTGAAATGCAAGCTTATTTATATATCAGTTTCTTCAAGGTAACTTGCTGGGTGATTTTTCCATGTCTAGACTGCCCACTATGCTTTTCCACTCCCTTCCCCTTTCTTTATCTTAAGGCGAATCACCTCTTCACTCTCTTATCCTGTGGAAGTGAATCACCCATTTCATCCTGTGCTTTCTCCTGACTCAAATGGGAGCAGCTACAACTCTAAGATTCCTGTAAAGTAAAGCTCTGAACTTAGGCCTTCACTTTTCCTGTGAGGAAAAGGTATTAAGATGCTTTGCAACTTGTCCACCCTAACTCTCCTGATAGTCAAACTCTTTTTAATGTCATATACCTCATTATGTAAAACTAAAAATGAATTTGTGCTTATGACAGCATATGTATAGGTAAGTATGGCAAAGGGATAGAAAAGAAAGAAACATGTAAACAAGACCTTTCTGTGGTTGGTGGGCATACTTCCTGCCTTCAGTTTCTTTGTAAATGAATGTATGATGCGTGGATATCTTTTCTTTGTCACCTGAGCTTAGCAACCCTTATCTGTAACAATGTCTCCATGTTCTGATGCAGTTATTTAGGAAATAAATATAAAAGGAAAGTTTTGTTATAGCAGTGAAGATGCTTTTGTCCAGAAACCAAAAGACATTGCAAACAATTTACTTGGCTATTTTTTAAGGTTATTCAATGCATTGAAATGCCAACTACAGAACTGTTATTATATATATATATATATATATATATATATATATATATATTGGTTTTTTGAGACGGGGTTTCTCTGTATAGCCCTGGCTGTCCTGGAACTCACTTTGTAGACCAGGCTGGCCTCGAACTCAGAAATCTGCCTGCCTCTGCCTCCCAAGTGCTGGGATTAAAGGCATGTGCCACCACACCCAGCTTATTATATTATTATTAATTGTTTGAGAGGCTCATATATTGTGCTTTGATCATATTCATCCACCATTCCAATAACATCTTCCAGATCCGCTTCTATCTTCCCAACTGTTGCCAACCCTTCTCAACTTCATGTCTTCTTTTCCTCCTCCTCCCCCTTCCCCTTCTCCTCCTCTTCCTGTTCCTTCTTTTTCATAACCCTTCCAGTCCAATTTGTATTGTCCACATGCCCATGGATATGGAGCCCTCCACTGGAGCATAGTGCACCTACCAGACACCTTATCCCTAATAAAAACTGACCCCTGACCACAGAAGCCATTGACTACAATAGTTCTACAGTAATGGGAGCTTGTGAGAATCCCCCCTCACATGTTTTCCCAGTCACCTGGTATTGGTATGGAGATTGTTACTGTGATTCTCAAAACACTTCAGGTAATTAAGAGCACAAACCCTCCATGACAGGTTCAATGTTAAAGGAGTTGACAAAGCTCAACAAATTCTACTGCAATTCAAACCACAGCAAAGGTCGTATATGAGGGGGTGAGAAGATGAGTAGGACTAGGATATGCGATGTAAAACTCACAAAGAATCAATTTTAAAAAGTTTTGTTTCTAAAATTATCTCTTAAACACTTGCTATTAGTCATTTTCCTGCCATAGAAACATGTCAGAATGGCTTCAGAATCAAAGTCCTCACATCACTGATATATATTGCTCAACATTTTATTTAAATTTATTTAATTTTTATTCTTTAATCCTTTTTTATAGTCCAGACTTCACCCCCCCTCGGCTGCTTCCCATCTCATACCACATCCATGCCCCTACCCCACCCCCATGTCCAAGAAGGTGTCCCCAACCCCCACCCCACCACACCAGGCCTCTCCACTGGCCTGGAGCCTCAAATCTCTCAAGGGTTAGGAGCATCTTCTCTCACTGAGGCCAGACCAGGCAGTCCTCTGCTGTATATGTGTCAGGGGCCTCATATCAGCTGTTGTATGCTGCCTGGTTGGTGGTTCAGCATCTGAGAGATCTCAGGGGTCCAGTCAGTTGAGACTGCTAGTCTTCCCATGAGGCTGCCCTCCTTCTCAGCTTCTTCCAGCTTTTCCCCAACTCAACCACATAGTTGCCTGGCTTCCATCCATTGTTGGGTGCAGTATCTGCATCTGACTCTTTCAGCTGCTTGTTGGGCCTCCCAAATGGCAGTCATGCTAGCTCCTGTCTGCAAGCACACCACAGCATCAGTAACAGAGACAGAGCTCCAAGCCTCCCCTTGAGCTGGATCCCAATTTGTGGCAGTCACTGGACATCCTTTCTCTCATGTTCTTCTCCATTTTTGCCCCTGCAATTTCTCTAGACAGGAACAACTCTAGATGAGGGCTTTGACTGTGGAATGGCAAGCCCATCCCTCCACTTGATGTCCTGTCCCTCCACAGGGAGTGGACTCTACACGTTCCCTCTCTCTACTGTAGAACACTCCATCTATGGTCCCTCCCTTTGAGTCCTGAGAGTTTCTCACCTCCCAGGTCTCTGGTACATTCAAGAGGGTTACCCCCCCCCCATCTCCTACCTCCTGAGATTGTCTGTTTCCATTCTTTCTGCTAGCCTCAGAGCTTCAGTCCTGTTACACACACACACACACACACACACACACACACACACTCACACACACACACACATTACCTAATCATTTCCCCCCTTCACCACCCTGTGCCTTCTCCCACCCAGTTCTCTCCTACCTTCTGTCTACTCCCCACCCCCACCCCCACCCCCTGTTCCTGTGATTGCTTTCTTCTCTCTCCCTAGTGGGATTGAGGCATCCTCACTTGAGCCCTTCAGCTTGTTTAACCTTCTTGAGCCCTGTGGGTTGTTTCCTGGGTATTCTGTACTGTTTTGGCTAATATCCACTTATTAGTGAGTACATACAATGTATTTCCTTTTGGGTCTAACTTATGTCACTCAGGATGATATTTTCTAGTTCCATACATTTGTTTGCAAAACTCATGATGTCCTCTTTCTTAATAGCTGAGTAGCATTTCATTGTGTGCAGAAATGAACCACATTTCCTGTATCCATTCTTCCATTGAGGGACATCTGGGTTGTTTAGCTTCTGGCTATCACAAATAAGGCCACTATGAACCCACTTTTTGATTGAGTTGTTTGGTTTTTTGCTGGTTAGCTTCTTGAGTTCTTAATATATTTTGGATATTAGCACTCTATTGGATATAGGGCTAGTGAAGATTTTTTTTCCCAATCTGTATGTTGCTGACTTGTCCTGTTGACTATGTCCTTTGCGTTACAGAAGCTTTTCAGTGTCATGTGGTCCCATTTATCAATTCTTGCTCTTAGAGCCTGAGCCATTGGGGTTCTGCTTAGGAAATTTCCCCTGTGCCAATGAGTTTGAGGCTCTTTCCCACTTTCTCTTCTATTAGACTCAATGTATCTGGTTTTATATTGAGGTCCTTGATCCACTTGGACTTTAGCTTTGTGCAAGGTGACAAATATTTCTCTATTGTCATGTTTCTACATACAGACTGACAGACCAGCACCATTTATTAAAGATGCTTTCTTTTTCCATTGTATATTTTTGCCTTTTCTGTCAAAGATCAAGTGTCTGTAAGTGTGTGGTTTTATTTCTGGGCCTTCAATTCTATTCCATTGATCAACCTGTCTGCCTCTGTACCAATACCATGCTGTCTTTAATCATTATTGTTCTGTAGTATAGCTTGAAGTCAGGGATGGCGATTCCCCCATAAGTTCTTTTGTTGTTGAGAATTTATTTCACTATTCTGGGTGTTTTGTTTTTCCAGGTGTATTTGAGAATTGTTCTGCCCGTATCTTTGAAAAATTGTGTTAGGATTTTGATGGGGATTTCATGGTATCTGGAGGTTGCTTTCATTATAATTGTCATTTTTACTATGTTAAGTCTACCAAGCTTGGGAGATCTTTCCATTTTCTGAGGTTTTCTTTGATTTCTTTCTTGAGAGACTTGAGGTTCTTGTCATACAGATCTTTCACTTGTTTGGTTAGAGCTGCCCTAAGATATTTTATATTATTTGTGACTATTATGAAGGATGCTGTTTCTATAATTTCTTTCTCAGCCTGTTTATCCTTTGAGCAGAGGAAAGCTACTGATGTGTCTAAGGTAATTTTATATCCATCCATTTTGCTGAAGTTGTTTATCAGCTGTAGGAGTTCTGTCCTGGGTTTTTTGGGTCACTTATTTGTATACTATATCATCTGCAAATAGTGCATATCTTCACCTTCCTCCTTTCCAATTTGTATCCCTTTGACCTTTTGATGTCTAGTTGTTCTCGCTAGAACTTCGAGTACTATATTGAATAGATAGGGGGAGACTGGATAGCCTTGTCTTCTTCCTTATTTTAGGGGAATTGCTTCAAGTATCTCTCTATTTCATTTGATATTGGCTGTTGGTTTGCTGTATGTTGCTTTTATTGTATGTAGGTATCAGCCTTGAATTTGTGATATTTCCAGTACTTTTAACATGAAGAGGTGTTGGATTTTATCAAATGTTTTTCAGCATCTAATGAGATGATCATGTGATCATGTGGATTTTTTTTCCTTTGAGTTTGCTTGTATAGTGGATTACATTGATGGATTTCTGTATATTGAACCAATCTTGCATCCCTGGGATGAAGCCTACTTGATCCTGGTGGATGATGGTTTTGATGTGTTCTTGGATTTGGTTTTCAAGAATTATTTTTTAATTTAAGTTTTTTGTAATTTATTTTTTTACACTCCATATTCCATTCCTCTCTCCTTCCCATCCACCCTCCAACTGCTCCACATCCCACACCTCCTCCCCACCCCACCATCTCCACATGGATGCACCTACCCCCCCCCCACCTGACCTCTAAACTTCCTGGGGCCTCCAGTCTCTTAAGGGTTAGGTGAATCATCTCTGAATTGACACAGACCCTGAAGTCCTCTACTGTATGTGTGTTGGGGGCCTCATATCAGCTGCTATAGGCTGCCTGGTTGGTGGTCCAGTGTTTGAGAGATCTCGGGGGTCCAGATTAATTGAGACTGCTGGTCCTCCTACAGGATCCCCCTTCTCCTCAGCTTCTTTTAGCCTTCTCTAATCCAACAACGTGGGTCAGATGCTTCTGTCCATTCATTCTGTGCAAATATCTGCATCTGACTCTTTCAGCTGCTTGTTTGGGTCTTTCAGAGGGCAGTCATGATAGATCTCTTTTAGTGAGCGCTCTATAGCTTCAGTAATAGTGTCAGGCCTTGGGACCACCCCTTGAGCTGGATCACACTTTGAGCCTGTTGCTTGACCTTCCTTTTGCATCATCGATATTCATAAGTGAAATTGGGCTGAAGTTCTCTTTTTGTTGCATCCTTGTGTAGTTTAGGTATCAAAGTAATTGTGGTTCCATAGAATGAATTAGTTACTGTTTCTTTTTTGTTTCTACTTTATGGAATATTTAAGGAATATTGGTATTAGCTCTTCTTTGAGGGTATGATAGAATTCTACACTAAAGCCATCTGGTCCTGGGCTGTTTTTGGTTAGGAGGTTTTTAATGACTCCTTCTATTTAGATAGTTTACCTGCTTTTGATTTAACTTTGATATGTGGTATCTGTTTAGGAAATAATCCATTTCATCCAGATTTTCCAGTTTTGTTGAGTATAAACTTTTAAAGTAGGATCTGATGATTTTTTTGAATTTCCTCAGTTTCTGTTGTTATGTCTCCCTTTTCATTTCTGATTTTGTTGACTTGGGTAATGCCTCTGGTCTCTTTATTTAGTTGATTTTCTCAAAGAAACAGCTTTTGGGCTTTGTTGACTTTTTCTATATTTCTTTTCGTTTTTATTTTGTTGAGTTCAGCTCTGAATTTGACTATTTCCTGTCGCCTACTCCTCTTGAGTGTGTTTGCTTCTTTTTGTTCTAGAGCTCTCAGGTATGCTAGCAGCTTAACAGCATACCTGATCTCTGCAATTTCTTTACCAGGACACTTAGTGCTATGAAGGTTCCTCTTAGCACTGCTTTCATTGTGTCCCATCAGTTTGGATATGATGTGTCTTCATTTTCATTGAATTCCACAAAGTCTCTCGTTTCTTTTTATTACTTCCCTGACCAAGTTATTGAGTAGAGAGTTGTTCAGTTTCCATGGCTATGTGGGTTTTCTGTTGTTTTTGTTGTTATTGAAGACCAGCCTTAATCTGTGGTGATCTGATAGGATGCATGGGCTTATTTCAATCTTCTTGTAATGGTTGAGGCTTGTTTTCTGACTGATTATACGGTCAATTTTGGAGAAGGTACCAAGAGGTGCTAAGAAGAAGCAATATTCTTTTGTTTTAGAATGAAATGTTCTGTAGATGTCCTATAAATCCATTTGGTTCATAGTATTTATTAGTTTCACTGTGTCTCTATTTAGTTTCTGTTTCAATGACCTGTCCATTACTGAAGAGTTAGGTGTTGAAGTCTCCCACTATTATTGTGTGGGGTTGAATGTATACTTTGAGCTTTAGTAAAAAGTTTCTTTTATGAATGTGGGTACCTTTATAATTGGAGCATAGATGTTCAGAACTGAGACTTTCTATTGGAGAATTTTTTCTTTGATGAACATGACATGTCTTTCCTCATCTCACTTGATAACTTTTGGTTGAAAGTTCATTTTATTGGATATTAGGATGGCAACTCCAGCTTGTTTCTTGGGACCATTTTTTTGACAGACTTTCTTCCAGCTCTTTATTCTGAGGGAGTGTCTGTCTTTCTTATTGAGGTGTGTTTCTTGCATTCAGCAAACTGCTGGATCCCATTCATGTATTCAGTCTGTTAGCTTATGTTTCTTGGTTTGTTTGTTTTTTTTTTATGAGAAGTGAGTCCATTGATATTGAGAGATGTTACATATGATTGTTAGTCCCTGGTATGTTTATTGTAGGTGTCATCAAGTGCATATGATTCTCTCCTTTTGACTTTGTTATGAGATGATTAATATCTTGTTTTTTCTTTGGTGTAGGTACCCTCTTTGTGTTGGAGTTTTCCTTCTGGAATCCTTTGTAGGGCTGGTTTAGTAGATAGCTACTGTTTGAATTTGGTTTTGTCCTGGAATATTTTGGTTTCTCCAAATGCTAGAGAAAGATGGAGAAAAGACCATCATTGGGCTTTGGGCCTCCACATGCACTTGTGCATGTGCACATAGCACCACCACATGAACACACACAAGAAAAAGAAATGTGTGCCTGAGCTGTGGTTTTGGATCATGAATAAGTTGATAATTTACTGAGTTCTGAGATGCAAAAGCAGAATGCAGGAAATAATTCACTCCACATCTAGCTTGATATTTTGAGAGTTCCTGAAAGCTTTGCTTCTATGTAACCAAATCATTAACACCCCAGCAACAGAGGACTTTTGAGACTAACTTGGATTCAAGAGAATTGAAGTGTACCCGGGTGTTGTAAAACAAAATAAAGAGGAATCTGGATCAGACAGACCAGATTTTAAAGACCAGTTAATCTTGAAATTACCACTACATGAATCACCCATGATTGATTTAATCCTGGGTTTTCTTTATTAATTCTATCAGATCCTGAAGGAACTTCTACTGTTTAATCAGGACTTGATACATGAATTGTGAAATAACTAACCAAATATATTCTATGTGTACATGTACTTACTGAAAGCAACTAACAAGATTTTTTTCCTTTAAAATGGATTGTTTAATAACACAAGCAGGAGAAGAACAGTTTTTTTAAAAAGTTTGCTACATGGTCCTGACTTGTGTCCCAGAGACCAATACAGTATTAATGAAAAGGGAACATTGAGGGCCATCAAAGGGGAGTTCCTGAAGCCAGAGTAGAGAGTAGGACCCAAGCCAGAAATAGTTTGCAGCAGGATTCCTGAGTGATAATCCCTCTGGGTGATCTCCAGGCAGGGTTTCTACAGCCTGGAAATGTCATCAGCTCCCCTGAGCTTCTGAAAGAGCCCACCCTTCCTTTTGAAAGAGGTTCTGTGATCATCAGGAGAAACCTAGGGTTGCCAAGACCTGGGGGCTGCCACTGCACCTTCTATCTAAGGGTGTTCTTGGTGGCTGGCTCTCTCCCAAAAGCAGTGGAAGGTCCACGATCAAGGCTGGTGGGTAGTAGCAATAGACATGTGCCTCCCTTTTCAGCCCTTACATCCCTTACCATTCATTGGCTGGCAGGTGTATGTTGCCGCAAATTGGGCCACAACTGGAAGGGGTGTTTCACCCAGAAACCTTCTCCACTTTTTTTTAATGCAGCACCCAAAACTGAGCATCTCAGCAGAGGCACAAACAGGAGAGGCTCAGCTTGACTTTTTAACAACTCCTAGACAAGTGTGGGCCGTCAGCCACACATGCATGAATTGTGTGCAGTGGCTGGTCACCTCTGTAGAAGGCTTTGATAGATACTGCCTTGGGGTGAGGGAGGGAGTCTGGGACTTGTCCCTTGGGACAGCAATGTTACTACAATTATTGCTGGAGTGAGAAGCAGCAGCAAATGCATTGCAGATAAAGCAGAGTGTCTGTAAATATCACTTGGACGTGCTGGGTTTGCCCTCCTTCTCCCACCTTAGCATTACACAGAGACAACTGCATTTCCAAATGCCTACTAAAATGTCCCCTTCTTCTTCTCAAGTAAAAAAAGACATGGCAAAAACTAAACTTAGTCTTTCCTCTTTACCCACTGATTTTGTTGCTCAGTTTGTTTTTTGTAATAGCTATACTCTGGCTCTCTACTCCTGGTACCGAAACTCCCTTACCTTTGTCCTCTACACTGCCTGACACAGCCTACATGCTGCGATGTCCTTCCTTTCCTCCTCTGCACTAGCTGGTACTGGTGATCACTTTCAAGATCACCACTCTAGCTCCTGCTTAGATCTACCAGCTCCAGAATTCCTGGGCCCCACAAGAAGAGGCCCAGGGTGGCAACCATACTGCAGATGCAGGCGTCTCATTGCCATGGTGTGGCTCTACGCTCTAATCCTGCCAGAAGCGGAGGAACTTAATGCATTAGCTCTTGTTTTTGCAAGAATTATTTATTATCAACATCTCTTACTTCCTCTCTATTCAAAGTTCAAGCCTCAGTTAAAATAACCTACTAAAGTTCTTTCAAGGAGACCCACTCTCTTTCTTTCTCTATAAACTGTTTATTAGACTCCTTCTCTTCTCTATTTGTCTATCCTCCCAAGTTCAGACCTAGTGTTTCTTACTGTCTTTCCAAAGAATAATTTTTTTTTTTTGGTTTGGGGGGTTCCCCACAAAAACCAAACCAAACAAACAAACAAACAAACAAGCAAAACCACAAAAACCTATGCCATTTGTTAGGTCCTGATTCTTCTTCCCAGACCCATCCCCTCGGAAATAAGACTCAGACTCGAAATATATTTACAAATATGTTGGCCAAATAGCTAGGATCTTCTCTGACTAGGTCATAACTTAGATAACCCACTTATTTTAACCTGCATTCTGCCATATGGCTGGTTACCTGTGCTCAACCACCTATGCCTTATTTATGTTAGCCTCACAAAATTATTGCACATTGTTAGCAATTTATCCATGTACCTTATCTGCTCATATAATCTCCTATAATGTATGCCAGCAAAACAGGATGAAAAGATTCATGGTTAGTACAGTTGGTAGAGACTTGACAGCATCTATTACTACCCAATAGTGTTTGAACAAGCACTTCGTGCAGGTCAGAAGGCTTTGTTGAGTCCAGAGAGTAGTCATGTCCAGTGCTGACACTGGCAATTGCCTTCCCTTGTATACTCTTACTTCTCACCAAGGTACTGATTTGTGTAGTTTGTAGCCATGGAAGGATTGCTAATAATGAAATATTGGGTTTAGTAGTGCTACACAGAAGCCAATAAAACTAGCCAAGCCCAAGTAACTAGGGTTGGATTTTACTCCATTTATTTAATACAGGCAAAGTAAATAGACACATGCTTCAAGAATTAGTTAAACACCATTTACAAAGCTTTGACTGCTCCTAGACATGGTCTTTTTGGCTTTTTGTGCTTACTGTATAGGAATGTTACATAAGTTAAAATTTTGAATTCTTAAACATGTATCATAACTAGAACATTCTGTAACCCAAACAGTCCCAAATACTATTTGTCCGTGTGCACGTGTGTATGTGTGTGTGTGTGTGTGTGTGTGTGTGTGTGTGTGTGTGTGTGTGTGTTGTAGCTATGTATGTGTATGTGTACACCTGCATGCAGAGACCAGAAGACAACCTTGGGTGTTGTTTCTCAGGCACCATGGATTTTTTTTTCTTTTCGACACAATGTCTTTTACTAGCCTGCAGCTTGACAAGTAAGAGAGGGTAGGCTGAGCTGGCTGTTCCAAGAATCTCAGGAACCACCTGTGTCTGCCTCCTCAGAGCTGAGATCACTAGCACTTGCTACTATCTCCAGCTTTAAACATGGGTTTGGGGATTTAACATATGTCTTCATGCTTCCTTACTGAGCTATCTAAAAGCAATTGTTTTGATAAGAAGTTGACTATGTATAGGAAGTTGACTTCACATCACTTTAGCTAGAAGGTCAGAGTTAAATGATGTGGAGAAGAAATAACCATGGCAGCCCAGTGAGTAGAGTTTATGACTCTGGACCTAGAGTCATCTGCTGTGTAAATGTTTTGTTGGGAGAGGTGGGGCTACCAGTCAGCTTTGCAGGTGAGTTTTAAGCAATGGAAATTGAGAGCTCTGCTTAGAAGGTACATCAGATAGGTTTTTATGTACAGAAATAAGAGCCCGGCCTTAGGTGCAGGTAGAGTTAAAGAAATTGGATAGAATCAATAAAAGTCATTGCATACATTTTGGGTAGCAAGCAGTACTAAAGATTGAAGCAATGATTACCTAGTGACTGTAGCGTCACTGAAACTATGAGGAACATTGCTTTCTTATGCAATTGTAATTAGGCAGTAATGTCCTCTGAGAAAAGACATAATCATGTTCAACCATAGCTCAAAACCCATTCATTGACAATCATTAACAAAAGTATCTGAAGAAACAGATGAATTAAATTGATTTACCAAGGTCTGAATGATCCCACAGGTAAAAGAAAAATTAGGCATAGAGTATTTTAGGGAATTTTTCCTTTAATTTACAGACCAACTCACTGTTTACAACAATTTAGAGCTTCACTTGGAAGCCATTTTTTTTATTATTTTCTAGATGATATTTAGGCCATGTTCAGGTGGAGAAAAAGATCAAAACTCTCTTGGTAAGAGCCTAACTTGCTCCAATTGTTCAGAATGCAAACCAGCAGAGGACCTGAAGAATTTTGTCTCCATCTGTAAGCTGAAAACAAGACTGAGAAGACCAATATAGGTTCTCCTAATCTTCCTCAGGTATCAGCCCAGCATCTGGAGAATGATTCCTAGCCAATAGAAGGGGTGGTCAGAGCAACCCAACCCCCCAGGACTGGTTAATAGTGTGAGACTTCAAAATAGATGTTATGAATATGTTCAAGTATCTTTAATAATAAATAAATGGCTTCATTAACAAAATCTATGAAGACAAAAAGAAACTAGCATGAAATGAGGGAAACAGTTCACGATATCAAAGTAGAGATAAAATCACTAAAGAAAACCAAAACTAAGATTAAACTTGGAAAGTCAGACAAAAAAATAGGGTTAAGCTTCAACAACAGAATTAAAGTGATGAAAGAGAGAATCTCAGACATGGAAGAAAATAGAAAAAGTGGATACCTCAGTCAAGGAAAATGTTAAATCTAAAGTAATGCAGACATGAAACATTCAGGATATATAGGATCTATAGGCAAAATCTACAAATAATAAGCATAGAGAAAAAAGTAGAATTGAGGTCAAAGACCCAGAAAATATTTTCAACAAAACCATAGACGAAATTTTTCCTATAGAAGGAGATGCCAATCAAGGTACAAATACACAAAACAACAAATAGACTGTATCAGAAAAGAAATTTCCCATGACGCCTAATAATAAAAACACTAAACATACAGGACAAAGAAAAATAATGAAGCTTCAAGGAAAATAAGATTAAGTGAAATAAAAGCAGAGCTATTAGAATAACAAATGACTTCTTAATCCAGAGAAAAACATTTAGAATTGAATAAAATAAAGATATAACATAACCAAACTTATGGGACACAATAAATGTGAATCTAAGAGGCAAGTTCATAGCACTAAGTACCTACATCAAAAATTTAAGAGAGTTCATATTAGTAATTTAACAGCACACCTAAACACTCAGTTCAGCCAAGCAGTTCAGCCAAGCAGATCCAAATTAATAAAGTTAAAGAAAAGAGAGTGATGCATAACAACACTGAAGAAATCCAAAGTATCCATAGTCTAGATTATCCAGAGATATCTATAAGGACATACTTTAAAAAAATTAGAAGTCTAAAAGAAATGGGTAATTTTCTCAATAATTACCTGGACTTATCCCCACTGGCTACATCCCATGACAGAGACACTTGCTCAACCATCTTCACTGCTACTCTTCTCATAAGAGCCAGAAACTGGAAACAACCTAGATGGATCAATTTATCAATGGATAAATTGATGAAGAAAATGTGGTACGTTTACACAATGGAATATTACTCGGCTAGAAAAAATAATGACATCATGAAACTTGCAAGCAAATGGATAGAACTAGAAAAGATCATCCTTAATGGGGTAGTGCAGACCCAGAGAGACAAATATGGTATGTATTAATAAGATTACAGCCCTAGCAGGACCTGTGCTTAAGTGGGCATTAGCTGTTAAGTAAAGAACAATCTTGGTACAGACCACAGAACCAGAAAGGCTAGTAACAAGGAGGGCTCAGGGGGTGATGTGTGTATCTTCCTGGGAAAGGGAAATAGAATAGATTTTGTAGGCAGACTGGAAGTAGCTAGGCATGGGAACAGGAGGGATCAGACAGGGAGCAGAAGAGATAGGGTACTGGGAGAGACAATTGGAACTTGGGGAAATTGGGGGAGTAATATAGAAGCCAATGCAGTGGAAACTCCCTGGAATCTATGACAGTGACCCTAGTGAAGACTCACAGTATGTGTGGGGGGTGAGGCAGTGGGTGGGGGATGGAGGAGAGGATACAGAGCTCAAATTGAGCATCCCCTATAACCAGCCAAGGGTCCTAGCAGTGGGACTGAGATATCAACTCAGAAACCATAATGTATAAGGAAAAGACCTGTAGGGTAAGGGGGAGGGGGGAGAGAAAGGTAAATTTTTTTAAAAAGTTAAAAAAAAATTATAAATAAATAAATAAATAAATAAATAAATAAATAAATAAAGGGCTGGAGAGATGTCTCAGTGGTTAAGAGCACCGACTGCTCTTCTAAAGGTCCTGAGTTCAAATCCCAGCAACCACATGGTGGCTCACAACCATCCATAATGAGATCTGACACCCTCTTCTGGTGCATCTGAAGACCGCTACAGTGTACTTAGATATAATAATAAAATAAATCTTTTTTTTAAAAGGCCAGATAAAGCACTATAAGACAAAAACAAACAAACAAACAAAACGAACAACCTCCAATAATACCATTGATCTTGTTTTATGTTGGCCTTCTACTGCTGGGCATGGGATCTAGCCTTAAGATTGGTTTGTGTATGCAGTGATAATCCATTAGAGAAAACTAAATTTTTATTTCTGAGTAGTTATCAATTGGAGATAGTTTCTGAGTTAGGGGAGGAGACTTGTACCCACCTCTCCTCTCAGCTTCCAGACCGTGTCTAGTTTAGAGCTGTGACAGGCTCTGTTCCTGCTGCCACCATCTCTGTGAGTTCATGTGCATTGGTTCTACTGTGTTTGAAAAGCCTTGTTTGCCTGGTATGCTCCATCCTCTCTATCACCTACCATCTTTCTGACTTCTCATCTACAGTTCCCTGAGCCATGATGGTAGAGAATTGATGGGAACATCTCATTTAAGCTCCAAGGTCTCTCACTCTCTGCTCCTTATCCAGATGTACTCTCTGTATCTATCCATCTTCTCCAGGAAGAAGCTTCCCTGAGCAAGGCACTGATGTTATACACTTATATCACAACCTGGAAGAAACATAAAAATATTATACTAAGCAAAAGAAGCCAAAATACACAAATCCAAAGAAATATTCTATCCCTATGAAATGCCCAGTAGAAGCAAATCCATAGAAATGAGAATAGATTAACATTTACCTGGAGTTGGTAAAGAGTAATGATAAATAGATATCAGAACTTGTTTAGGGGTGAGAAAAAGTGTTCCCAGACACGATTGTGATGACAGTTATACAATACTGTAAACATTAAGATGATTGAAGTAAAACAACTGAACCCATATGCAAGTTATAACAGACATGGAAGGGAGGGAGGAAAATAAGAAAGGACTGAATAACAAAAGAGAAAAAAAGAAAGAAAAGAATATAAAGCGCTTCTGGGAGACAGCTCTGAAGACACAGGGCTTAGCCCAGGCATCACTGTGCATAATCCGAAGTACTCCACAACAACACAGACCACGCCACTCCACAACAACAGAGACCACGCCACTAGACTCTCCTATTTTTGGAAAAATAAACAAGTTATGCACCAAGCTAAGGAAGTTAACAGGCTGCAAAGGGTAAGAAAAAAACAATCCTTCCTTTCATCTATTTTTGTAAAAGTAGCAGAAGCATCTCCAGCAAAACATCTCCTTTTTCCTGGACTGGTAATTTTATCCCTCGTGACCTGTCTTTAGCCTCAGAGAAGAGAGTCATTTGATTTTAGCTGTGGAGACTGAGTAGTGCTCTCACATTCTCCACTTCACCAAGCACCCACTCTGTGCCCACATCTTCTCTCACCTGCCCCTGGCATTTATCTTGTCCAACACTGGCAAAAGAGGACAGGATTAATTGTCTGAACAATGACCTGACACAGTCAGCTGACCTAGAGATCTGAAAGCCCATTTATTTGTTTGGTCACACGTCCTCAGAGCTGACAGACAGCCCTTCATTCTGAAATTGTTCTCAGGCCAAGCAGTGCACAGCATGGACACTGCTGGTACTGGGCCAGATTTGTCCCACACACACATACATGCTGTCCCAGGAACAAACCAAGGCCTGTGTGGGTGCTTTGCTTCCTGGGAGTTTGAAACTTACAGATTGCTGCCAAGATGCTCCTGTGCCCGCAACACACAACACAAATAAGAGGTCAGGATAAGCTCATTCTGGTGCTCATAAACCAGTAAGAAATGATGTGTAAATAATATTGTTGTCTATGAAGTTAAAAATACACACACTACTTAACATCAGATGCATTACAGGAAAATAATAGAGGATATCCTTTTCTACTATGGATCTGCGTAGTTAGACATGTTTGTAGATGATGTTGTCTGTAGATGCACAGGGAGGAGTTAATGATGATGCCTTACTTACAGAAAGTAGTGCCATTCCCATGTAGCTTTACATTATCCCAAGCAAGGTATGGATAACATACCATTATGAAAAAAGAAAAGTAATGGGGTGATAGTTACCCTTGGCTGTTAACCTGACCATACATGGAACAATTTAAAACCCAAGTGACTGGTTACATATGTGTGAGCTTTTTTTTTTGACTGAATCATTTGAGGTAGGAAGATTCACCTTAAATCTGAGCCACACTTCCTGGAAGTCTATATATATGATATAGGAGAAGGAAGTACTTGCTTTTTGCCTGCTTGCCTTACTTCTTCAGGATTCCAGCATATACTGAAGACCAGCTGAGGCATCAAGACTCATAGACTGAATAGCTATTAGGCTTTTGGATTTTCCATTGGCCAAAATGGCCATTGTTGGAATATTCAGACCATAACTTCTAAGCCACTGTAATAAATCATATTTTTGTATAGACATAGATTCATTATATCAGTTCTATTTCTCTAGAGAACACTGACTAATCTAGTGGAAAATATGGGTATTTGCTTCTGTTGGTATAGAACATCTCTGGAAAATACAGAAGGAATAAACAGCAGCAGATGTCTCCTTGGTGGGGACCTGGATGTTGGAGACTGGAGAAAAGAGCTCACGTTATGCCTACTCATCCTCCATCTCTGTTTTTGTGGACACTAACAGCTATTTCCTAAATCCCTAGCTATTTTCAGTGCCCCTTAACCTGTTTCTCAAAACTGATTTCTGTTTCATAGAAAATAAAGAAACCACCTCTAAACACATTTCTTTCTTATGGCTGCTTCATTCTGTAGCATTTGACTTGAAACTGGGTTTTACATTCTTTTCTGCTGTTTGAGAGAACAACCCTTCTCGCCCTCTTTTCTGGGAAACAATATATCCTTCTATTTTCCATGTCCCTAAAAGAAACCTCACCTTATACTAGACAACTTTGGCTGTAATTCCTCTTCTCTTTATCCGTTATAGTCATTTATTCAAGTGGCCTCCATTTTCCCTCTCTGATTCATCATTAACCATTAATATTCTAACCTAGTGGACTCTATTCTAACAGTACCTCAAATGCCACCAGGAGATCCTTTATTAATATTGATGAGCATGTTTTCCATAATTACCTTATTTGAGCTCCATCTAATATATCAGGAGAGATACCCCTTTCAACACCTTTTCCTTTATCTCCCTGAAGCCTTCCTCATCTCCATCCTATCTGAGTGGCAGTTTAGACTAGATGATATTATAGAAATCTATGTGTACCTCTGTTACATAATCATCTATAGACATGAACAGGACAATTTTTCCATTCATTTGTTAGGGTACTAAATCATTGTATTATCAATATCCAGTGCCTAAGATAAAGTTTTAACCAATAAACTTTGGATAACTGAATGATCAATGAGGGGAAATTTATAATCTTGGGTTTCAATACCATCCATGCAGGAAGTGTAGATGTCTCTATTACCCCATTATTTCCTGTAAGCCACCCGTGGCCTATGTGAACCAGGTTCTCCTAAAAGGCGGGCTAGGGCTGAAAGAGATTAGACAGCGAGAGAAATAAAGAGACCAAGACAAAGTTCTCTGTTCAAGGCCCCCTAAAGTTTACTGAGAGTCTGTGCTTATAAAGAGGGTAGGCCCATCCCCCACCAGTCCATTCTTCGTGCCTGGATCTAGCTTGAAGACTACGTGCAACGTGCAGGATGTGTCTCTGGAATGTCCCAAGGGTGTCTCAGCAGGCAGCAGGATTTTGGAGAGGTACAGCGGCAGTTGACATAACAATAAAAGCCAACTAAGTCAGAAGTGTACACCGCGGGTGATCTCATATTCAGTGGCAGCAAAGTCTGAATCAGCCTGCTTCAAGGCTGGGGGAGGTTACAATTTCCTTTCCCCTTGCAACAGAACTTGAAATTAGAAAACTGCATTTCCTAGCCTCAATGGTGTGGCCATGCAATGATGCTCAGGGCAATTTGATGAAGGGGAAATATTATGTGGCAGTGACATGTGATATTTTGAGGGATGGTGTGTACACCACCCTCCTGTTGTCCCCTCTACTATAAAGTAAATATCTGTAGCAGCATCAACCTGTTGTGACTATGACATCATCCCCTCATCACTATGACATCACTCTCTCATGACTGTGAGGACAAGACTGGGGCATTTGTAGGGTTCTTGTAGGGTTCTCTATTTATACTTCTTGTACTTTCCAAATTCACATTGAAATTTCTTTGTCATTCTAACAGAACTAAGGAGTAGGGCCATTAGCCTCTTACCTGCAACACATGGGAGAACAAGCTGTGCACCTCTCCTGGACAGCAAAGTAGAGCTAGTTCTGCTGGCATGGGTGTGGTTGGCTGGCTGACCACCTCAGATAACTCCAAGGCCCAGATCCAGGGCTTTGAGTTTTCCCACTCTATCCAGAGAACTGCTGGATCACATGAAGGACCTGGTACTACAAAGCCCAAACTACACCATCTCTATAACCCAGGACAAAAAAAGATATTGGAGAGTAGTTCCAGAGAGAATCCATTATTGATAGTGTAGGAGGAAATGTGAGGCCTCAAACCAGACCAAATGACTCACTGCAATGAATATTTGCCAGCAAAGGAGTGTGGACAAAAAGGTTTACTGTGGGACATACTGTGACCCACTACAGCTACCATAAATAATTAACTTTTTTTTCTTTTGGGAAAGTTACAGGGTTTCTTTGGTCAGGTATGAGGAAACAGGGAGATGAGTGGGATTGAGGTGCATGATGTAAAATTCACAAAGAGCCAATAAAAAGTTAAGAAGTAACAGAAGGAGGATGATGAGGAGAAGGAGGAGGAGAAAAAGAAGAAGAAGGAGGAGGAGGAGGAGAAGGAGGAGGAGGAGGAGGAGGAGGAGGAGGAGGAGGAGGAGGAGGAGGAGGAGGAGGAGGAGGAGGAGGAGGAGCTTTTTAGAGGGTATCAGTTATCAGTCCTGAGGGCTCTGTTCTCTTAAGTGAACTTGTGGTATTATAAAGTAAAAAATTGAGTTGCTCCATCTTTCTATTTTACCCTCTCTTTCCCCTTCTGACTATGATAGTCCAAGACCCTGGCCAGATGCCGCCTCTTCAATTCTGGACTCCCGAACTTCCATAATGAGAGCCTACGAATTTCTTCTGATCATTATAAATTACCCACTCTGTGGTATTCTGTTATGGGAGCATAAAGCTGATGCTCAAGGTTACCATACCAGCCTAGAGCAAATCTTTCTGGCCTCCTAAATTGTGAAGCTGTGGCCCCTGAAGCAGCTTGTCACTTTTGATGGAACTCTCTCACTAATGCTGAGCCTGATCCTGAATTAGACACCTTAGTGCAGAGACACTTAACATAGCTTGGATGGAGTGAGTGAACCTTCAGTTCTTCAATTTCTTTATACCACAGAGATAAAGGATATCTGTCTAAATTGGGGAAATAACAAGGCAGGATGATCAATAGCATGTCTCACACCCATGGCTGGCTTTGACTTTGTCTCAAGTTATAGGCTTTTATTGTTAGAAATATGAGAATTTACAGGATAAAGATATATGACTATTTCAGGAGCTCCCAGCCCTCTTTTGATAATGAAATCTATTTGTTCAAGCTTACTTAAATGGGATTGGATTAATCAGTTCATGCTTTTAAAATAAATCATAAATTGGAATTTTTACAAACTGTTAATTCTAGAAGCAAACAGAATTCAATCATATAACCAGACATTTCAACACCAGGGGAGCATGTTCCTAGCAAGTTAGCTCTCATGTCAGTAGCTGGGAGGAAGCATCCAGGATCTAACAAACACATCCTCATAGGAAAGCACAAGTGTAAGTAGTAATGGATATTTTAATCTCTTCAAAAAGCCGGAGATTGATTTATCTTTAGCAGCATGCAAACTATTTTGCAGCCATAATGTGAACTGATGTTTTGAAATTATTTGAGTACCTGATACATGTGAAGGAGTCCAGACTCATGTCTTCACACTGCAATGTTTCATAAGCCACAGTTTTTCCCATATAGGCAGGCAATTGATTTAACCATTAGCTTCACCCACAGAGTTCCCCCGCAAGCTGACAACCCTGAGAAAACCCATGCTTGCAGTGAGGCACTCCTCCTGAAAAGGGAGCAGGCGCCTTGCCCTTTCTCACAGTCCTCTTGGCTTCTGGAAAATAAGAATGCTCTTTGTCAGGGTGAAGCCAGGAAGAGCACTTCGGAGCTCATTTTTTCTCATGGTGCATTCAAATCACAAGGAATGATGATAATTTAATTTGAAATATGCCCTCGTGTTTCTTGTATTACCCCTGTGTTCCAGTATGTTTCTGAAGCAAATGAGACAGTAAAAAACCAAATGTAAAGAAACTCAGCTAGATGCCCTACATTAAAAAAAAGAAGTCCATTTATGGAGCTTACCTTGGCTTTCCTTTTATTCCTTTTTTCTAAAATAAAATGGCTGATAAGTTGATCTACATTAATCACAAAGACAATGTAGTTCAATGTATAAGGTAGTAATTACTTTTGTGTATGTGTGGGTGTAGGCATGTGTAGGCATGTGCATTTCCCTCTGGGTGCTATTGTATGTGGAGGGAAGATACCAAGGTCAGGAGTCTTCCTCAGTTGGTGTCTACTCTACTCTTTTGAGACAAGGATTCTCTCTGAGCCTGGAGCTCACTGATTCAGCTAGACTGGCCACCAGGCCCTGGGGAGTCTCTGTCTTTGCCTGCCCTAGTGCTGGGATTACAGCCCTGCCATGTTCAGCTTTTATGCTGAAGTTCAAATTTAGGCCCTCATATTGCATGGTAAGTACTCAGCAATGAGTCATCTCCCCAGACTCTCAGGTAGCAGGGTATGAACATGCCATGGTGTGTGTGTGGAGGGTGTAAATCAACCAGGTTGTCTCCTTTCACCTCATGATCTTAGGAATCAAATTCAGGTTCTCAGGCTTCATAGGAAGTAAGTACCTACACCAATTGCACCAACTGCCTGGTCCTTAATTCCTCCTTTTTAGGTAAACATTTACTAGTAAGTTATCTGAAATGAAGTAGTTTTTGGTTCACTTTTACTTTTTGTTAGAATAATCTGTTCACACACTCTCCAGTTAGGGCTAACCATCATTAGCATGCTACTAATGACTAGATACTAATATTAATTTAATCAAATTAATGAATTTGTGTGTGGTAAAGTTACCGTACTAGGACTCAAATTAGTTCTATGCATGCTAAGGAAGCACTCCACTTCTGAGCTGTATCCTAGGCCGAAATACTAACTTTAAATGGACACAGGAAGTATTTTAATTTTTTCTACAAATGATTTCTACAGTCTTCACGTGTTATGGGGAAGGTTGAAAGACCAGGCCCAAGCATAGATCCTCATAAGTTGTAGGATCAGGGACATTTCCTCTGAGGCAGGATAGAAGGAAATGAAGTCAAGGGGACATGGGAAGAGAAGGAGCTCTTCATCCTGGGACCTGGTTTACATTTTGTGCTGGCTGCCAGTCAAGAACTTCAGCAAAACTGAGAAAACCACAATAGCTGTAACACTGCCAGCACAGAACATATATATATATATATATATATATATATATATATATATATATATATATATATAGAGAGAGAGAGAGAGAGAGAGAGAGAGAGAGAGAGAGAAAGAGAGAGAGAGAGAGATCTCAAGCAAGAGTTAAAATAGCAGTCTTTAAGTTCATCTACATTAACACTCTCCTCTCACCCTAAACCAAAAGCCATGTTGCAATTTCATTTACAAAAGGAATATTTTATAAGAAAAGAAGTAAGTAAACCCACTCATTTGTAACTTAATTTTTAAGCTTTACATACTCTTTAAATCTGGTTGTATATTGCTATTTAACATGACTTCAAAAGCCACAGAGTCATACATACAGCTATTGTTAAAACACTCATGCTGAAATCTGAAGTGTTTACTATTATTAGCTTACAGACAATCCAGCTAGGCTCTACCCAAAAGCTACCTAGCAAATGTCCATGACTTTTCACCATCCATGAGGCTAAGCTTGCAGACCCCAATCCCTCTTCCTCTCTTCTTCTCTTCCTCTCTTCCTTTCTTCTTCTTCTTCTTCTTCTTCTTCTTCTTCTTCTTCTTCTTCTTCTTCTTCTTCTTCTTCTTCTTCTTCTTCTTCTTCTCGTCCTCCTCCTCCTATTCCTCCTCTTCTTCTCTTCTTCCTTCTCCTCCTGTTCCTTCTCCTCCCCTTCCTCTTCCTCTCCTTCTCCTTCTTATCTTCTTTCTCCTCCTCTTCCTCCTCCTCTTCTTCTTCTTACTCTTCTTCTTATTCCTCATCCTCCCCCTCCTCTTCTTTCTCTTCCTCTTCTTCCTCTTCCTTTTTCTTTCTTCTTCCTCCTCCTTCCTCCATTCCTCCTTCTCCCTTCTTTTTCCTCCTTCCTTCCTTCCTGGCTCTTCCTCCTTCCTTCCTTGCTCTTCTTTCTTTCTTCCTCCTCATCCTTCTCTCTCTGTTCCCACATGCTCCTACCAGACTCTCTTCCTCTCTTATTGCCCTTCTCTGCCCTCATATCACTGCCTCTACCCCTTTTCTAGGTCCCTGCTTCCCTCCCTTTCCACAATAAACTTCCTTTATACTAGACCTGACTCATGGCATGATTTCTCAAGGGGACATGGCCTGGTCAGGTTTTCCCTTATTCTTGCCTCATTATACTGCTGATTTATATTTCATAACAACTATCTCTTAACTCTTAAAAAGTCCTAGCTCTATTCCATCCTGACTTGGGCCAATTTTTTTTTTCCTGTGGCTTATGTCAAGATTCCAGCATTATCTGAATGAGCGGAGATACGGCAGGGGAGAACTCAGTCCAAAACTGGAACATGTTTCATCTCCCACTGCTTGTGACTTTATCTCATGGCACTCTTTCCCTTTTTGTGAAAAATTGGATGAAAGCAATTGTACCTCTTCTGAGACGCAGCAGGTGCTGAATAACTTGGATTGTGTACAATGGAAGGCATCAGATACAGAGCAGAAACACAACCTGAGATCCCAGTACTCTTGGGAAGGGAAGGGAAGGGGAGAACTTCTGTACCTCACACACCGTACACACCACTGTCTCCACAGTGAGCGGCACAAGAGATAATGTTTCCACCTCTTCCCATTCACCACTCCATATCACACAGAAATCTGTTTCTCCCCAGCACTGGGAAGGATAAACTGTCCTAATTTCACTGGAGACCTGCCCCAAGTGCATGCTTCTGCCTGAGGGACCTCTCTGCTGGGTTTACAATAAATACAGTTTTGTTGACACTCTCAAAAAAAAAAAAAAAAAAAAAAAAAAAAAAAAAAAAAAAAAAAAAAAAAAAAAAAAAAAAGACAAAACAGCCTAAAACCAGCTAGTCCTATGTAAATAGTGTTGACTGTACTATGTAAATTGCAATAGAAAAAACAAACAAATTGAAACTATAATCCCTTACCTTCTAAGTGAATTTCTACAGATAAAACATATTGTCATCTTGGGAAACAAACAAAGCATTTCAGTAACATTTAACTACAACAACCACTCAAATGCTAAAATCAACTCTGAAGCACGAATGGCTACATCAAAAACTCTGAGACAGAGACTAGCTGCCCTCCATGTTCTCGGATGGATGGCAAACAGGGCTGACTCTGTCTGCCCTCTTTGTTCTAACTGTAATGATACAAACTTGTAAATATAAAAATTCTTCTAGCTTCATTCCATCTTCAAATATAATTTTACTTTTTGAAGCAAAAGCTTGAATAGAAACATTTCTCAAACATAAAAAGACATTTTTCTAGCCGGGCGGTGGTGGCTCTTGCCTTTAATCTGAGCACTTGGGAGGCAGAGGCAGGCGGATTTCTGAATTCGAGGCCAGCCTGGTCTACAAAGTGAGTTCCAGGACAGCCAAGGCTATACAGAGAAACCCTGTCTCAAAAAACCAAACCAAACCAAAACAAAACAAAACAAACAAACAAAAAAACAGTTTTCTATTCCAAGACATTTCCACACAATCACTGGAAACATAAACATTGGAGAGAGCCACATTTATAAAATAGCTGGGTAATGTGCATGAACAGAATAAAGGGGAAAAGAGAGGACAGCAACAATGAAAACTTCCATGACGAATAAGTTGCCTAGAATATTAGAATATTAGGAGACCATCCTCCCGTGTTCAGGCCCAAGCTAGGGATCTAGGCTGCAAGCTTCCTATGGTCCTCTGTGGCCCAAGCTTGATGACAGACAGTTCTGACAGGCCCCTTGGATATTCTCCAGGCACTCTCAGACTTTGCTGCTCCCCAAGTCTTTTAGATGTGAAATGAAACCCCATGGGACACATTGGGGGGGGGGGGGTGCGGGCAGAGCAAAAGCGCACACAACCAAAGCCAGCAGCCATCTCCCAGTACCCTGGATTCCCATGAGAAATTCTGCAACCAGTTTATCTACGTCACCGAGTCTGCAAACAGACGACTGCAAGAGTTTAAAAATACTCGGACTGTTTTGAGATTTCCCTAGCCATATTTAGTTCCCTGTCTGACAGTCATAGGAGAGACACTAAGACAGAGAAAGAAGGCAGTGCGTGTGCTAATGTTTTTCCCCTTGCCCATCCTTAAGCCCACTACGCTTTACAGTCCCCCCCCAGAAGCTTGTCCGTTCCAGAAAAGCTGCCGCCCCAGGTACTGCTCTGCCATCCCTGGACAGCTACTCGGTTTGTCTATTTTCTGCTACAGGCAGAGGACAGGAAGGAAGGGTTTGTTTCCTGTAAACAGAGGGAGAGAAAATTACAGCTATTATTGTTTTGACAACGGAAGTCCTAGCTGAAACTGGTAGCAAGGTTCATTCCTGACAGGCAGCAGGTCTGAGTATAGCTCTTGGCAAAAATTCCTCCAGAGGGGTCTCAGAGGAAAGCAGGATGCCTTGATAGTTTTGCATCAGATGTCTAATGGCAGGAGGATACTATTCTGAGCCATACTGATCCTAGGCTGTTGAAATGAAATGTAGCCTGTGTTTTTGATGAATGTTTTTATACAAACCTTTGCAACCTCAAATGAACATGACAGATGTTGACCTCCACACACATACTCAGTTTTATGAAAATATATACCCAAAGTTTCACAATGGCCTTGATATGGCAATTCGATTATATCTGTTAGCAATACCCTGTTGTTCTCAGTACTATCAAACAAACTTTATTTCTTTTACAGTCTCCTTTAGTTTTTAGACTCTATATAGTGGCTGTGTATTCAATGGAAAACTGTGAAATTGCCAACTACATGGTAGGATCCTGAGTCTTGTTTTCAAATTCAATATTCAATGTGTCCATATGTTGCCAGGACTGTATATGACTCCTCAGATCTATATTTATTATTTGGAGATGTTTTTAATTCATTTTTTTAATCTGGTAAGTCTTTGGCATTTTCAAAAAAAAATGGAGTCTAGGAGATTCTAGATTGGGCTGGGCATCAGGAGAAAGTCAAGTCAAGTATCTCCACCTACTAAAGGCAATAGAATTGGTTATTCAAAGAGTTATGGGAACAATAAACTTTATTTTTTTACTCGGAGCAGAGTGTATGCTCTGTCAAGCACATGTAAAACATGGATTGGATTTTTTTTGATAGTTGCAACACCAATAGATGAGTGTGTGCAACTATGTACTTTGCCAACTTGGGACTCCAGGCACTACCAATAATGCATGCCAGATCCCTAGAAGTCACAGTTTACCTGACACAGCCACTTGGGTATCTGAAGCACTTCTTATAGTTCCCCCACCTAAGATAGGAAACATCCCCATCTGAAACCATCTGTCTCTTCAACAAAATTATAGAAGAAAACTTTTCTAAACTAAAGAAAGAGATGCCCATGAATATACAAGAAGCCTACAGAACTCCAAATAGATTGGACCAGAAAATAAATTCCTCCTGTCATATAATAATCAAAACACCAAATGCACAAAACAAAGAGAAATATTAAAAAGCAGTAAGAGAAAAGGTCAAGTAACATATAATGTTAGACCTATCAAAATTACACCAGACTTCACAACAGAGACTATAAAACTAGAAGATCCTGGGCAGATCACTTACAAACCCTAAAAGAACACAAATGGCAGCCAAGGCGACTATACTCAGCAAAATTCAATTACCACAAAGGGGAAAACCAAGATATTCCATGACAAAAACAAATTTACACAATATCATCCAATAAATACAGCCCTACAAAGGATAATAGATGGAAAACTCCAACACAAGGAGTGAAACGACACCTTAGAAAAAGCAAAAAAGCAATCCTCTTTCAACAAACCCCAAATAAGACAGCCACACAAACATAATTCCACCTCTAACAACAACAACAAAAAAATAAAACAGGAAGCAGCAATCACTATTTCTTAATATCTCTTTACATCAATGGAATCAATTCCTCAATAAAAAGATAGAGAATAACAGACTAGATACTCGTAAACAGGACCCAGCACTTTGCTGCATACAGGAAACGCACCTCAATGACAGCCTCAGAGTGAAAGGCTGGGGGAAATTTTCCAAGCACATAGTCCCAAGAAACAAGCTTGAGTGGCCATTCTAATATAGGATAGAATTGACTTTTAACCAAAAAGTATCAAAATAAATAAATAAATAAAATAAGGAAGGACACTTCATACTCATTAAAGGAAAAATCTACCAAGAAGAACTCTCAATTCTGAATATTTGTGCTCCAAATGCAAGGGTACCCACATTCATAAAAGAAACTTTGCCAAAGCTCAAAGCACAAATTGCACATCACACAATAATATTAGGAGACTTTAATCCCCCACTCTCATCAATGGATATATCAGGGAAACAGAAACTAATCTAGCCACAGTGAAATTAACAGAAGTTATGAACCAAATGGATTTAACAGATATCTATATAGTATTTCATCCTAAAACAAAAGAATATACCTTCTTATCAGCACCTCATGGTACTTTTTCAAAAATTGACCATATATCAGTCACCAAACCCAGACACTATTGCATATGACAGCAGGAATTTGCTGAAGGGACCCTGATATATCTGTCTCATATGAGGCTATGCCAGTGCCTGGAAAATACAGAAGTGGATGCTCACAGTCAGTTATATGATGGAACACAGGACCCCAAAGGAGAAGCTAGAGAAAGTACCCCAGGAGCTGAAGGGGGGCCTGCAACCCTATAAGAGGAACAACAATATGAACTAACCAGAACCCCCAGAGCTCATGTCTCTACTGCATATGTAGCAGAAGATGGCCTAGTTGGCCATCATCGGGAAAAGAGGCCCCTTGGTATTGCAAACTTTATATGTCCCAATACAGGGGAATGCCTAGGCCAAGAAGTGGGAGTGGGTGGGTAGGGGAGAAGGGCAGGGGGAGGGTATAGGGAACTTTCGGGATAGCATTTGAAATGTAAAATAAGAAAATATATAATTTTTTTAAAAAGAAAAAAATTTACCATATAATCTCTCACCAACAGGCCTCAACAGATACAAGAAGATTGAAATAATCCCATGCATCCTATCAGATCACGATGGACTAAGGCTGGTCTTAAATAACAACAAAAACATCTGAAAGCCCACATACATATGGAAGCTTAACAACACTCTACTAAATTATAATTTGGTTAAGAAAGAAATAAACAAGGAAAGACTTTGTAGAACTTAATGAAAATGAAGACACATCATACCCAAATGTATGGGACACAATGAAAGCAGTGTTAAGAGGAAAACTCATAGCTCTGAGTGCTTCTAAAGCGAAACTAGAGACAGCATACACTGGCCGCTTGAAAGCTCTAGAGCAAAGGGAAGCAAATAGACCCAATAAAACCCCTTATCCAGACTAACCAGAGGGCACAGAGACAGTATCCAAATTAATAAAATCAGAAATGAAAATGGAGATATAACAACAGAAACTGAGGAAATTGAAAAAAAAATCATCAGATCCTACTACAAAGGCCTATACTCAACAAAACTGAAAAATCTAAATGAAATGGACAATTTTATAGAGAGATATGAGGTACTAAGGTTAAATCAGAATCAGATAAACAATCTAAACAGTCCCATAAACCCTAAAGACATAGAAGTCATTAAAAGTCTCCCAATCAAAAAAAGCCCAAGACCAGATGGGTTTAGTGAAGAGTTCTATCAAACCTTCAAAGAAGACCTAATTCCAATTCTCCTCAAACTATTCCACAAAATAGAAACAGAAGGAACACTATTCAATTCATTCTATGAAGCCATAGTTACGCTGATACCAAAACCGCACAGAGACCCAACAAAGAAAAAGAACTTCAGAACAATTTCCCTTATGAATATCGATGCAAAAAATACTCAATAAAATTCTCACAAACAGAATCCAAGAAGACATCAAAATGATGAGTCACCATGATCAAGTAGGCTTCATCCCAGGGATCCAGGGATGGTTCAATATTCAGAAATCCATCAACATAATCCAATACTTAAAGAAAAAAACTTAAAAAACAAATTTAAAGGAAAAAATGATTATTTCATTAGATGCTGAAAAAAGATGTGACAAAATTCAACACCCCTTCATGGTAAAAGTCTTGGAAAGATCAGGAATTCAAGGCCCATTCCTAAATATAGTTAAAGCAATATACAGCAAACCAGTATTCAACATTAAATTAAATGGAGAGAAACTCGGAGCAATCCCACTACAATCAGGGACTAGATAAGGTTTACCACTTCTCCCTGTCTATTCAATATAGTACTCAAAATCCTAGCCAGAGCAATTAGAAAACAAAAGGAGGTCAAAGGGATACACATTGGAAAGAAGAAGTCAAAATATCACTATTTGTAGATGATAGGATAGTATATTTAAGTGACCCCAAAAATTCCACCAGAAAATTCCTTAACCTGATAAAGAACTTCAGCAAAGAGGAGGTATACAAAATTAACACACACACACACACACACACACACACACACACACACACACACACACACACACATCAGTAGCCTTCCTATACTCAAAGGATAAATGGGCTGAGAATGAAATTAGGGGGAAAAAACATTCTTCACAATAGTCACAAACAATATAAAATATCTTGGTGTGGTTACTATAACCAAGCAAGTGGAAGATCTGTATAACAAGAACTCCAAGTCTCTGAAGAAAGAAATTGAAGAAGACCTCAGAAGATGGAATGATCCCCCGTGCTCATGGATTGGCAGGATTAATATAGTAAAAATGGCCATCTTGCTGAAAGCAATCTACAGATTCAATGCAATCCCCAACAAAATTACAACTCAATTCTTCATAGAGTTAGAAAGAGCAAGTCTCAAATTCATTTGAAATAACAGAAAACTCAGCATAGCAAAAACTATTCTCAACAATAAAAGGACATCTGGGGGAATTACCATCCCTGACCTCAAGCTCTACTGCAGAGCAATAGTGATAAAAACTACATGGTTTTGGTACAGAGACAGACCAGTAGATCAATGGAATATAAGTGAAGACCCAGAAATGATCCCACACACCTATGGTCACTAGTTCTTTGACAAAGAAGCTAAAACCATCCACGGGGGAAAAAAGGACAGCATTATCAACAAATGATGCTGATTCAACTGGTGGTCAACGTGTAAAAGAATGCAAATTGATCCATTCTTATCTCCTTGTACAAAGCTCAAGTCCAAGTGGGTCAAGGACCTCCACATAAAACCAGATACACTCAATCTAATAGAAGAGAAAGTGGGAGAAACCTGAAACACATGGTCACCGGAGAAATTTTCCTGAACAGAACACCAATGGTTTATGCTCTAAGATCAAGAATTGACAAATGGGACCTCATAAAATTGCAAAGATTCTGTACAACAAAGGACACTGTCAACAGGACAAATGGCAACCAATAGTTTGGGGAAAGATCTTTACCAACCCTTTATATCAGATAGAGGACTAGTATTCAATTTGAGCAAAGAGCTCAAGAAGTTAGACTCCATGGAACAAAATAACCCTCTCAAAAAAATGGGGAACAGAACTAAAGAGAGAATTCTCAACCGAGGAAACTGAAATGGCCAAGAAGCATCTAAAAAAATGTTCAACATCCTTAGTCATGAGGAAAGTGCAAATAAAAATGACCCTAAGATTCCACCTCACACTAGTCAGAATGGCTAAGATCAAAAACTCAGGTGACAGCAGATGCTGGTGAGGATGTGGAAAAAGATGAACACTTCTCCATTGCTGGTGGGATTGCAAGCTGATACAACCTCTCTGGAAATCAGTATGGTTCTTTAGAAAACTGAACATAGTACTACCTGAGGATCCCGCTATGCCACTCCTGGGCATATATCCAAAATAAAAACCAGTGCTATAGTTCTATTATAATTGTAATTATATATTATAATTACACATGCACATGCACCCATACACAGGCACACACACACATACACACACAAACAGGAATGCACAGGCATGCACACACATACATACAGACACACACACGCACCAATGCGTTCACTTCCTCTGCTTCCAAAACAGTGCACCCAATACTAGTCACTCATCTCATGATTCTTCATCTTTTTCTTATTCCACTCACAATGGCAGACATTAGACCATTTGAAATTGGGATGTACAACCTCCTGTATTGATCTTTGAATTGTTTGAAGCAATGTATAACCTTGAATGTGTGACAGGAGAAGTTCATGTGGAAGAGTGAAGTGTCCACTCACCTAAAGTGAGCTCTATTCAGTTCCGTGGGTTGCCATATAAAATTCTAAAATCTGAGTGGGTTAAAGTATCAAAAACTTGTTTTGTCACAGTGTAGAGGATAGAAATTCAAAAATCAAGATATTAGCAGGGTCATATTCCCTCCAAAATGCTCTAAGAGAGGATCACTCTTTGTCTTGGGTGCTGTCAAGCATTCTGTGACTTGTGGTGCCATAACTCCACCTTCTTCCTGTATTCACATCAGTCACATTGGTTTAGAGCCTACCCTAATGAAAGATAATCTCATCTACCTTATTACACTTTCAAAGACCGTATTTCTAAAAACCACTTTGTATTCACAAGTACTGAAGACTCAAACTTCAACATCTCTTTCCTGAGAGTGTGTATAATTCAACCTATCATACGAACTATAAATGCTACTAGAAATGTGGGTGCACTTACAAACGCAGCCACAGGAAAATAAGGTGTGTGTGTTTTTCTGTGAGTATGTGTATATGTAATAAAGAACTCCAAGTAAGTACCATTCCTTGATCTCTATTTTACTTCCTGGTGTGTGTTCTCAGTGGTTATTTGGACAGCCTTTATGCTGTCCTATGGTTCCATACACAATGTGTAACAAACCATTTCTGGGTTGTTCTCACTTCCACTTTTAATGAACACTGACACTAACTGACAGTAACATGTAGCTGCTCTTGGCTATACTCATCCTTCACTGAGGTCATAGGGGTGTCAGTAATGTAATTTATTACCAAGTAAGGCATGTTCCAAGACTCTCATGGTGAGGATCACTTTTGCAAGTGCCAAAGCCGTGTAAGGCAGGCTTCTCTTGATAAGGTAACATGCTCCATAGTTCCTGACCTTGGCTTAATGATGCTTCAAAGTCACAATGATTCCACTTGAATGCTGCAAAGATATCCCAAACACACTACCATCTGCTGGGAGGGACAGAGAGCCACTGTCTGAAGGACTACTGCTTCAAGCTAAGAAGCCACATTGAGACCCCTGAGATTTCAGAACAGCATTGTGTTCTGATATTCAGTATTTGCCATAAATTCTTTCTTCAACTTGGCAGTCATACCTCAGGATTGGGGAAAAAAAACACTAAAAAAGGCAGTATCAAAGATCTCTATTTAGGAGAATGGCAGGTACCCAAGCCTTTGTGTGCCCTGCAGTGAGGTCACCCAGGCAGCCTGCTTTAAGACACAACTCTGCACTCCCTGTGAACTCTACCAAATTAGCTTTACATGATGAAGCCATCTTGCGTCTCTAGAGGATCAAAGTAGCTGGACTGAGTCCCAGTGCTCTGTAGATAACCAGTCACAGGATACAATTGCACCCTGCTGTATATCATGCTGTAGATTCCTCTGTATTTCTCTTTTTATTTCCATAGAGGGAACTTGGGTTCACATATTTCCCTGTATTATCTGCGCTAATCTGTACACTCCACTCCCCTTAGAGTGCCTCTGGAACTGTGTAACATTGTTTTTCTCATGTATGGAGCTACTGTTCCCAACGGAGTCCTTTTATCCTTCCTATAATAACCTTTGTAATAGGAACAGCACCTCCTTGTAACACTTAAAATGCTTTCCTCACAAGAACAAGGGAATGTATGTCAATATATTCTTAAATGACATTGGAATTGTGAGAAGTCACAAGACTGATTAAGCAAAATAAGAAATAGAGTGAAATGATGTATTAACATAAAATAGAAGAGAATAGTGCAAATTAGAATGAATTTTAACTCTCTAGTCATGAGACACATTATTGATATTTCTTTTCCCCTTTTCTCAATTCATATAAACTAGAATGGCTTTCTACACATAACCATAAGTACAAAAACATAGTAAATATGACCATAAAGGATAGAAATTGACCACACACACACACATTCTCTCTCACATACATATTCAGCATATATATGTGTGTGTGTGTGTGTGTGTGTGTGTGTGTGTGTGCCTGAGAATAAGTATATGTACCACATGAAATCAGAAGTCTGCAGTAGGTAGATGAGGTTATTAGACCTTTTTGGACCTGAAGTGATGAATGGGTATGAGCTCCCATGAGAGTGCTGGCTCTTGGACCTGGGTCCTGTGAAAGAGCAGAAAGCCATCTCTCTACCCCCTGACTCTAAACTATCACCTCCTTCAATTCTATAAAAGTATGCTTATTACTTAGTAATAAAAGACTGTTACTAATCTCTAAAAGCCTTATGAAATCGCTTCCTTGGAAATACCTTTGATTTGTGAAAGTTAAAACACAAACAAAACAGTATAATTGCTTTGTACTTGAAACTTAAATTTGTCTTCCAAGTGTTTAATCACCTCAAGTGCTTATCATATTCAGACAATTTATACCAAATGAAGTAAATGTGTTTTCACAAATTGAGCCTGCCCTCTCTGATCATGCCCGATCATATTTTTAAATTTTATTAGATATTCCTAGTTATAAAATGGTATGTGTTTATTACAACTCAAATAAAGAGTTCTACAAGGAAGAAATAATATCCATCTGGCTGCATCCTTCCAACCTCATCTCATGAACAAATGAAAGGACTACACTGAAGAGCAGTAAATAGCCATATAAGCTAGCTGGAGAACTGCCCTTGATGTACTTTAAAGTAGAAGGAAGAATACAACTTTCTATCTTTACATACATGTATATATAATATAGCTATACTGAATTTTGTCCAACCACTGCCCTACATGCACATCCAAAATATTTGCAGTATGCTGATATTATTTAAAAAATGTTTAAAGAGCTTTTTCTAATAACCAGATGGTATATAAGTGTTTTTATTTCTGTTCAAGAGATTCCCTAAAGTGGAAACATAATATATATCATATACCATACTTATTAATACTAATATAAAATGGAAGGGCATAGAATTAGTAAAGTATTAAATTAATAGAATAATTACAATCCCATTTTTGTGTTACCCTGTGTACATGACCAGGGAACGCTAGCCAGACTATCCTTTTGTGAGAATGTTTTCACATTGTACAACTGATTGCCCAGTGGTCATGGTCAGCTGTGCTGTTCAAGTTGTGGCTGGGTTACTTATTACTCTTGCTTACACCGCTTGCAAAAGAAAAATGACAAAGAAGAGCAACTGCCAGTTCCTTATTATATACAAGCCAATAAAAAGTATGGGATCATATGGGAACCTGACCATCCTGCTTAAAGGCTACAGTGTTTATAACAATGAAGGTCTCTCTTATTTACCACTGTAAATTCTGCCTATATAAAAATCAATGGTTTCACACATGTTCCACTATGTTCATAGCAGCCTTATTCATAATAGCCAGAAGCTGGAAAGAACCCAGATGTCCCTCAACAGAGGAATGGATACAAAAAATTTGGTACATTTACACAATGGAGTACTACTCAGCTATTAGAAACAATGAATATATGAAATTCCTAGGCAAATGGATGGATCTGGAGGGTGTTATCCTGAGTGAGGTAACCCAATCACAAAAGAACTCACATAACATGTACTCACTGATATGTGGANCTGCCAGGGATCCTTCCCATAATCAGCCACCAAAAATAAACACTATTGCATATGCCAGCAAGATAATGCTGAAAGGGCCCTGATATGGCTGTCTCGTGGGAGGCTATACCAGTGCCTGGCAAACACGGAAGTGGATGCTCACAGTCAGCTATTAGTTGGAACACAGGACTCCCAAGGAAGGAGCTAGAGAAAGTACCCAAGGAGCTGAAGGGGTCTTCAACCCTATAGGTAGAAGAATAACATGAACTAACTAGTTCCCCCTGTGCTCATGTCTCTAGCTGCATATATAGAAGAAGATGGCGTAGTTGGCCATCATTGGGAAGAGAGGCCCCTTGGTCATGCAGACTTTATATGTCCCAGTACAGGGGAATGCCAGGGCCATTATGTGGGAGGGGGTGGGTAGGGGAGCAGGGCGGGGATGGGGGAGGGGATGGGGAACTTTCTGGATAACACTTGAAATGTAAATGAAGAAAATATCTAATAAAGAAAAAATAATTTAAAAAAATCAATGGTTTCATATATTTGTGATATTCTTTAGAATCATTCAATGAACAACACAGCAATTTCTGTCCTTCTTTTTTAAGTTATTGTTGCTGTCACCTTCCCAATGTCATTACAACAACTTGTCATATACTAAAAAATTACAGATTGATAAAAGCATACTGCATGTGATTTTATATAGAGTATTTTATGTAAGGACTATTGAATGAGTCTCCAAATCATCATGAAATCTTTCCTTTTGTCTCAGTATTCTTATTGTAACATAGTGTTTCCAAATTTTCAGAAGAGAAAGTATATTCATCACAATTAATAATGAGAAAAAAAGTCATTATTACAGAAAGGTTCAATTTTCTCTGAATTGTGAATTTTACTTCATTTGACCCATTTTTATTATTTCTTCCCCACTGGATCAGTCTTAGGTAAGACAGGAGCTATAATACATATGTGTCAGTAAAATGGCTATTATAGGGAGCAATGTTCAGCAGTTAACTTTTCCACAAAAGATATAACAAATAAAATCAAATAATGTAAGAGCCATACTAAACTGGGATATATCAACCAAAAGAACACTCGGAGCATTATAGAAGACTCACAGATGTGTCTGCAGGTTTTTATATTTAGATGATTATGTCTATTAAAACTTCTGTCAAGCAGCATTGGCGTGACCCAACCAGCCATTTCCAACATCCACTGAAGGTGTCCTCAAGGTTTTCACAGCAGGAAGAAACAGGTAAGAAATGTTTGCAACAAACTGCATATGGTGGATTATTTCTATAATCTCAGCCCTGGAGAAGTAGAAGCAGGAGAATCTGAAGTTCAAAGCCATTTTGGTTACATATCAGGGTCAACACCAAGTTAGGATATGGAGGGGCAGGGGAGAACCTGTCTCAAAAATATTAAAATAAATAAATAAAGAGGGGGAAGGGGAAATGAGAAATAAGAGGAGGGAGAAGGAATAGGAAGAAGGAAGAAGGAAGGAAGAGGAAAAGGAGGAGGGGAGAAAGAGCAAGAAAAAAAGAGAAAAAGGAGAGAGAGGGAGAGGAGAAAATTAGATAAATGTGTTTATAGCATGGTCCTTCCCTGAATTTAGGAAGGAGTAAAATTCACAACACTAACTTCAACCAAGAAATTCCATGTCAAAACCAAATTTACAAGACACAGTATCTTCACACAAATCCAGTCCTACAAAGCTTAGTAGGTGGAAAACACCAACACAAGGAGGGAAACTACACTCTAGAAAAAGCAAGAAAGTAATCTTTCAACAACCCCAAAGGAAGACAACCACACAAACATAATTCCAACACTAACAACAAAAATAAAAGGAAGTAACAATCACTTTTCCTTAATATCTCTTAACATAAACTCCACAATAAAAAGTTATAGACTAACAGACTGGATATGTATATAGGACCCAGCATTTTGCTGCATACAGAAACACACCACAGTGACAAAGACAGACACTACCTCAAAGTAAAAGGTTGGAAAACAATTTTCCAAGCAAATGGTCCCAAGAAACAAGCTCCAGTGTCAAATAAAATCGACTTTCAACTAAAATAGCAAACACAACTATTATTTACATGAGAAGAAACTTTGATTTATCAAGAGATGTATAGTTATAACAAATAAATATGTTTAAGAAGTCAAGAAGAATGGGGTCCAAAGAACATAGTACCAGTAACATAGGCAACCTGAAGAAATGAATACAGAACCAAATACTCCAGACTATTCACCTCAATATGCTAAATGACCCCTCCACAAAATGGTGTTCAAGTGAAAAGAACATGATATAGATATCAATCTGAATTTAGGTGCAGCAGATTCTAGTCAAAACATTCCAGATCTCAAGTAATTTTGGAAACCTGGGTATATAATGTCCTCCAAGATTTTTCAGTCCTGGGACAGAATGAGGTCAGTCTTCAAGTTATCCATACTTCCCAAACTAAGTTGGACTATCTATGGTATCTACCCTGGAATTGACTGAAGTAAACACATTGGGGCTTCTTTGTCTGATGCTGAAAATCTAGAGAAGAAAACCACATAGCAACATCATATAACAATTTGGAGTTATCAAATTACACTGGGTTTTCAAAGCACTCATAAAGATTGCATTTGTTTTTCCTCCAATTCCTTCTCCCTTTGTAAGACAATCATATACAACCAATACCCATTCTTTTGTTGAATACATTAAGACTCAAAGAATTTAAGAATGAGTTCTGAGATTCCTAACTGTGGAAGAAGAGGACAAATGGGTACAATATAGGACTGAAAGTACAACTGACTTAAAAATCAATGATACAATAGAAGCAGACATGTAAAACTTGGGGTCTTAGACAGATGCACTTAACACTTAAAATGAGCAGAATGCATAGAAACACTTATCTAGGACTAATTGGCTATTCTGGGTCTTTTGTTGTTCCATATCAATTTGAGAATTTTCTTTCTATTTATGTGAATAATGGGATGAGGATGTTGATTGTGATTTCATTGAGTCAGTAAACTGTTTTGATAGGAAGGTCTTTTTTCACAGTACTAATTCTACCAAGCTATATGCATGGGAGGTCTTTAAATACTAGAATGGTTCTTAATCTCTTTCTTCACAAATTCTGTCCAAAGGATCTTGCCATAATACTAGGATGTGTGTGTGTGTGTGTGTGTGTGTGTGTGTGTGTGTGTGTGTGTGTGTGGCTAATTTTGGTGTGTGCCAATAGAGGGAAATAGGAGGATGTTTGGAGTTTTTGTAGACGTTAAATACGTTTAGGGTAGTCAGAGCCATCATTGATTATACATTACGGGGATAGGTGGTTGCCTTTTGTTTTAGGGGTTGGACTTTTAGGGTTTTATGTGTTCTTTCTATTATTCCTTGGCCCTGGGGGTTGTGGAAAATCCTCGTATGATGGGCAATTTCCCTGTGTGTGCAGAAGGTTTTGAATTGAGAGCTAGTGAAGGCTGGGCCATTATTAGTTTTTATCTGTTGAGGAACGCCCATGATGGCAAAGGTGAAGGGCATATGATGAATCAATCTTTTTGAGTTTTCACCTGTTTAGGCTGTAGCCCATATAAAATTCGAGTACGTATTTATGGTGACAAAAACATATTTCTGTCTACTGAATTGGGGAATATGGGTGACATCAATTTGCCATAAGGGATTGGACTTAAGGCCTCGGATGTTGGTGCCCATCATCTGTAAGGCTGGGTGGTGATGAGGGATGCACAAGAGGAGCATGTCTTTATTATCATCTGGAGTTGAGCAAAAGGGATGTGGGGGAAGTGGGCATGATGCCCCTTTATATTTGTATGTCTGCATGAATGAAATTGATCTGCTTGTTCAGTAGAGGTCATGAATGTCTCTGTCAAGGCAGTTTGGTCAGTGAGTGCATTTCCCTCAGATATAGGACTTGGCAGGGGACTGTGAGATTGGACAAGCTGGATGTAGATGGGGCGGGGGGAGTCTCGTTCCTGTAGGAGGGTGTAGACCTGTATGAGTAGAGGGGAAAGTGGGTTGGCATCTAGTTTGATGAAGGATCTTGACAACCAGGGCAGCAGATTGATAGCATATACACTGCCTGAAAAGAGGTTAAGGGGGTCCTTTACTTCTTTTAGAGCTAGATAGATGGCATATAATTCTTTATATTGGGGAGAGTGATTGGGTAGTTCTTTGAATCGTAGGATAGGGGATTCATCTTCAGGGAAGTAGTATATTACTGCTACAGGCCCTCTCTCTCCCCCATCAGTAAATATTGAGGGGGCTCCGGCTATGGGCCCTTCTGAGAATAGTTTGGGGGCAGCCATTGCAACAGAGGGATGGCAGAGGCCCCACAAAAATAAGCCCTTCTTGCCATACATTGCTTTTGTTGGGTATTTTGTAACAGCAATTAGACATATAACAAGTAAAGTACACCTTCAAATCTTACCACTATCCTGAAGAGTATTAAGAGTATTTGAGTACTGAAGCTCAGAGACAAGAGAACAAGCAGACTTGAAAGGGCTTCAGCTTGTCTCCTATAGACTGCCAATCACAGTGTCTCTGATAGACTGACATTACAGTGCCTCCTGTAGCCTGACACTCACAGTGTCTCCTGTAGTCTGATATTACAGTGCCTCCTGTAGCCTGACATTCTGCTGTTTCTCAAGTAGTTCAGTAAAGCAAAGCTCATAAATTTGAAGTAAAATTTAATTGTATCTCCAGATGAATTTAGGTTTCAATGAGGGTTAAATTCATCATGTGAATTTCCCTGTATAATCATACATACATCATAGATTAACTTACTTGTTTTAAGGAGAGTATATATTTAACCTTGTCCTGGCTAGTTTTATGTCAACTTGACATAAGCTAGAGTAATCTGAAAGGAGAGAACCTGAATTGAGGAAATGCCTCCATAAGACCTGATTGTAGGGTATTCTCTAAATCAGTGATTGATAGAGGAGGGCCCATCTCATTGTGGGTGGTGCCATCCATGGTCTGGTGGTCTTGGTGATCCTAGGTTTATAAGAAAGCACACTGAGTGCCAGTCTCAGGAAAAGAGAGAAAGAGAGAGAGAGAGAGAGAGAGAGAGAGAGAGAGAGAGAGAGAGAGAGAGAGAGAGAGAGAGCAGGTTGAGCAAATCCATGACAAGCAAGAGAGAGAGCAGGTTGAGCAAATCCATGACAAGCAAGCCATTAGCACCTCTCTATGGTCTTTGCATTATCTCTTGCCTCCAGATTCCTGCCCTGGCTTCCTTCAGTGATGGACTACCATGCAGAAGGATAAACCAAATAAACCCTTTCCTGCTCATCATGGTGTTTTTATCTCATCAACAGAACCTGAAACTAAGACATAATCTGTTTATATCCCTTTTCAGGGATATAAAGGCAAATTACATGGCTTTCTTAATTTAAAAAGAATAGCTTGTATTCGTTATATATTTTTGTTCAGCATAGTATCAGCAAATGTGATGGGAATGAGAAGCTATTATTACCCTCAGTTTGCTGATGAGAAAATTTAGGCATTGATGTGTTTCAAATGTTAAAAATCTTGGCCCTCTGCCCCAACACAGAGCTAGTAAACATGCCTTCCATGTTCAGATGTTGGGCTGATTCCAGTGTGTGTTTCTCCTGATAGAAAATCTCTCTTCTGGCTTAACTTTTCTTGCCATGACAAAATTCCCAACCAAAAAAAAAAAAAAAATCAAAGATAAAGAATTTCTTTGGGTTTCTGGTTTCAGTATGACTCCATTGCTTCTGGATTCATGCATAGTAAGATAGAATATCATGGTGGACCCAAATGACTTGTCTCATGGCGGATAGGAGGCGACACAGAGACAAAGGATCTAGGGATAGCATGTACCCTTCAAAGGCCTACCCTCACTGACTAACTTTTTCCAACCAGGCTCCAACTCCAATAATCCATTCAACTATTCACTCACCAGTGGATATAAACTATTGATGAGAGTAGCATCACCATGATTCAATCTCCTTTCAGCAGCTGGCAAACTGGTCTAACACATGAGGCTTTCAGGGGCACATTTCACATCCAACTTCAGCAACTATGGGATTCACTTTGCTGGTACTTGTGTGAGTCTCACATAGCCACAGTTTTGTTCAGGTCTTCTCTATCAAATTAACTTTTGATAGTTTTAACTAGATTATAATCCACTGGTTATTTAAACCGAACAAATAACAAACTCATTTAGTTGGAATCTTCCACTCTTGTTGTTTAAGTGTAAAGCCAATTGAGCACTTAGTCTGTGAAATGGTTCAATCTGCTGGAGGAATTGGAAGCAGGGATTTTCTTTCATGTCCCTAGTTCATGGAAAGCAAAGCATCCCAAACCATATGGGAATGTCATCATGCAGAAGACCATTGAGACTCTCTTCACTTCAGAGACTCAATCCTGGAATCTCTGCATCCAGTTTGTTGAAAGGGCTATGCCTATCATATAATGATGGCAGTAACTGGATGGAAACCTAATGTCCCATATCCCCTCTATTCTCTAAAAGGCAGTAAATAACGAACAAAACTGTGTCTGAATAGACACAAACCAAGAGGCAATTTTTTTGGATGTTTTTCTAGACTGAATCAGGGAAACTCTCAATTTGTCATAAAATTTTTCAAGGACTTCCCCTCCCAAACAATTGTTCAGGCCCAGGCAACCCATATAATTGTCCTTCTAACTTGCCTTTAGCTGTTGATATTTAGAGTTATATGACATTTCTAGACAAAAAGTTTTTTTTTTTTCATTTTGTTTTTTTTCAGACAAGGAACAGCAATGTAGTCCAAGCTGCCTCCCAACTCCTAATTTTCCTACCTCAGCTCAGAAAGCACTCAGACAGTAGGGGTTGATAACTACCATTTCCCACATGCTCAGAGCACAGAGAAGCAGATAGCCTGGATCCCAAGTGCTGGGCACACAGAGCTTGAGGAAGGCACTAGTACACAATGACAGATCCTTCTAATTGTGCACACTGACAAGGGTGTTTCCTTTGCAATGTTTCTTACATTGAATTTTGGTGGCTTTTATACAGGCATGCAATTGCATTGTAAATATATTCCCCCTGTTACCCTATCCTATTCCTTTCAGTCTTATAGAGTCCCTTTTTCATCTCAATTACCTCCATCCTACATTCTTGTCTTTTGTTGGCATGGGGCATAGCTTCTTTGTGCTGATGACTACATCAACTATGTCGCATCCTGAGAGCATGGGACTCTTCTTTATTGTCTAGCTCTTATAATCTTTCCACCTTAGTTTTTACACTGTTCCCTGGATCTTAGATTGATATAGATATCTCAATTATGACTGAGTCTTCAACAATCATTCATTCTCAGCATTTTAACCAGTTATGAATATCTATATTAACTGGCACTCACTGAAAAAATAAGTTACTCTGGCTAAGGTTGACAGTGGCATAAGTATAAAAGTATAAATATAAGTGTTTAAAAAACAGTTTGACTACATGCTTATTTTATAAGTAGTAAGCTCTATCCCAGAGCCTATGACATTCCCTGCCACAGGTTTTATTGTTTTGTTTTTGGTTTTGGTTTTGTTTGTTTTTGGTTTTTGGTTTAGGGATGATTGTTTTGTTTTGCCAGAGTTTATGTTATCAGATTTGTGTTAGTTTCCTTGGAGCAGGCCTCATATTTAATGAAAGTGATTGGTTACCTCCAAAACAAAGGTGTCCCTATTATACTAATGGAGATATCTTATCTAGAAGGTCAACATTGTGTACTCACAATTCACAGTTTAATAGAAAGAACTGTTGATACTTTCCTTCTCTTGCATCCTGCACTGCACCTTCTGACACTATGGACTCTAATCATCTCAAGTGCATGATGTCATTGGCAATAGCACCTTATCATCTAGTTTGGTGGGCGACCTAGAGCAATAGCAATAGCCTCCATTGTTTGGGGAGCTTCCTTGGACTCCCTGGCCCACAACTTATAAAGAAATATCCCACATTTAACACTGAGGTTTTGTTTAAAGGACTATAGCTTACAGGGACAACATTGTCCATTCATGAAGAGTACCTCAATTCAAACCTTTCCTTACTTAAATCTTTTGGTTACCTTTGCAGGTTTTTGTATGGTTTTCACCATATCTTAAGTTTTATTTGACCCACTATCCCCCATCCACATCTTTCATACCCCACTGCTCTTTAAACATTTCCAGACCTAGCATCTACTATCATATTATGTGCATCCTTCATCCCAAGTCCTTCTCCATCTCCCAGCCACTCAGCACTTCTATTTTCTTCCATGGCTTCTGAAGATACTTTGCTCCAATTTAAACATAAGGTTCAAAGCTATGATATACATCTAAGAGAGAAAGTGTGCTGTTTGTCTTTCTAGACTTAATTCACATCACTTTTTTCCCCAATTCTAACCATTTTCCTGAAAATTTCGTTTTCTCTAGAGTTGAATAGAGTTTCATCTGTACTTACCACTTTCCATTATCTATTCATCAGTTGACAAACATCTTCCTTCCATATTGTGACTAAAAAAGCCGTGAGCTTAGATGTGCATGTATCTCTGTTGTAGGGTTTAGGGTCCTCTGGGTATATGCCAAGGAGTAGCTTACCTGGATTCTTTGTTCTAAATTTTGCTTTTTGTAAAATCTCCGCACTGATTTCCACACTGTCTGGACCAGTCTACATCCCACCAACAGCAAGTGAACATTCCCTTTCCCCAAACCCATAGCAGTCTTTGTTGTCATTTATTTTCTTGATGGAAGTTTTTCTGACTTGCTTGAGGTGGAATTTTGTTAGTTTCTGTTGACATTTGCAAAACTAGTTTGGATTTTGAGAAGAGACAAAGAATTTGAAAGTAAGATTTCAGGTCAGTATCACTTTCCCTTGTTCCCACCCCCATCCTTACCCCATGGTTGCCTTTCCCAATGCTCATCAGAGCTTCTCTAATAGGAGCCAGCTATACCCCCAACCATGCTGTAACACTAAACATCAGTTCCCTTCTAAACATTTACCAGCATCATTTAGCTACTTCTACAATTTCAAGTAATGCAAACACAAGAAAAGAAACTTATACTGACAAACAATACCAAAAAATGGTGTTACAGACCCCAATAGAGTTGAACCCAGAAAAACAGGAATGATGAATTCTCAGCTCCCTGAATGTTCATCTTCCCCATTTAATCATAAAAAATCACATCTCTAAAATATTCTGGATGATCATGAAGTACTTGGTAAACCACTTCATGAAATCTCAGGTCTGATGACTTATAAAAATTCAAGAGGCTGAAGGGAATGACTTGCTTGGGAAGCAGGAACTCTCGGCCTAGGCAGCTGAGGACTGTCAGCCCAAGTAATTATTTTTAAAGTGCTTCTTAAGAAGTTACCAGGACAATGTATTGTGTGATATTGCTCCATTTAATAGGGAGTCCATCATTATATAAATGTATCACTGGGTTAAATCTTCCTGTAACAGTTCCTGAAGTAGCCCTCAAATCCCTCACACAGAGAAGCTTACTATGGATTAAAATGCAACTTTTTTGCATATGCAGTAGAACACAAAAGCTAATGTGTCTCACAAGTATAACATGATGATTTTTATGGGGGAAGTGAAGAATAATGTATCCAGTGGGGGAGGAATATAATTAGCTTGATACAGAGCACTGGAATTTGGCCAGGACAATAGCACAGTTATTGGGGAAGGAGGGGAGCATCAAGGGAAAGAAAGGACTCCATTATAAATTATTCTGAAAATTAAAATAAAAGTAATTTGTCCTACAAGCTTGAATTCTCATGGTTATTGTTTTTCTTTCTCAAACAGAAAAATGTCCTGTAATAACATACAGAGAGAATGGACTAGCCGGAGCATTAGACCAACACTCACTGTGTGTGAGGCACTGTGCTAAACCCTAGTCTACATAATACTTCCCTGTTGGACTGTACAAGCAAACCCCTTCTAAGCTGCTGATAAGATAACTTCTCTGTGCCCTTCCTGCTCCACCTGAGCCTGTGGTGTAATGCAATTTCAGAGAGACCTGGGAAGTCAAAAATACAGCAAAGGCTTGTGCTGTAAGATCAAGAATTGACAAATGGGACCTCATAAAGTTGCAAAGCTTCTGTAAGGCAAAAGATACTATCAACAAGACAAAAGGGCCACCAACCACTTGGGAAAGGATCTTTACCAATCCTAAATCAGATAGGGGACTGATATCCAATATATATAAAGAACTCAAGAAGGTGGACACCAGAAAATCAAATATCCCCATAAAAAGTGGGGCACAGAGTTAAACAAAGAATTCTCAACTGAGGAATACCAAATGTCTGAGAAGAACTTGAAAAAATGTTCAACATCCTTAATCATCAGGGAAATGCAGATCAAAACAACCCTGAGATTCCACCTCACACCAGTAAGAATGGCTAAGATCAAAAATTCAGGTGACAACAGATGCTGGCATGGATGTGGAGAAAGGGGAACACTCCTCCATTGTTGGTGGGAATGCATGCTGGTTCAACCACTCTGGAAATCAGTCTGGCGGTTCCTCAGAAAATTGGACATAGTACTACCGGACGATCCTGCAATACCTCTACTGGGCATATATCCAGAAGGTATTCCATCTGGTAATAAGGACACATCTTCCACTATGTTCATAGCAGCCTTATTCATAATAGCCAGAAACTGGAAAGAACCCAGATGTCCCTCAACAGAGGAATGGATACAAAAAATTTGGTATATTTACACAATGAAGTACTACTCAGCTATTAAAAACAATAAACATATGAAATTCCTAGGCAAATGGATGGATCTGGAGGTCATCATCCTGAGTGAAGTAACCCACTCACAAAAGAACTCACATAACATGTACTCACTGATATGTGGAGATTAGTCCAGAAACCTAGACTACCCAAGATACAATTTACTAAACACATGAAACTCAAGAACAAGGAAGATCAAAATGTGGACACGTCACCCCTTCCTAGAATTAAGAACAAAGCACACATTGAAAGAGTTACAGAGATCATGTGTGAAGCTGAATCCAAAGGATGGACCCAATGTCTGTGGCTGCCAGGGATCCATCCCACAATCAGCCACCAAACATAGACACTATAGCATATGCCAGCAAGATAGTGCTGAAGGGGCCCGGATATAGCTGTCTCGTGGGAGACTATACCAATGCCTGGCAAACATGGAGGTGGAAGCTCACAGTCAGCTATTAGATGGAACACAGGACTCCCAAGGAAGGAGCTAGAGAAAGTACCCAAGGAGCTAAAGGGGTCTTCAACGCTATAGGTGGAAGAATAACATGAACTAACTAGTACCCCCTGAGCTCATGTCTCTAGCTGCATATGTAGAAGAGGATGGCCTAGTTTGCCATCAGTGGGAAGAAAGGCCCCTTGGTCATGCAGACTTTATATGCCCCAGTACAGGGGAACGCCAGGGCCAAGATGTGGGAGTGGGTGGGTAGGAAAGCGGGCTGGGAAGGGGAAGGGTATAGGGAACTTTCTGGATAACACTTGAAATGTAAATGAAGAAATTATCTAATAAATGTTGGAAAAAAATATTACAAAAAAAAATAATAATACTGGACCATTTGGGAGAGAACTCCATGGTCTCAGGTACCTGGACTATGACATAAAAGGCAAGTATGTACTGAGAACATAGCTCCAGGTGCCTACATATAATTTGATTCTAGGTCTAGAGGCCAGATTGGGATCTCTAAAATGTGAAGACTTGTAAGGATACTCAGGCTCCTCCACTAGTATTAATACTATATGTCAAAATCCATAGTTCTTGCTCTTACCTCTAGCCTACATGAGTTCTATTAAACACATTATACAAGTTGAGAGCTGGAGTCTGGAGAGGCACCAGTGAATAAAGAAGACAGAAATGGAGCAGCTCCTCCTGCAAAGTTCAGAGGGAAATGGCTTGTAAGTTACTTTAATTAAAAATGAAAGCTATTTTGAGCCAAAGGAAGAAAAGAGCTGATGGTACCAGCTCCTACGCCTGTGCCTGATGGGCAGCCTGTCCATGAAGAACACCTGTATCTTAGCTATTCAATAACAGGAATCACATTACAAGGCTCCAGATGCTGAGTCAACTCTGCCTCCATTTCTCACCCACTCACTCCTGCTTCAGCCCCAGAGACACAAGACACAGAAGAGCAGCAGCAGGCAAGGTGGGTGAATGGAGAAGAAAGTAAAGGAATGAAAAAGTATCCTCTGATTAACTCACAGGGCCTCCAGAGGAGCAGGCTGAGGTTCTCATTTTTTAAATTGTGTTTAAGTAAAAGGATCCCTGGGAGTGAGAGGACTAAGATGTTAGAATAATTTTATATTTTAAAAAACAAAAGCAGGAAGTGGGTATATGACTGATGGATTGGGGATGGAGAGACAAAGTAATTGCTGAATAACCATAAGGACTTGAGTTCAGATCCCTCAGAGCCTGTGAAAGTCTGGTGTGGTCACATGTCCCTCCTAACTGCAGTGCTGGGAGGCATACAAGTAGATCCATAGGACTTGCTGCCCACCCTGTCTAACAAAGACCTGGATCCCCAGACTCAGTAAGAGAGCTAGTCCTCCAGAATAAAGTAGATGTTTCCAATAGTCAAAGTCAGCATATACTCACAAACAGGTGAATACACATACACACACACATACATATACATGCATACACACATACATATACATGCACATACATATATGCATGCACACACATACATACACATCAAAAAAGAAGGTTTTAAGCCAAAGTTCAATTTTTCTTTGATAATTATAAAAGTGGCACATACTCTTTGGAAATAAGTTTGAAAATTTATTCACCCAAAATTTTATGTCGTCAAATCTCCTTGAGTCATAGACAATGTAAAGTTACCCTTAATTCCCCCGATTCGCTGTTGCTTCCAAGTGCCAAACTCACACATTACTTCCCACCCAATTTTAACCTCTTCTTCCACCTAATTCTTGAACCATTATTAAGAGATCTTGTATCCCAGGTCTATCAGAGACCAGATTGTGAAGGAAAGCGCATGGGCCACAGAAGCAACAGAGAATCTTGGACAGGGTCCCTTCGGGCCTTGATTTTCAGACAGCAGGGAGAGCTGAGCTCCAAACCTCTGTGCAAAAGGAGAGCTTCCCTGCAGAGAAAGCTCTGACCACTGGGACTCAGGTGAGAATTGGACTTCCAGTAGTGCTGACAGAGGCTAACAGAATCACAGGAGGATCAAGCTCAAGCCAGAGACAACTAGAACATATAACACCAGAGATTACCAGATGGTGAAAGGCAAACATAAGAATCTTACTAACAGAAACCAAGACCAATCATCATCATCAGAACCCAGTACTCCCACCACAGCAAGTCCTGGATACTCCAACACATCCAAAAAGCAAGATTCAAATTTAAAATCATATCTCATGATGCTGGTAGAGGATTTTAACAAGGGCATTAGTAACTCCCTTAAAGAAATACAGGAGAACACTGATAAACAGGGGGAAATCCTTAAAGAGGAAAGACAAAAATTTCTTAAACAATTACAGAAAAACACAACCAAACAGTTGATGGAATTGAACAAAACCATCCAAGGTCTAAAAATGGAAGTAGAAACAATAAAGAAAACCCAAAGGAAGACAACTATGGAGATAGAAATCCTACCTATCAATGAGAAGACCAAACCAAAGGATAATAGGTATAGATGAGAATGAAGTTTTCAACTTAAAGGGTCAGTAAATATCTTCAACAAAATTATAGAAGAAAACCTCCCTAAACTAAAGAAAGAGATGCCTATGAACATACAAGAAGCCTACAGAACTCCAAATAGATTGGACCAGAAAAAAAATTCCTCCCCACAAATAAAAATCAGAACAACAAATACTAAATAAAGATAGAATATTAAAAACAGTAATACAAAAAGGTCAAGTAGCATATGAAGGCAGACCTATTAGAATTATACCAGACTTCTAACCAGAGACTATGAAAGCTAGAAGATCCTGGACAGAGATTATACAGACCCTAAGAGAACACAAATGCCAGACAAGGCTACTATTCCCAGCAAAACTCTCAATTACCATAGATGGAGAATCCAAAGTATTCCATGTCAAAACCAAAATCACACAGTATCTTTCCATGAATCCAGCACTTCAAAGGATAATAAAGGGAAAACTCCAATACAAGGAGGGCAATTATACCCCAGAAAAAGCAAGAAAGTAATACTTCAACAAACCCAAAAGAAGACAGCTGCAAGAACAGAATACCAACTCTGACAACAAAAATAACAGGAAGTAACAATTACTTTTCCTTAATATCTCTTAATATCAATGGACTCAATTCCCTAATAAAAAGTCATAGACTAACATACTGGCTACATAAACAGGACACAACATTTTGCTGCCTACAGGAAACCCACCTCAGGGACAAAGACAGGCACTACCTCAGAGCAAAAGGCTGAAAACCTATTTTCCAAGCAAATGGTCCAAAGAAACAAGCTAGAGTAGCCATTTTAATATCAAATAAAATCAACTTCCAATACAAAGTTATCAAAAAAGACAAGGAGGGGCACTTCATAATCATCAAAGGTAAAATCTTCCAAGATGAACTCTCAATTCTGAATATCTATGCTCCAAGGGCAGCGACATTCTTTAAAGAAACTATAGTAAAGCTCAAAGCACACATTGCACCTCACACAATAATAGTGGGAGACTTCAACACCCCACTATCATCAATGGACAGATCCTGGAAACAGAAACTGAACAGAGACACATGGACACTAACAGAAGTTATGAAACAAATGGATTTAACCAATATCTACAGAATATTTTATCCTAAAACAAAAGGTTATACCTTCTTCTCAGCACCTCATGGTACCTTCTCCAAAACTGACCATATAATTGGTCACAAAACAGGCCTCAACATATACAAACATAAAAATTATCCCATGCATCCTAACAGATTACGATGGACTAAGGCTGATCTTCAATAACAACATAAATAATAGAAAGCCAATATTCACGTGGAAGTTCAACAACACTCTGCTCAATGATAACTTGGTCAAGGAAGAAATAAAGAAAGAAATTAAAGACTTTTTAGGGCTGGCGAGATGGCTCAGTGGGTAAGAGCACTGACTGCTCTTCTGAAGGTCCTGAGTTCAAATTCCAGCAACCACATGGTGGCTCACAACCACCCATATGAGAGCTAACGCCCTGACACCATCTTCCGGTGCATCTGAAGACAGCTACAGTGCACCTATTTATAATAATAAATAAATCTTTAAAAAAAAAGACTTTTTAGAATTTAATGAAAATGAAGCCACAACATACACAAACTTATGGGACAAAATGAAAGTAGTCCTAAAGGAAATCCCATATCTCTGTGTGCCACTAAAAATAAACTAGAGAGAGCATACACTAGCAGCTTGACAGCACACCTAAAAGCTCTAAAACAAAAGGAAGCAAATTCACCCAAGAGGATTAGAGGGCAGGAAATAACCAAGTGAAAACAAAAAGAACTATTCAAAGAATCAGCCAAACCAGAGCTGGTTTTTTGAGAAAATCAACAAGATAGACAAACCCTTAGCCACACTAACTAGAGGGCACAGGGACAGTATCCTAATTTAAAAAATTAGAAATGAAAAGGGGGATATAACAACAGAACCTGAGGAAATCCAAAGCATCATCAGATCCTACTACAAAAGACTATACTCAACAAAACTGGAAAACCTAGATTAAATGGAAATTTTTCTATACAGATACCAGGTACCAAAGTTAAATCAGGATCAGATTAACAATCTAAACAGTCCCATATCCCCAAAAGAAACAGAAGCAGTCATTAATAGTCTCCCAACCAAAAAAAAGCCCAGGACCCATGGGTTTAGTGCAGAGTTCTATCAGACCTTCAAAGAAGACCTAATTCCAGTTCTTCTCAAACTATTCCACAAAATAGAAACAAAAGGTACTCTACCCAATTCATTCTATGAAGCCACAATTACTCTGATACCTAAACCACATAAAGATCCAACAAAGAAAGAAAACTTCAGACTAAGCAGTCTGGTAGTTCCTCAGAAAACTGGACATAGTATTACCAATTGATCCATCAATACCTCTCCTGGGCATATACCCAGAAGATGTTCCAACTGGTAATAAGGACACATGCTCCCCTATGTTCATAGCAGCCTTATTTATAATAGCAATAAGCTGGTAAGAACCCAGATGTCCCTCAACAGAGGAATGGATACAGAAAATATGATATATTTACACAATGGAGTACTAGTCAGTTAATAAAAAATGAATTTTTGAAATTCTTAGACAAATGGATGGATCTGGAGGATATCATCCTGAGTGAGGTAGCTCAATCACAAAAGAACACACCTGATATTCACTAACTGATAAGTGGATATTAGTCCAGAAGTTCAGAATACCCAAGATACAATTTGCAAAACATATGATACTCAAGAAGAAGGAAGACTAAAATGTGGATATTTTGGTCCTTCTTAGAATGGGGAACAAAATACCCATGGAAGGAGTTACAGAGACAAAGTGTGAAGTTGAGACTGAAAGAAAGACCATTCAGAGATTGCCCTACCCTGGGATCCATCCCATAAACAACCACCAAATCCAGACACTATTGCATGTGCCAGCAAGATTTTGCTGACAGGACCCTGATATAGCTATGTCTTCTGAGGCTATCCCAGTGCCTGGCAAATACAGAAGTAGATGCTCACAGTCATCTATTAGATGGAACACAGGGCCCCCAATGAAGGAGCTAGAGAAAGTACCCAAGGAGCTAAATGGGTCTGCAACCCTATAGGAAGAACAACAGTATGAACTAACCAGTACTTTCAGAGCTCGTGTCTCTAGCTGCATATGTAGCAGAAGATGGCCTAGTCAGCCATCAACAGGAGGAGGGCCCTTGGTCTTGCAAGGTTATATGTCCTGGTATAGGGGAATGGCAGGGCTAGGAAAGGGAGTGGGTGGGTTGGGGAGCAGGGCTGGGGTGGGGGAGGGCATAGGGGACTTTTGGAGAGGACATTAGGAAGGGAGATAGCAATTAAAATGTAAATGAAGAAAATATCTAATTAAAAAAAAAGAATCTTTGGAAAACTTCTACATGATATCCCTTCATGGAGATTTACAATGAGATTGTGATTGACAATACTGGTTTTTTGGGGGGTCTTTGTGTGCTGTTGTGATATTTCGCTATGTTGTTATTCTACTCATGCTAATCTTATTTCTAATGAAACATTACACATAAAACGTGTATTTATAAAATTACATTTTAAGAATTATGGTGACCCGTCAATGAGACAGGTTATTGAGATTTTGTCAGGTTGCTTTTTAAAACTTTGGATCTAATTTAAATATTACAGTCCCACATTAGCCCTCTCCAGCCTCATGGCAACTCCCTTTTAGTAAATAGGCAAGTGTGATATCTTGTCCATGTGACTTGCTTGTGAAAGGCAATGAATGCATGAATTATCACCTCATGCTCCTCAACTGAATGTGTTAAGCGTTGCCTGACTTTCCAGCAACGATAAATACCTTGAACTTTATGTCTGACATTTTGCCAGCTTATTGCTATTTTTAAATCAGCATTTGAGATGTCACTGTCTCCTTCCAGAAAGGAAGCCTTCAAGTTGCACGTGGAGATGTTTAAATTGTGTTTAAGCAATCCCACTTAATGACAAAGGAATCTGTATTTACAAGTTCAGGTTCAAACTCTTCATCCTTGCAGCTAGCTGGAATGACCACGTAACCTCTTCAGACCTTATCTCAACTTAGCTTTACAGATTCGCTGTGCTTCATTTTTATGAAACCTCCAATTTTCCAAAGCACTGCATGTCATATGCTTTTTTTTTTCCCCAAAGGACAAACCTAACCTGGTAGCTTTCAATGAGGAGTACTACCCAAGGTAATTGTGCTAAAATACAAACAAACAACATAGATATGAGCTTAACCAGCTCTAGAAGGAACCCTCTTACGAGGAGAGTACCGGGCCAGAGTTCAGATGTGGGATTCTTGCCACTGATGCATGGTCTCTCTTGTGAACAACAAACTTGCAGCGCTCTGGTTGCTGGTCTGCCCCTGTCCAGTCATTGCTGGGAAAACCGTCAAGATTACAATCGACCTTTGTTAGCCGACTTGGCAGTGATGCAGGGGCTGAATGGATCACAGAGACTCAACCAGTTAGGAGCATGTTTGGTTTTCTGAAACAACCAGAAACCCTCCCCACCTCAGAGCTGGCCACCCCGACATAAAAGCAGGAAGGTAGAGCTGCTTTGACTCTCTGAACCATATGCTGCACCAAGCTGGTTGATGGAGAATTTGGCCTGCCAAAGACCCCTCAAGTTCAGGGAAAACATCAATTACACCATAACTTGAATAAGAACCCAGAAGGAAGATAGAAAGTGGGGTATAGTTGTGTGCTAACCCATCTCACAGAGATTTTGCTTTTTATTGGCTAAATAGCAGAGAGAAGGGAAGAATTTTATAGGTAAAAATCAGAAATAGAATGCACTCCCAAGTAACGATAGTCATGGATGGGCAGCCCAAACTCTGACATGACCAAGGTAGGTCATAAAACATTTATGTGTTTGCCTTAATCGCATCAAATCTTGCAGATCCCAAATTTGAAGAATTAGAGGCAGACCTTACTGGCAGAGAACAGGGTACTGAACACATTGAAACAGGTAAAACCAAAAAAGAAAAAAGAAAAGAAAAAGAATAAGGGTCNAGTAACCAAAAACTGAGTTGCTGCCTCTTCTAAACCAGACTCCTGGTTTTATTTAAAAAGCCCACTGCCTTTGAAAGCACACTGGGTCTTTTCAATAGCAGAAGATCAAATGAAGTTAATCAGGCCATGGGGCCTAATCCTTTAATGCAACTGTCTCTTTGCATTATAAGCATTCCAGCTCCCCTCCCCCTCCCCCTCCCCCTCCCCCCTACGATGATTTTTATCTCAGCTTTTCTTTTCTTTTTTTTGTCTCTCTCTGCCTCTTTCTTTAAATCTTGAGTTTTGACAATCAGTACAGAATATCCTCTTTTCTAAGTTCTTTGCAACTTCCTCAACAAACAATTTATTGCAGTGTCTTATAATGGAATAAATGACAAGAAGGGGCCATCTCCCCACTCTCCCTCTCTTCTCCACCTTCCTCAGGCTTTTGCTTGCTCACCTTAGCCCACATTTTAGTGGCGAAACCACACCGTTCTTGTAGCTCAGTTCTCCTGGCTCTCACCTCTGGCTGTCTCAACAAGTTCTGGTTCATGGACTCAGTTCCACCACCCACAAATATGTTTCCAGCTGCTATCAATAGCTCTTCAGGAGGCCATCTTTTATTCAGAATAAGAGCAGTCCAAGTTTGCATTCGGTGGCACATTTATAAAGCCCAAAGAGGCATAGATTGTGGTGGGAGAATTTCTCCAAATAGTGTTCAGACATTTGCCCTGCATCCTGCTGAAACCAGACTTGCAGACTTGGCTCTGCAAATTTAGAGCCATGAGGGACATGGCAATTAAACATATGGTGGTTAAGTTGTCACTTGGTGTCTTGTCAAGGTTACAATTCCTCTCTCTGCTAATAGGCATACAGTAGAATGCCAGTGATTGGTAGAGCATAGCTTATTTCTTAAAGCAGGAAATAACTGAGCAATCTATAGAATTAGATTATAAATTCCACAAAATTGGCCAAATTCTATATAATTTCTTGACCTTCTTATTCCTAACACATGAGCAGGTTTACTACATGGTAGATGCTCCAAAGTTTTTGAAATCTTGTTCACAATGTTTTTGCTGTTGTTGTTGTTGTTGTTGTTGTTGTTGTTGTTGTTGTTGTTAATTTGCTTTTTAATTCAGGAAAAGAATGTAGGGAAACAAATTTTGTTTCACCATAATTAGATGAATGTAATAAGAGCGTAGTCAGGCACAGGCAGGGCACAGCATGACAGAGGTGAGCACTCTAGCTCTGGAAGCTTGTGAGCACTTAGGATGCTGTGTCATCCCCTGGAGAGATGGCGGCACTCCGAGTCTAAGGAAAGTTGTAGTGCAGTCTATTTCCTTACTGTGAAGAGGCTCCTTTCCTTACCTCGTGGTCTTGGATGCATTCCACAGCATCAAGTTAGGGAAAAGAACCCATACTCTGCCCTCCTTCAGAGGATTCTGTGTTAAAGTTGAGCTATGTCTCATTAGGCCCAAAGTTGAATTTTGTACTTTGCTTTGGGTTTTGTAATTGTGATTGGTTACTTCCTTGAAAGCCCTCTGAGAGCATGAAGCACTATATGTGAATGAAGGCATTTGCTGCCCCAGGGCTATGGCTGTTAGGTCCTTGAGAGTGAATTCCTTCTGCCTAAAGATACTGCCTTGCTTTGATCCTATCTACTGATCACAACAATTTAGAATCTAAATTACAAAGTCCGCCAAACTAAGGCACATCAGAGAATTACAGTATTTCTCAAAGTGCTAGAAATCTCTTAAGAGTCCTCAGTCTCCTCCAATTTATTTCTAAATTGACTTTGTCATCCAAATGGATATTTTGTGACTTTATCTATTTGCATTCATGAACATATGCCACCCCTTAAAAAGAAGTAACAGTAGTACAGGAAGAATCCAGAGCCCACCAGAAAGTTGGCCACTCAGCTTTGGTATAATGATTTTTGGTCAAGGATGCCATCTCTCAGCAAGACACTAATGTTGCCTCCTGCAGCCAGTGAAGGTGAAACCACCTCCAAATACCTCCTTTCATGTAGCACACTAGAGACACTCCTGAGACTCCACAGCACTGTTTTTAATGAAGGCCGCCAAATGTGGCTATCTCTTGGAATTAAAAAACATAAGCCTGATTTTTCTATATTTTTCACTATCAATGAAATCCATGTTTAAAAACAATACCTGACAAGGATACTTTTTAGTCTGGATTAATCATGACATTTTTTGGATGCTTTATAAAATAAGTTTCCAAACTTGCTTCAGGCTGTGAAGAGTTCCTTGTTGTTTTAAATATGTTTAGAATTCTGCTTGGCTTCTCTTACTTAGAGCAAGGAATCCATGCTTCACAGTTAAGCAATCACTCACTCATATCCCATCAAATGACTTCCACCCTGGGGCCTTTGGGAGAATGACATTTCTTCCCAACATGGGTTCTCTGTGTTTTATAACTTAGAGATTACCAGAATAAAAATGTGGCTATTTGAAGACTTATTGTGATGTCTTAGTCTGTATCCAAATAAAATTTTGATCTTTATTATATGCAGTATCCTATAATTACTGATTTCTATATAAACATAAATCACCACAAAGTCCTCTTCAACCCTGTAACTACTTGAAAAGACCATTTGTAAGGACTTTAGAATATACTCCTGGTACGCTAGGCATTCATATACATTTTTTCTAAATATAATCACATGGGAGTACTGTTACTATTACAGGTGATAGGTAAGAAGAATGATGGGAGGATGATGAAGGAAAAACAACAGAAGCAGAAATAGTGAGAGTATAAATATTTACTCAATCCAGTTAGGAAACAGGACATTTAATGTAATTCGTGCTCCAGAGCTAAGACAATGGTGATGACATAGTGCCACCTGGTGGTTGACTCCCAAAACTACATGTGGTTTCTTGGTGATGCCCTGAAAATTGCCAGATAGCCCTCTCCTCTTTCCAGTGCACGACTTCTTCCAAAATCCATCTCTTTCTCCCCAGCTTGAGGGGGACCATGGACAGCAATCACAATACAGTCATCAGCATTGGTTCACAACCTTCCTAATGCTGCAACCAACTTACAAAACAGTTCTTTATGCTGTGGAATGGTAACCCCAAACCATAAAATTACTTTGCTCCTACTTCATAACTATAACTTTGCAACTATTATGAATCATAATGTAAATATATGATATGCAGGATATCTGGTATGTGGTCCATGACGGGGTGATCGGGACACACAGGCTGAAAATTGCTGACCTATATAGCTTCCCTATTACCTTTAATGTTAAATCATCTCTATGCATACTTGTTGGTCAGCGGCCAATTGATGTATTAATCAACCTCAATGTTACAAAATAATGATATTCTTTTGGACATTTGAAAATTTAAACAATCTGAAAGGGGGAACATTGTTATGGAAGTTTAAGGAAGAATTGTTAATCTAATGGTGAGCCCCACCTCTACCTAAGGACACCTGTGACCTTTCTAGCTCAATTTTGTTATTGAAGGAACCTGTAAGTGGTTTAACCAATGGATGATTCAGTCTTGAATGCCCAAGGATGAGAAAGTGGGTAGATTTACTTATCCCTATAGTATTTATTCACAGGTCTGTAATGGAACCCATAAAGATAAATGGTGTATAGCAGGAGGAGGAAAAGCCTGTGAAAAGCAGTGTGATCTTCCAGTGTGAGGACATGCTCTTGCAAGGTTAGACTTCTAGAGTTAAAAGGTACTTTCCATATTATTTATTTCCATATTATTCTGGCTCCTTTCACAGGTTTTAAATAACTCTACATTTATCTCTTGTGTTTCTGTGACTTTGTGTTTTAACCTTTAATTCCTTTGTTTGGTTTTGTTGCAAGAGAGGTCTGGATCTATTAAGTCAGGTTGTAAAACACCTTCTACAATGTGTCATTTATTGGGAGAGAGTGGGCCTGGGAGAGAATTAGAAACAGCTGAAAACATGTAAAGGCCCATTGACTCCTGTTTCTAAAGGAAATGTAAAAGCTCCAGTAGAAAGAGAGAACTCAGAGAGGCAGAAAGTTAAGAACAGATGTTACTCAGCTGTGGCATTGGCTGGGATGGGGAGTGGCCTTAGATACAAGGGAGGAATGATATGGAAGTCTGGCATGCTTTGTCTCCTACTTCCTGCATCATCAGTATCACAAGGGATGGGAGTAGAGAACCACAGTGCCAGCATCCTGCATAACTGTGATGTGCAGAAACCCAAACACATATTCTTAGAGAATGATTGATTTTATTCATTACATTTGTATCTTTAAGCTCCTTATTTGGGCCACTCTGAAAATACTGATGACTTGGCCTTTGGCCAAGTTGATTCTTTCCCTCAAATACGTTTTATCCCACCACTTTATTCTCACTGTATGTAGAGGACTGCTCTGCTAAATTCTAGATTCTGAGAATCCAAGACATGGTATGTGTCATATCGACCTGATAAAACTTCCCAAGAAACATTAGAGACGTTTTCTGTGACTTCATAGTTAAGCACTGGTTCCCTAAGCTTTGGGGATGATTCGTACTTTGAAAGGATAGGACTGTCCATCAAAAAGGGAACAGATTTGACTTGATAGTGCTTATGAACTTAAATATTTGTCTTTCTAACTATGATGGGCCAAATATTCGTGACACAGCTGTGCCTTTGTATTCCTAAGAAAGTTCTAGGTGGTACAAGCTACAATCCTCCAACATAGCCTCGTCATACAATGAAGTGATGCAGGAGGCTCTCCTGGCAATTCATGGTACACATTTTGTGGTAAACATTATTTTTTAATTCGTAGAAGGAGATCCATGAATGATAAAGCACACAGCAGTATGCTAAAGCTATAATCCAGTAACATAGTAATTTGTTAGCCTTATCTTGTTTTATAGATCACATATCTTTCCATTGAAATTCTTGCATGATTGCCTATGCTGCAGGAGTGTATACGGCAGCACTGCCACAAACATTTTAGTAATACTTTAAGTAATACATTGCACTATGACCTACTGTGGTAGCCTTGATTTCCACACCTGGGAAAGGATCTTAATAAGAAGTCTTCTATAGGGCTAGACTATGGGCGTGGCAGTGAAGGAATCTGTCTATCTATCTATCTATCTATCTTCCTATCTATCTATCTATAATTATATCATTTCCCCCATGCCTTTTCTCCCTCCAAATTCTCCCACATACCACCCCCTTTGCTTTCTTTCAAACTTATTATGATCCCTTTTTTTATAACTGCTGCTGCTGCTTCTGATGGTAATGTGTGTGTGTGTGTGTGTGTGTGTGTGTGTGTGTGCCTAAGAACATACATACAACCTGCTCAATCTGTATAATGTCACTTGTATATATCTGCTTTCAAGGCTGACCATTTGATGTTGAATGACAAGTTGGTGTGCTCTTCCCTGGGGAAGACTGTGTCTCCAGATCTCAGTATCCCTTACTTGCCTGTAGTTCTTTGTCTAGGGTTGAGGTCTCATGGGTCCCTTTCACATTAGCATGTCTATTGGTATCGTGCTCATTCAGCTCACGCTTGGTCGTCCATCTTGGTGAGACTTTATGGGTGTAGCTTCTGACATTTCTAGGAGGCACAGCCTCACAGCAACCTCTCTGTCCCACTGGATCCTCCAGCAAAGTGCCTGGCACACACATAGTCCTCATTACACAGATACATCTTACGTACACTCCCTTGAGTGCCCTTTCCCTCTTCAGTAACTCGAAAGCAACTGCTCGGGTTCTTTCTACTTTCATGTTATGACACTGTGTAGGTTTTATTGGTTTGGGTGGGCAAGTGGATTATTGCTTAGTGTGGTTCTAGGATTGAGTTTAGGGCTTCTCAGAGTTCTGGAGTTTTAGTAGGAACTCCATGTGCCTGATTTCCCTGTGTCAATCTGTCTTGCTACAACTGTGGTGTTCACTGGCCGATGCTTTTGATCCTTGTGGTCCTGGGCTCTGGCTCGTATGTCTTCAGCTCTTGGCTAGCGAGCTGATGTGGTTGGCTTTTTATGTTCTCAGAAGATATTGATGTGGACACCAAACCAGAAGAGCAGTAAGTGCCAAGTATCTTGTCAGGACAAATGCAATTAGGATTTTGTTTGATGATTTTGCAAGCTGGAAGCTCCAAATTTACATTTCCCTTGGTTGTCCTGTTTTAAGCTTTTCCTACTTTTTAATACTGTAAGTTCTACGCCGTTAAAATTTCATAAAGTCCCTGGAATTTTGGCCTCTGGGATAATTAAATTTTCCTACAAAACTTTGCTCACAGACCTATTTTTAATCTAAGGTCTACCCTTTAGTCACTGAGAGATGCCCTAAAATAGCAAAAATCACTGCATCTCCTTTATTTGGAGGCAAGGAAGAAACACTCCAAATTATTGGAGAACAAATGTTATTCGGAAAGTTTTCTCACTTGATATAACATATTCTACATATGACAGTTGTCCCTCTACACATGCAGGTTTTGCATCCATAGATTCATTCAACTGAGAATTGGAGATACTTAAAAGGGGGCTAGGGAAATGGTTCAGTGCACAGAGGCACAGAGTCCTCACCATGAAAGCATTGGGAGAGGGTCCCTAGAACTCACTTAAAGGGCATGGTGGTTATCTTTAATCCTAACACATGGAAGGAAAGGACAGAAAGATTCTTGGGAAAATCTGGATGTCTAAATTAAACCATGAGTGAGCACTGAGTTCAAATGAGAGAGCTTAGCTATCCAGAAAGACAGTTGAGACCACTACACACACTTGAATACATATACACATTCATATATACCACACACATATACATACACAAAATTATTTGAAAAAAAATGGCATCTGTGGCACATATCTATAGCCTCAGCACTCAGGAGACAAAGTCAGGAAGATAATTACAAGTGTCAGGCTAGCCTGATCTTCATTATCAATTCCAGGCCAGCTTGGGCTACATAACATGAACTTTGTTTGCTTGTTTTTGACTTTTTGAGAGAGGGTCTGTCTATACTGTATAGCCCAGTCTATCCTGAGACTCACTATGTAGAACAGGCTAGTCTTGAACTTACAGAGATCTGTCTGTCTCTGCCTCCCAAATGCTGGGATTAAAGGTGTGAGCTACTATGGTTAGTGTAGGAATCTATCCTATAAAAACAAAACAAAAAAGTCCTAACAGAAGCATTGCACCAAAAAACCAGAAGTTGGTACTAGTGTAGTAGGAGATTGCCATGACAGACCTGTGTGTTAGCGAGGATTGTGGAAGGACTTCGGAACTTTGGGCTAGAAAAACCATTCAGTCCAACTCAATTCTTCACGGATCTAGAAAAGACAATTAGCAAGTTCATCTGGAATAACAAAAAACCGAGACTAGCGAAAACTCTTCTCAACAATAAAAGAACCTCTGGTGGAATCACCATGCCTGACCTCAAGCTGTATTACAGAGCAATCGTAACAAAAACTGCATGGTACTGGTACAGCAACAGACAG
>LR750906.1:0-106291 GCA_902729485.2 Mus minutoides | reverse complement strand
AAAAAAAAAAAAAAAAAAAAAAGAAAAACCCTTCAGTGTTGAGAAATCAGTAGAATGTTCTGTTGGACCTTGGAAGTTAAAAATGTTGAAAACAGTGCAGAGGATGGAGGCCTAGTTTGTAAAATTTCAGGGAGAAGATTAAAGACTCTATCAGGGCAGTTGCTATTTTGATTTAAGATTTTATGGAGCTGAACAGTCAGTTATTAACAAGATACCAGAACTGAAACTTTTACATTACTGGGACAATTGATACTGGTTAGCTAGAGTTAAAAAAATTAGTGGCAATTAAGAAAAGACCAGCATCACTGAGGTGAGATTTTTCTGGGAAGTGTTTTATGGAAGCACAGAGTCGGCCAAGGTTGTACCTTGTGCTAGCAGCCAGATTTGGTAAAGTATAAAAGTCACTGAGGTAGTACTGGTTTTGAAACATGAATGGGTAGCAGCTGATGCTTGGCACTCTGAGAACCCAGGAGAGGCCATTGGTGAAGGGGCAGCCTCAGTGGCAGTTGAAAGTCCAGGACTGAAGTCATGCAGAGAAGTTGGGGTTTAGCGTGATGAAGAGAGCCTACGAACAGCTATTGGTGAAAGTGCAAACCAGTAGTAACAGAAGACTGACCTCTTCATTTTGTAGATGCCAGAACCATAGGACGATATCAAGAACAGCGGTCGCAGTGGAATGGAGCCAGACAGAGCCAAGAAGAGTGATGCAAGCCCTTTGGAAGAGCCTAGAAGATCATGAGTGAATCCCAGATAATTGAACATGGGCTATTTATGTGCTTGGAATTTGATTTTGCTTGGTTCAGATTGTGACGGTGCCCTGATTCGTCCCTCTTGAAGGTATTTGATTTAATTTGATTTTTATGGGTTCCCACAGCTGAAACACCTTGAATGTAACTATTTGAATTATCTCATATTTATACCAATAAAGACACAGGAGGCATAAGCTGAAAGAAAAAACCTACTAGTTTAGTAAGCTAACTTTAGTTTCTTAACTATATGCCAAATACCTTTATGGTGGGGTAGCTCGAAGCCACCCAGCTGACTTTGCCTCGAGTCATAGAACAAAGAACACTAGGCCTCTTTCAAGCAACTTGCCTTACAGAATACAGGCAGAAACTTTCCATTCTTTAGCACTCTTATCTATTGAATCTTTTAGAGGTACACCCAAACTGCATCTCTTCAGGACATACCTAACTTCATCTGGCAGTTGCATTATCTATGTAAGTTTTTATATTTTCCAACAATTAGATTTTCTATGTACAATAATCAAGTATCCTGTAGCACTTGAGCTTTTAAAAATGGTTTTAGATTTTCAGAGAGATTGGATATTTTAAAGAGATTAAACACAAAAATTTTAATGTTTCAATTTGTACACATTGGGATTTTAAAATAATGTTTTTAATGTGAGACTTTGGGAATATATAAGAAAGGAAGGGTTGTGGCTTAATAGTGATGTCTTTGTGTGTCAGGTTGTCAAGGGCTCAGTTGTACTGGCTAGTTTTGTGTGTCAACCTGACACAAGCTAGAGTCATCAGAGAGGCAGGAGCCTTGGCTGAGGACATGCCTCCATGAAGTCCAGCTGTAAGGCCAGTGGTACTTACTTCAAGATGCCCCCAGAAACACCGAGATTCAGATCAATGCAACAGCAAGAGGTTTATTTCCCAGCGTCGGGTCAACCCTCAATCAGTCCCTCTAGGAGAGTGACTGATTATTGGGAATTGAACAAGCATGGTTGACCAAAGTGAGCAGAGATCCTAAATTCAATTCCCAAGAAGGCAGCCCCAAATGGCTATTACAAGCAGTTTTTATTTAGGGTCACATCAGCAAGCATATTGGCTAAGCATATTGACCTTTAAATCTATTGGCTAGCAAACATGACAGCATTTGAACTCTACCTGGAACTTTCCAGAAGGTCAGGTACCTAGCAGTCAGTATATTCTGAGGATTTTTTTACTCAAGAATGTTCTTGTAGGTGGAGAATGGAACTTGGACTAGCCTTGACCCCAGGCGGGAGGGGGAAGTTATAAGGAGGGTGTGGGACAGAAAAACCCCTTAGGGTCCCTTATTCACTTATTGATTAGTGTGGGAGGGCTCAGCTACCTCTGGGCTGGTGGTCCTGGGTCCTATAAGAAAGCAAGTCGAACAAGCCATGGAAAGCAATCCAGTAAGCAGCACCCTTCCAGGGCCTTTGCTTCAGCTTTCACCCCCAGGCTCCAGCCCTGCTTGAATTCTCTCCTGACTTCCTCCCATAGTGGACTATGATCTGAAAGTGTGAGCTGAATAGATCCTTTTTTCCCAGGTTTGTCTTTGTTGTTTGTTTGTTCCTTTTGTTTTATTTGGGTTTATTTCTTGTTTTGGTTTGGTTTGGTTTGGTTTGGTTTTGGTTTTCTGTTTTTTGGGGGTATTTTGTTTGTTTGTTTGTTTGTTTGTTTGTTTGTTGAGACAGGGTTTCTCTGTATAGCCCTGGCTGCCCTGGAACTCTCTCTGTAGACCATGCTGGCCTCAAACTCAGAAATCCACCTGCCTCTGCCTCCCAAGAGCTGGGATTAAAGGCATGTGCCACCAGTGCCTGGTACCAATTTGCTCTTTGGTCCTGGTGTTTCACCATAGCAATAGAAACCCGAAGACAGGGCCCAGCTGCCCCTTGCTCAGTTCAAAGAATGAAGGCAGTGTTCTCACCATTACCTCTGTGTCTTCCACCTACACTTTGTTCCCTGGCTGCTCCTTTCAGCAGCCAGCCAGCCTTGACACTTTCTTTTATGAAATAGCATCTCATGTTGCACAGGCCAGCCTGAAGCTCATGATGCAGTGGAGGATGACTTAACTCTGTCTCCTGAGTGCAGATTTATAGGGGTGTGCTTCCTTACCTGTGCTATCAAAGCCAGGGCTCTCTGCGTGCCAGGCAGGCACTCTACCGTCTGAGCTACATGCTAACCTAACCACTCCTGCCCTTGGTCTTTCATTAATGGCTGGAGTCATGAGGGAGATGTATGCACCCTTTGAGTTCTTATACTGAATTGCAGTGCTTTGCCACAAGCAAGAAAGTAGGAAAACAGAAGCCCCATCTCTCTTATCTCTCTCCCTTGAACAAACACTGCCTTTGTAATGGTCCTTCCTTCCCAGGCTTCACTATGCTACATCTGTCTTCTTTATCTGAGTTGTGTTTCTCTAACCTAGTTGCATAAATGATCAAAGTGGTCTTGTAACTCTCTTCATCTTCCCGGAGTCTCTGTCAGGGGCAAGAGCCTTTCCATGACACTTCAAAGGGAATTGTCACATAAAATTTGTTTATTTCTTTGTTTGTTTGAAATATACATAGGACATCAGTTTTCTTCTGAGTGTCTCATCAACCATATAAAAGATGCAAACTCATGAACTTACTTTTTGAATACACAGAATGCAGTTTCTTCATCTCAGCACTCTTGGTATGTTGTGCCTAGTAATTCTTGTTGTAGGAGGTGTTTCTGTGCACTGGATCCCACTTTGTGAAAAAACAAGAATGTCTTCAAACATTACCTTCATGGGACAAAAATTACTCTAGAGTAAGGACAGCTGATATATAACTGCATTATGGTTGACCTAATTATCTTGACAGGACAAGACTCAGGCGAGAGACACACCTCTGGGCGTGTTTGTGAGGAAGTATCTGGTTTGGGTTAATGAAGGCCAAAAGACCCACCTTAAATGTGGCTGAGTGACAGCCTTCAATGCCCTCTGCTTCCACTGAGTGTGACCAGTTTACAACCCTACCACTCTGCCTTCCCTGCCATGAGGGGTTGGACCCTCAAACCCTAAGCCAAACGAACTCTCCCTTAAGTTGTCATTGATGGTCACTGTGTCACAGCAAAGGCAAAACTAACAAAGACAATCAGGTATAATTTCTTTTATCTAGAAAGCTCTAGCTCACAGGAGCAATCTCTCTCTTGAATATCTTGGAAGACAAGAAAGACCCTAGTCTTCACACTTTTCTAAGATCGTAAATTATATTCAATAAATATTTTCTGAGATAATTTTCTCAGAGTGATCTATTTCTATTCAGCCTCTTGCCTGAGTCTTCACATAAGCAACAGGAAAATCTTCAAAGGCAACAAGGTTTCGACAGAATTTCACTTTATTCCTAACTCCCCAAGCATACGCCTGAGTTCCATCTAATGAGGGCCCACACCTTTCAGACTCGCAGAAGTACCATTGGCTAATGACTTTGTGAGCCTTCTGGGCATATTTCTGATCCAAACCATAACAGGTACAATTTCCATGAAGTCTAGGTCAAGGCCGTGAATAAGGAAAGGATCAAAGGAAATCAAATCTCTATATGCAGAAGAGAACATGGCTGCTAGGAAGGAGCATTACAAGGTTCTCCATGGTCTCAGCATACAGCTTGCAACCCCATTGTTTCAGTACATACCTCACCAATCATGAGTGAGAAAAGACATATAGTGTTCTAAAGAACAGGTTTAAAAACACTGGTGCACTCCTTCCCCTGAGTGTTGACAAGAGAGATGGGAAGCACAGAGTTCTTGAGTTGAGATCAGATTCTAATGTGTATATTGCATGGACATGCACCCCCATGCAAAATAGTGTTGCGGTAGGCAATAAATCCCAAGGAATCATACTCAAATTGTGGCAGTGGCAGTGGCAGTGGCAGTGGCAGTGGCAGTGGCAGTGGCAGTGGCAGTGGAGTGGCAGTGGCAGTGGCAGCAGTGACAGCAGAGGACCAAGTTCCTTGATACCCACTCCAATGTTCTGGGTTCCTGAATAAAAATGAAAGATACACACACACACACACACACACACACACACAGAGAGGGGGGTGTGTGTCTTATATTTAAATATGCCTTAAACAGCTCAATGTCTGGGCCACTCCCAAACCCAAACCTCCATATAGCTAACACACTCTCCTATATTCCCAACTCATCACTTACTAAAATCTATATTCCATCTCGCTTGCTCTAAACCCACTTGGGGCTCCTTGGGGCTACTCTTTTGTTACTCTTACATGTTGGCTGTCTCTCTGCCCTGTACTTTTCAGGTCTGTTGTTTTTTGTTTTTTGTTTTTTTCCTTTTCTGGCATGGTGATTCTAAATTCTTCTTCCTCCCCTTGTCCCCTTGCCCTCAAATTCTAAAGTCCCACCTCTGTCTCCCATTGGCTACCAGCAACTTTATTTACTAGTCAAAACCAACTGGGGGTAGGGACCCTCAGCATCTTACATGTAGATTCTCATGCAATTTTGGGAACCCAATTAACGTAATATAAGTGTTAGACAAAATCCACAACAAAAGAGAAAAGAAAAGAGAGAAGAGGAAGCAGACTAGCAGGAGAGAGATAAATGTTTGATGTGTTTAGCTGCTGTTAGAGGAGATGAGGTTACATCCTCCTATTATGGCACATCTTGCCTTAAACTGGCCTGTCTACTTAGGTAAGAAAATGGAAGTAATTGGAAAGCTGACAGTTGCAATGTCCCATGACCACATCTGCCACCAATTAGCCATTACCTCCTGTGTCTTCTCCTGTATTGTGGGTGAATTTCTCCCCTCTGAAGGCCAGCCTTTCATCTGGTGCACTGTTATGTGAGCAGAACCCCCTCCAGCTAACTCCTTATATTAGCTTCTGTTAAACTGCTTGTTTCTGCATGTCTCCCCACAACACCCCCCACCCCACAGATGCTTATCCATATGCCAGCATGTGTTTTTGCCTTCAAATACCCTGTGGCCTGGACACACATAGGTCCCAGAATGTGTAGGTATAGTCCCAGACAGCTAGACTAAGACTTCCAATTGACTATAAACTGTGTCTGAGTGGTCATCTCTGGTAGACTCCCCATAACACTTTTCCTGCTCCTGCCAAACATTAAGCTCTCCTCTGGCCCTATAATAATTTCCCATCTTTCCTTAGTCACTCCCATCAGTAAATGAACACACAAGAAAATCATTTATCTTCAAAGCTATTCCTTTCTCCTAGTACTCACATGCCCACTTCATTTTGAATGAGTTGTGCTACTCACTGCTGTTATCTCCAGACCCAGCTCATTAGAGTGTCTGCTTGCTGCTCTACCATACTGAAAGCTTGCTCTTGTCAAAGTTGACGGAACACATGAAGTCTGGTAGTTAAAGCTGGATTTTATCTGATACAACATTGACTTGGTTGATCACCTTCCCATCCTTGGTTGATTTCTTCCTATTTGAAATATTCTGGCACCCTGTTGTCTTTGAATTCTCTCTCTACTTCACTTTATACTCCTTTGGTCTCCAAAGGTCTAAGTAGTGGGTTGGTCCATGACTCAGTTATTGGATGTCTCCTCAACCATCAAGAGGTCTCATCTAGTTTTATGGTTTTATTGATGTGTCATGTTATATCTGATATTTATTCTGGCTCTTACCTCTCCCTTGACTTTCAAATTCACCTCTGTGTTAGAACCTCTGACTGAGGTCTCAACCTCAACAAAAGGAAATGTCTAGTTTCGATCTACCCTACAAGCTATGCTTGCTGATTCTTTCCCCAACTCAGCAAAAAGCTATTCTGTTCTTCTAGTTATCAAGCAAAACATTTTAGAATCATCCTTATTCCTCCCTTTCTTTTATACCCCATGTGTCTTGTGTCATAAATCCTATTAGTCNTACCTTCAAATCCCAAACTCTGACTCAGGTGTTTACGTGGATATTAGAAATAAGAAAAATAAACTTATTCTAAGTACTACAATTTCATTTGCAGACTCCAATTAATCATAGGGAGAAACTAAATTGAAGATTTCTAGACCCTAGCTGAACAGCTTCTGTTTTAAGCAAACAGTTGTCTGAACCCAGACATTTCAGGGACAACTTGTAAGGAGACATCTGTTTGAGTCCAGACATTTCAAGGGCGACTTCTTTATCTTCCTTGCAGAATCAAACTAAGTTCTCGTTCTCAGACTCAGAAACCTGGTGAAAATGGCCTTACTCAACCCCTTATGTCAAAATATAACTGGACAGCGCTATAACCCATCCTGTTCCACCCTTGCTTTATGGTTTCACTCTTTAAATATGCTGCAGACCTGCTAGATCAGTAGCAGCATGATTACAATAGATTTTTGTCATCTGTATTGACTTAGTGTCTAACTTATGTTTGATTTAAGTGGACTCCACAACAATACTATTCCAGCATCACTTTAGAATGAGGATTTATCAGAGTACCTCATATAATTTATAATTCATACTTTGGCTATTCTACTCTGTTTCCTCCCTGATCATTCCTTACCATCTGTGTTAGTCAGCTTTCTTGCCATTCTGCCAAAATGACTAATAACACAATTTAAGGAAGGCAAGGTTTATTTGGCGCACACTGAAAGTGTTTCTAACTCACCATGGTGGAAAAGGTATATCACAGCAATGTGGCCCCAATAGCAGAAAAGAGAGGGAGTGAATAAGGGAGGGAGGGAGAGAGGGGTGAGGGAGGAAAGGTGGAAGAAAATGAGAGGAGAAGAGGAGAGGGAGAATTGAGAGAGAGAGAGAGAGAGAGAGAGTCTATACCTATACATTTTTTTTTATTTCTGCCCCCCACCCCTCTACAGTGAAGGTCTCTCACCTATTGGATGGTGCCATCCACATTTAGACCAGTTTGTTTCCTAAGCCAAACTTGTCTAGAAATTCCTTCATAGACTCATGCAGAAGTGTGCTTCCTTAATTCCATACGTGCTTTAAAAATCCAATCCAATTGACAATCATAGTCCTATCACACCACCTGATATATTGGGATTTTTCCCTCACTTGTAACTATCTTTCCCCTAACTGTAATCTAAGCCCCGTGTAGCAAGAGTTTGTTTTTTCTCTCTCTGTATTCATCAGGCTTCTGTGTCACTGTTTCCAAATACTGGAGAAAAACAACCTATAGAGGGAATATTTTTTCCCTCAAGATTTCAGAGGGTTCAACCCATCCCATCATGGTAGGTAAGGGTGGGGGACCAGAACATTGCATCAGACAGGAAGCACAGAAAGGCTGTCCTAGCATCTCTTCTGATTCCATGATAAAATACCTTGACAAGAGGCAACACAAGGAGAAAGGGCTTATTTTAGCTCACATTCCAGGTTACCGTACATAAAAGCAGCAGGTCACATCACATCTATACATCCACAGTCGAGAGAAGAGAGAAATGAATCATTGTGTACATGTGTGCTGCTCTGCTGACTATCCAAATGCAAGAACTGTGGGGTTCTGTAAGACCACCTGCGGCTTATGCTATCTGGGTTCCTGAGGAGGTGGCCAGAGCTGTATAGAAGTGAATGGTCGAGAGAAATAATGGAGGCCAAGACAGAATTCTCTGATCAAAGCCCCTACTAGGTTTAATGCTTAGAGTCTTAGGTTATAGCGGGGCTTTCCGTCCACCCCGCCATCCCGTTCCTGGGGCCCCTGGCTCCATCTTGGAGACCACGTGGAGCTGCAGTCTTCTTCCCAGAATGTCTAGGCAGCTCTGAGCAGGCCAGCAGCAGAGACTTGGAGGTGGGCGGCAGTAGTTGCATAACAAAAGGAGCCAGCCTAGCCGGAGGGCCAGCTCCCACCCCCACCCCCCACCTCAATGGCATCAGGTAAGAACTCCCAGCCTGGAGTCGGCATGAGGGGAGGGGGACCACAAGAACTAGTACCTCCCACTCTCTGGCTGGGTCATCACTCATCATTAAGACAATCCCTCACAGACACTCCCACAGGCCAACCTAATCTACACAATCTCTCATTAATACTCTTGTCTCATGTGATTCTAGATTATGTCACCTTGACAATTAAAGCTGATTATTACATTAACCAAAGGAAGGTATGGCCCATGGTGCACACCCCAGCCATCCACTTCCTCTAGCAATCCCATCTTCTACTTTAGCCAATAATACTATAAATAATAGTAATATTATTATAAAACCTTCAAGGGATGAATCCACTCATTAAGACAGAACTTCTGTGCTTTAATCCTCTCAGAAATGCCTTCATGGACACACTTAGAGGACTTAGAGGTGTGCTTCATGAAACCATTGGATGTTTCTCAATCTAGTCAAATTAAGAATGGAGATTAAACTTTTAGTTATGTTTTTGTTTTTTGAGACAGAGGTTTTCTGTGCAGTTCTGGCTATCCAAGAACTCACTCAGAAAAGGCTGTCCTAGAACCAGTGAAAGAGTAGTACGTAACCAAAGACAAAATAGAGTCCCTTGTGTCAGGGGGGAAAGTGAACCTTTAAAAATACCGATGGCTCTAGTACTGGGCAAGCCTTTCCTGGAACAATCACAGAATAGCCAACGCCCTCTGAATATCTCTGTGGAAAGTCTCAATGCCCCAGGAGGTTGCCTAAGGTAGCACATGACTTACCTCCCCCTTCCCCCCCTTGTCTCTTAAAGTTAGCTACCTGGGTATCTTGCTGATGTTTAAACTAGCCAATCATGTGAAACCTCGCCAATTTCCCCAACCCCCCTACCCCATTGTTATAAAATCTCCTAATTTTCGAGCCACGAGGTCGATCCCCCTGTCCCCTGCGTGGGATATACGGGTCGTCCCGGAGCTCTGATTAAAAATCCTCATGCTTTTTGCATCAAGACAGGTCTCGTGATTCGTGGGGTGCACGAACAGCCCGTGTTTGAAATAGGGGTATTTCTGGTTGGATCTTACACCAGCTGGACCTGAACTCAGATAGCTGTTTGCCTCTGGCCCTGAGTGCAAGGATTAAAGGCATGTACCACCATGTGCCTAAAAAGTAGTTTTAAAAGTGCAAAGATAAAGGATCAGACTTTCACTGATAGATCCCTAGTACAATAGTCTTTGGAATAAATGGTTGAATCAAGTGAGTATATTGAATATTGACTTGAATAGTTATTAAATTTCTGTTGTATGCAAATATCGACTAAATGGTAAACTTTCAAAGGGACAAGTCAGTAATTTTTAAGAGGTTTCTCCTGTCCAAGATTCCTCTGAAGTGGAAAGCTGGAGTTTAGATCCAGGTCAGAGCTTCTCTCCAAGCTATGCTGTTTCTCTCCTCTAGGGTCAGTAACTAAACTAAAAACTGCTTAGAACTCTGCTTGCCTCTCAAAAAGCTGCATTACACTCTCTAGGCAACACTTCTTACATCCCTGAGAACCACTGTGTTCCTTTGCAAGAGATAAAGTAACACCAGTGGTTCAAGACATCTGTCACTCATGAGGTCTCTCCCTGTTTCCTCTGCTCCTATTCTAATAAGTATGTTCTTTCACTGCTAAATCTTGATGTAAGTGATGGGTGCTGTCAGACCACAGTCTAAGAATGGAGTTGAGCAAGGGGAATTTTGAGTGCTTGTGAGAAAACTCCAAGAAAACAAGGCAAGAGTCTTATGACCACAGCTTCTTCAACCCCCAGAATTGTTCTTGGAATGTGTTTTTGTACTCCTCCCAGGTATAGTGGATAGGAGTGAGTTATTTCAGCTGATATTGTTCATGTGCAGCTATGAAAAAACATTTTCTTGACACATATGGCTTGTCTTTGTCATTAAATACTTTACACATTTGAATCTTCTTGAGCCTCAGAGTACAAATTGCCTGATGCTCTGAATAAAGAGCCCCTACTCTCCCAAGTTCACACTGTCAAACTAGGGCGGTAAGCAAGGTGCTATTTAAGATATTCTACTTCCATAGAGTCCTGTTTATGATTTCCAGAAAGTTTTATCCTCTAAAAAGCCACTTGCACAGGCATTTTTACTGTGATAACACCTGATTCAAACACTCTGAAAAGAGAGTCCAACAGTATGATTTATAGGGAGAAAGCAGATAGGGGCTATATATAAAAACAGGAATAGGGCCTTCTACACCTGGGAACTTAGCATAGGAAGGCAGCCTGGTGGTGCTGGCATTTGAAGCTTGTGCTTTTATTTTATAGATATCACAAAGTGATAAACTACTCACCTATCCTCAGTGCTGGAGATCACTGGGGACCTCATGCACACGGATGCTCCATTACTACACTATACTGCCAACTTTTAATTTCTTCTGTAGAGCTGACTTTATCATCCTGTATGCTGCTCATGGATGCTGCCTCAGAGTTCTGTAGATTCTACTGAGCAACATTCTATACCAACATCATGCTATGATGACTATAGATTTTCTAGTATACTTCCCGGTATAGTATTCTGGCTCATATGGAAGAGGTGGTGGGTATATCAAGTAGTAAGAAACAAAAACAAACAATGGTTCATCGGAACCATCAGCTTTTAAGGCCCTGTATATAAATAAACCTACTTTGTTACAAATAAAATTGGAATTCCTTTTTATTTCTCTTTCTTCTTGAATCTTATTCATACCCTTGACCCCCTCTGCTTGAATTTGTCCATATCCATTAACTGCATTTAAAAGTTTGTACCATCAAATTGTCAATGGAAACAAGTCAGGCAGTCCTGGAAGATCCTGATCAGTTTCTGGCAGAATGGATGCTTGTGGTTTCACCATGGGCTTGCTCTTACTAGCCCATTTCCTGCTTCCTCCAAAGTCTCCTGGTATGTCTGCCAAGCATTTCCCCCTTTCACAGGCTTGCCCGGTGCCTTTGTTAAACTGGTTATGGATGTTCAGCCTTTAAGTGAAGCTTCTTATAGCTAGCTCTTCCTGCCAATCAGACACTGGGCTTCTAAGAGGCAAGGTTTGCAGGCACTATCCAGCTTCATCCTCCTTAGGCCTTTCTGCCCTTAGCGTCAAGCTGCGATCCATGTGAAAGTTACTTGAGNTTCACAGGCTTGCCCGGTGCCTTTGTTAAACTGGTTATGGATGTTCAGCCTTTAAGTGAAGCTTCTTATAGCTAGCTCTTCCTGCCAATCAGACACTGGGCTTCTAAGAGGCAAGGTTTGCAGGCACTATCCAGCTTCATCCTCCTTAGGCCTTTCTGCCCTTAGCGTCAAGCTGCGATCCATGTGAAAGTTACTTGAGCAGAGACCATCCAAAGTCTGAGCACAGACCTTTAGTACAGAGAAAGTGGTCTGCCAAAGGAGGGAGTGGGGCTGTGGGGAGGAGCCAAAGGGTGAGGAGGAGCTGAAGAGGGCGGGGAGGAGCTGAAGGAGAATGGGGCGGGGCTTGAGGTTGACCCCGCCCCGCTCTTATGCACTTCAGCATGGCTTCGGCCTCATCCGGCTCTGGGGCCGGCCTGTTGCGATTTCTGCGTCTAGTTGGGCAGCTCAAGGTGAGCAAGTGGGTTCGGCTTGGCCGGGAGGCTGTGCGGCCCAGCTCAGGCTCCGACCTCACGCAACCTCCCTCGCTCAGCCCCGCGTTGCGCGGCCTGGATGTGCCGAGAAGGAGCTGGCGGGTACGCAGCCGAGGCTGGACCGGCGACTCGCGCACGCTCCATGCCCAGCGCGGCCACAGCCCAGGCCGTGGACGATGCTGCGGAGCTGCAGCGGAAGGCAGGAGTCGAGGCCCCTGCACGGAGGCTGTGGAAACCTTCCTCTGTCACCGTGACTTCCGGAACTGTTGGTGTCAGTAATTCGGTTTCAGCGTGCACCAGCCCCTGCTTAGCAGAGCTTGTGCAGACCCCACTTTGTTCCAAGATGACACTGTGACTACTGTTTGTGAAATTCTTTAGATGCATAGAACTCCCAGGGAAAATGCAGACTTATGCGATCACAGGATCTGAATAAAAGGCTTGACTGCCATGGAAACTCCTCCAAGCCATCTGAAGTTAGAACTGGAGAGGCTGTCACATGTTGCATGTACAAATATTCTATTATTGTATGAAATGAGTTTTTGGACGGCACAAACCTAGGACTCTCGTTGTTAGGACAAATACTGGGGCTTTGCTTTGCTTTGCATTTTTCCTAACTACACCACAGTTTAGAGCCGAGATGAACACCTCAGGCTGGCAGCCTGGAACTTGCGTCTTCACCTGTTGAGTTCTCAGCTTCCAGGCGTACCACCAGTTTTGCTTTTATGTCTAAAACCTTTTTGTGTATTATCCTATAGTTATACTTCACTAGCACAGAGTAAGGACTATTGGACTTTTGACTACTTGTATATTTTTGTATATTTGTGAACTGCCCACTCACTAGTAAGATTTCAGATTTTTATTAATATGATTAATTTAAATAAAACATTAAAAAAAAAACCATAGGTTTGAAACCACGACTCAGCTGACATGTGGCTCTGTGGCCATTCTCTGGCATTTTCTTGAAGAGCACCTGTCATTTTTGTTGTTGTTTCCAGTGATGGTATTTTGTTTAATTCCTTATCTTATTTATTAGAGAGTCCCACGGACTGGCTGGGTATACAGAAATGTCGAAAAGCCAGAAAGCGTGTCAGATCACATGTACCGAATGGCAGTTATGGCCATGGTGACCAGAGATGACCGTCTTAACAAGGATAGGTAAGTTATTTGAACATTGATGCTTGTGAAGGTTTCTGGACTTTGTGTGAGGATTACTTCAGTTGTAAACTACAGTAGGTTTTCTGTTGTTACATTCTGCGTTGGTCTCAGGGGAAACATGTGAGAAGTTAGGGCCTTAAAGGGTGAATATGTGTGAATTGTATCTTTGCATTAGTATTTATTTGGCTGTGAACTAGCTGCTTTTATGAATAGTGATAGCCATTTCTGAGGCCACATTGTTGAACTAGTGTGGAAATAACTACATAGGAGCTATAAAGAGTTAGCATCTCGTTAGATAATCAGCAAGTTTTTTTTTTTTTTAAATGCTTGATAATCACAAGACAAGAGTTTACATAGAAGACAGCAAATGCATTGCACAGGCCTGATGAGGCTTCAATAAAAATAACAAAATAAGTTAGGGTAGGAAATTTGTTCCAGTAGCAGGGAAGATCTCTTGTTCTTGGTTGGTCTTCATGGGTTAGATGGCATCTGAGCTGAGTGACACAGGTTGAGAAGTAGTGAAAGGCTTTGCATACAGAGTGTCCAGAAACAAAACCCTGGTGGTGGGAAGGTAGTGGGGTACTTTGGGGAACAAAAGGAAGGAAGGTTGACTGCAGGGAAGTTTTTGGGGAGCCCAGCAAGTCCTGTTGCTCTGCAGATAGTGTAGAACTTAGGGAATTTTTGGCAAACAAAGAAACAAAAACCCCAAGACAAAAATGAAAGTCAGTTGGAAATATGAATGAAGTTGGTCAGAGGTTTTGACCTGGACCAGAAAATAAATAAATAAATAAATAAATAAATAAATAAATAAATAAATAAATGGCGGTGGGAAACCTTTAGAGAACTTTTGTTGAATATTAAGACTGAAAAATGCCAGCCCTTCTGGGGCACCTGCCTCATTATTTGCACCTGCCATTCTGATGATTATTCTCATAGCCATGAGTTTAATGATCAGTATGGAATGAGAACATTATTTAATGTAATTTTCATGTCTCCCCTATGAAGTACTTCCCCCTATTCCCTTTTAGTGATTCTGGCCATCACACTCAAGGCCTTGTGAGTGGTAGGCCAGTACACTACAAGCTGTAAGGTCAGTAGCCTTACTATACAAATTCAAAACCCTAACAGTTCAGCTGCATCCATTACCGGTATATATTGACCGTTTTGGCAATAGGACATTGGAGGTTCTAAATGTTGTATAAGTAAAACATCTCCTGACTTTGTGAAACCCCCTAAAATGAGCATTTGTAAAATCGACCACTTTTTAAAAAGTCAGTTTATCTTATATTCTCAGTCCATATAGATAGATAGTAATGTGTTGACTATAAGCAATTCTGATTCAGTATTAATATAGGTTGGCAGACTATAATTAGTTTAGAAAGTATCGTATTAAAATAGTCTATGGGGAGAGAAAGAAAAATATATTATTAAGCTTAAAAATAGTATAGAGGGCTGGAGAGATGGCTCAGTAATTGAGTACTGACTGTTCTTCCAGAGGTCTGAGTTCAATTCCCAGCACCCACATGGTGGCTCACAACCATCTGTAATGGGATCAGGTGGTGTGTCTGAAGACAATGGCAGTTTGTTAACATATGTTTAAAAAGATAGTGCAGAAAGGACACTTACAGTTAATGTGATCGTGTGTAATTATTCAACATTTCTTGCCTGGTCAGATGTATACGCCTAGCCCTGGTTCACGATATGGCAGAATGCATCGTTGGGGACATAGCACCCGCAGATAACATCCCTAAAGAAGAGAAACACAGAAGAGAAGAGGTCAGTGCCGATTATGGACTCTGTAAAAGACCCCAAGGAGGACCTGTCCCCTAAGGAGGACCTGTCCCCTAAGCAAATACATTCACTAGCCCTCTTGCTATATAGCTTAGCTCCCTTAATCCCTTCCTCCTCCATCTCTTACTCTTTCATCCTTACAGCTGAAGAAGGGGTGGAATCCCTTACTGCAATGGACTCTTGTCTCATGGGCCTGTGAAGTTGGTCTTAAGTCATTTAGTAAGGAAGCTCTTATCAAGATGGTTTAATAGAGAAGGTAGGTTTAAGAAGCTATTTTCAAAGCTGATGGAGACTAGAGCTAAAGTCCCAAAGAAGAAAGAAGATCCCATAAAGAACTGGAATTAATTTAGGTTCAAACCACCCTAAACTACCTTGGAAATGTCATAAGACTGGGTCGTCTGTCCATTTTCCTCCCAAAAGACAGGTTCAAACTATAGCCTGTGCATCATGAGAGAAGGAAATTTTTCTCAGTATAGGTCTGGACTGTTGTGGAAAAAAACCAAAACAAAAACCTTAGGTTGCTTGACAGAATTCATACAGAAAGAAAGCAATCTGCTGCAATTCTCAGTTATAGAAAGGAATTGGCACTTGAACCAGAGGATGATGGGTAATGAAGTGTGATCTAGACTAAGAGGATGGAGAAGAAACTCCTGGCTGGTGAAGCCTGGTGGAGGACATTGGTTTCATTTCTGTATAAATACGGGCATTAAAGTGAAAAGTCATGCTGAAGATTGCTGTGGACATGGGGATACACTGTCACTCTGGAAGGGCATGAGTGTTTTCTCCACAGGGAGCATGCCAGGAACTTCTCAAGAAGAAATGCAGAGATGATAAAGGAAGTACTAGAGGTGGAGAAAAATAATGGCTCCTGACAGGATGGGTCCTGGTTATGTCCCCTGAGGGAGAAGAAGCACGAGGTTCTGAACATCCATGGTGCTTGCTGCTCTCTTCTGGAGTGCCACATTCTGGGTAGGAAAAACCCTTTCTGGCCCCCATCATCCTTGCTGTCGCCTATTCCTGCTGATTCACAGAAGAAAAAACGTCATAGGCAGAAGACCCAAGCAAGCCTCTTAGAGAACATCAAGTTCTTGGCTGAGAAACCCAGGGCCTAGAGAGAGCTGGCAAGTCATTACCTCTTCAGGCTGCTGGTCTAGGTTCAAGAGTAGGAAGATTGGGATTCCTTGTACAGATGGTGCTTAGGCACAAGATTTGGCTCTGAGACATGCATTAAGATAATTAAATGAAGGCTCCTTGCCTGACTGGGCAGGATTTTCCAAGAGCATAATAATTTTTATCAGTAAGAAGCTTTTTAATAGGTCAGTATTTGGATGGTGTGGTCTCTGAAATGCTAATTCAGGCTTTGGGATGTGCTCATAAAAAGATCAAGTATCTTGCATGAGGGAATCAAGGTTTACATTTTGTTCTGCTATGTTCATTGCTGGGCCAGTGAGCTAAGAAGAGGCAGACAAATAATTCCTGTTCAAAGCAACATGTTTAAGCATGTACTCCAAGTAGATTGGGCTTCAATATACCTATACTCAAATGACTTTTGAGGACTTCTGAAAAATAAAACAAGAAATAATGTATTGCTGGAATAGTATGGTAAAACACAATGCTTATGGAGACAATATATAAAAATTTATTTTCTCAAATTCACTGTGAAAATTTACAATAAAGAAACAAGAAGAATGAAAGTATAAAATACAATTTCTGCCACTCAGGGTGATGTGATCCTATAATTATGTGACTGAGCAAGCCACTCAGGATAGTGCTGCCACCCATAAGAGCAAATTGCTGGTACTGGTAAGTTCTGCTTGCTCTAGATGCAGTTGTAAGCTACAGGGCATTCTTCCTTCCATTGTTTTATAAATATGCACACAAAATACCCATTCCTCTTCTCTAATTCATTGTTTTATTTTATATGAGACCTTGCTCTTATTGAAGTGGATGTTTAACAGCTTATTCTTTTCAAAGAGTTTAGCCTCTGATTAACACCAGAATAGAGTAAGAGGTAAACAGGATGAGATGGTGAAAGAATTTAAGGCTATTTGGAAGCCAGTTGCCCTTTAAAAGATGTGATGTTTTGGTGAGCGGTAGAATGGTCAAAGGGAAGGAAGAGGCTGGACTGCAGATACCACATAGAACTTAGAAGTACTTATGAGTGAAGGAAGACTCTGCTGGACACGTCCTAGGAAGGCCCCAGAGTGGCCAGCATTGCGTTGTAAGAACATCCCTTCAACCTGTTTCTGGGGACAGTCATTCCACGCCGCTGGTTATTGTCGTGCTGTCTGACACTGTGGCCCACCAGAGCATAGGAGAGTGCTGTCGGATGGGCAGTCACTTGCGATGGTAAGGTCCTTTGGAGCAGAGCAGATAGAGTGTTCAGCAGTGCATTCTGGGAAACAGTGTAATTTCTGTTATGTCAATGACAATAATTGCCTTTCTGTGTGATGCTTTTAAGTCTTGCAATAACGGAAGTAATAGAAAATGAATACAATTTTTTTTTTAATGGAACCAGTAAAGGCCAGTTTACTAGGAATTATTCGAAAGATTCTAAGTCCCTTGTTTGGCTTTTGTAGACTAGATACTGACTTAGATGAAGGTGAATGTAATAAACGTAACGGTTTCATATTTCAGGAGGCTATGAAACAGATAACCCAGCTGCTGCCAGAGGACCTCAGGAAGGAGCTGTATGAACTCTGGGAAGTGAGTATACATTCTGGACTCATTATATATTTGTGGTTATTGCATTGTATATGGCTTGCCTGTGTTTTAGTTGCTCAGGTTATGTTCACTAGTGTCTGATTTGCTGTGGTTTTGCCTCCAGGCTGCTGCAGAGACTTCTCTGCACTTATAGAAGTTTTCCTTTTTCTTTTTGGTTTTTTGTTTTGTTTGTCCACACCCATGTACCCATACCCAATTCTTTTATTTGTGTGCATGCGTGCTCACATGTACGTGTCTGTGAGTGTGCAGGCCAGAGGTCAACGTCGGCAGTTGTTCCTTAGGTATCCTTCACTTTGATTTTGAGACAGGTCTCTTAGTACCACAGAAGCTTTAGAATTACAGCTAGTTTCCACCTTGGTTTTGGGGATTGAATTTAAGTCCTTTTGTTTGCAAATAAGCTCTTTTACTGACTGAGCCAGCCCCCATTTCTAATTCTTAAAACCTGGGAAGGACACACTTGAAACAAGGTGGGAGACGCCTGAGGGGTGGCAGCTGAAGTTGTCCTCTGGATTCCATGTGGTGTTGGGGTAGTTCGGAACTGACCTTTAATCCCACCTTACCAAGTCGTTGTCCTGTGACCTTGGGCACCTGAACCGAGTGAAATCAAGGTGAAAGGCATAGAGAGGGTCCATGCAATGCAAGGGCTCTCCTGTGCTTGCTCCTCGCTGTGGGAGATGAGGTTGAAAGGATTGGGAAGGAAGAGCAGAAAGGCAAGAGCCACTGCTTTCTCTCAGTCTTTCTTTTTCCTAGTGTTTCTTCTGTCCAGAGCACAATGGCTTTCCTTGATTGAGCCTGGACCTGCTTTCTTTCCTGCTTTTGGACAGCCCTGTCAACCCCCTTCACACACACTCCCCCATCAATCTCACACTCCCTTCTAATCCCTTCATTCCCATCCAATCACTTCCCTATGCCCTCTGGCCTCTGAATTCCATTCCACATATCAAGGTTCCCACCCTGCTCTTCTCTCCTGTAAGGCCCCCTTCCCACTACCTCCTATGCTGCGTCAGTTTGTCCCATGAAAAGAAAATAGGGCATGCCTGGGGCTGAAACAGTCACCAGATTTCTCCCTAGAAGCTCTATGTTCTGCAGCATCAGATTTGGCAGCACCCTGTCATTGCTGTGGCTTAGCCCAAATATGGGATGAAGTAGGCCTTTCAAGACACTGAGGTATGAAGCAGAGACCTCGAAGCCAGAAACTTGAGCCTACTCACTCACAGGTGAGTTACTTCAATCTAGTTAGCCTGTCTTTCTTTCAGGAAGTGGGAGTCTTATAGGCCTACCTGCTTCCTCTACACTTAAGAAACCCAACTTGCGTAGGAAACCAGTTTTTAAAAATCTTGGTCTTCATTTATAAGCGGAATTGTACCCAGACCACCATGAGGCTTTATATCATTCATACCTTGTAGTGTTAAAATTAACTTCATTAATGGAGAAATATTCATACGTTTTATTGTCCAGTGCTGCCTTAAATTCTGTACTAGCGGCATTCTATAGTGTGCAGTACATGTGTTGGTGTTCTGTAATAAGGAAATGCTGGAATCTGACAAGAGACTGTGGGCCTTTAGTAACTACCTTCTTACAGTAATTCAGTCTGGGATAATATGAATACATCTAGCCTGGAGCCTCAGCAGAAGGTTGGGGAATACTGGTTTCCATTTAAAAGCATATACTTTTAAGTAGCTTTTGAAGCATGCTCTGTAAGGAGGGGAATAGCGGAATAAAGTCAGGTTGCACTTCATGCAGGCAGAGAAAAAGAGGAGATGTGAACTTCTGAGGTGAATTTCATTATCTCTTAAGGACAGAACACTCCTAGAATTTGGAAAGCTTTCTAAGAATCTGCCTCTCTGTGCCTCTTATTCGTTGTAAACCCAGTGGCATGGCAGCATCTATAGAATTATGGTCTTAGTTGGCCAACAGCAACTAACTGAAATTTTCACTGAAAACATCTACAGAATTAAAATAGTCTCATCCAAGTAAAGTATTATGGTTATTTAGAATTTGGATTTGAGTAAATATAAAACACTTGATAACTCCCAAATAGGTAGCGGTTGTTCCATTTTGTAAATGTACTTGATGAACCTTATCAAAGAATCCTGATGGGGAGGACCCCTCCTTGCCTCTGTTATTTAGTGGTTGTGACCTTGGCATGCGCTGCCCATTCTGGTCTCCACCCATCCACTGCATGGTGTCCTTTCTGTGCTAGTATCTGTGTCCAAACATCCTGGATTGGGGCTACATTATAACTCAGTCACTTCTGTAGAGGCCCTATTTTCATGTAAGACGTAGCCATAGGTCACAGGCAAAAAGGAAAAGTAACAATTGATGTGCTAGTACATGGATTTTGGTAACAGACTGCCAGTGTTCATGTGTTTGTTTTCTTATTTATTAGCTTCATGACTTAGGGCAATTTAATTTCTCCATGTCTCCTAGTCATCTGTGATAAATAGCAGTATATAGACATGGGGATTAAAGTAATTAGTATATGTAAAATGTTTAAAACATAGTGAGTTCAAGCCTGTCTCTATTCCATATACTCTGTTTGGTCTGCTTTTAGTACCTATGTATTGTAGAACTTAGGGTAATACTAGCTACATAGAAAATCACAGTTGGTGGATATTTTTATTTTTAGTGTGGTCACCACAGTTGTTCAGCATTATAAACATCTACCAGCCTAGAAGTTTAAGCGGTTAGACAATCTGGATTATAATTTGTCTTTCACTATAAAAGTGAAATTATGTTTTAGTAAACCAGGAGAAAGTTGTTGTGAGAATATCACAGAAAAGTTACAGTTTTTACTTTGTTTTGTTGGTTTTCTCTGGGAAGCCCTGAAATTCTGGAACTTGCTTTGTAGAGTAGGCTGGCCTTGAACTCACAGAGATGTGCCTGCCTCTGTCTCCTGCGTTCTGGGACTATGTTCTTCCGATCCCCAGTGCACACATGGAGCCTGTGTTCCATACTAACCTCCCATCTGGGGATTCTCTTTACCCTGAAATTTTTTTCTCCGTACTGTCAGATGCCCATCAATTGGAGATGCAGCTGGGTTAACAAGTGTCCATTTTACAAATGTCCTCATTGTAGAGCAATGTGAGGCTCCTAGATCTTGGGAGCAAATGCCACCAGGAGGTCAGAGAAAGGAAGGTGTGAAAGAGGGACCTCACAGAAAGCAGTCCTCCCTCAGAGCCAGCATTCCCCTCTCTTCTTCCCTTCCTCTTCCTCTCTATCCTATGACCACCTTCTAGTCCTGCCATAGGGGAAACCAAGTATGGTGAAATATGCCTATAATCTCAAGTCCAGGGAGGCAGAGATGGGCATATCCCTGGGATTCACTGGCCTCCTAGCCCATGCAGCAAACCACAGGCTGATGAGAGATCCCATCTCTTTCTCAAACATGATGGACAGCAATTACAAACATGTTCATCTGCACATGCATACACACACACACACACACACACACACACACACACACACACACATGCACAGGAACCCATGCATATAATTAAATTTCTTTAAAGAAAAAAAAATGTTGATCTTGAAACTAAGACAGGAAGAGAAGAATTTGGAAGTGTCTGAGATAAACAAACGAGACTCCCCCCAGGGCACCCCATGCTCTTTGTGGAGTGATTATAAATGTCCTTGCATGGAATCCTAGTGCTAATCTGTGCCTGCAAGACGGGTGTCTCTAAATATCTGTACACTGTAGAGAAATACAGTTGGTATTGAATATTCGTCCCCTAAGCTATGATTCTGACTCCATGTAACTCAAATAGGAAATTGCCTAGAATCCCCTACCTGGCATAACCTTTAATCATAACCTTTAAATGTCTCTTTCCTTAGGAGTATGAGACCCAGTCTAGTGAAGAAGCCAAATTCGTGAAGCAGCTGGACCAGTGTGAAATGATCCTTCAGGCCTCAGAATATGAAGACATAGAGAATAAGCCTGGGAGGCTTCAAGACTTCTATGATTCCACAGCAGGTACTCATGCATGCTCTCCCTCCCTTCTTTCCTTCCTCTAGTTCATTTTGGATTGGTCGGTTTGGTTTGGCTTACTCTTAGTGTGAGGACCGATGGGTGTTATCGGGTGTTATCGGGTCCCTCTTCTGACCTTTCGAGTAGAGCGTCTGGAAAGAGAATGGGAATGGCGAGATGGTTGAGAAGCCAGTGGCACCTGGGAGCACTGTAGCATTGATGGCTGAGCACCATTTTCACATTCTGCCCTGCCACCTGCCAGCTGCTGGTCTCTTCATGTCTCACAGCCCATGCCTCATCCGAAAACTATGAACCAAAATTCCTTTTTCAAGTCCAAAGTTGGTTTTCAGGGGGAGATAGTGAATGTGAAAGGGCTCTTGTCTGTTAGTGCTTTAGACCTGTAAGGTTGGGGTAAGTGATTTAAAGGAGGTCTTCCACCTCCCTGCTCCAGGTGGGCATCATTATAGTACCTCATAACACAGCCCTGGCCTCCGAAAGGGTGGCTTTGAATCTTCCTTTTGCCACGTATAACTGTAAATTTTCATAAACCACCTAGGCTCTCTGAGCCTTTGTTTACTTTTCCTTACAGTGGAGATAGCTAAGCCTGGTGTGGTACATGCTCACACTCGGGGAGTAGATCCAGAAGGGTTGAGTTTGAGGACAGCTCAGTTAAATAGTAAGACTATCCTTAAAAGCAAGAGCTAGGGATATAGTTCCATAGCAGAGCACTTGCATGGCGTGTGCAAGGCCCGAGACTCAACCATCCAATATTACCTGGGAACTCTAGTAGGACTTACATTATAGTATTGTGTCTAGATGTAGGAGGATAATTCCTGTCATCTGCTCAGAGCAGCAGCTGGCACTGTTAGCTGTCTTCATTTTGATAGTTTACAAAGCAAGGAGTTATACCTCCCTTGTTACAGATGGTCATTCTTATCGCTTCAAATATGACTTCTAGTTCATTTCCTGGGAGTTCTTTATGGTCAGCTCCGTGTCTATTTCCCCTGAGAGGGTTGTAAGGACAGGCCTTTCTCTGATCTGCCATGACCCTTGTGTGGCCTCACCAAAAAAAAATCCTGGCTCACAGACTAATCTCCAAAATACTATTTGCATGAAAATGAAACCGGTTCAGTTTTCTTTTTCCAGCTCCGTTTCCTCTAGACAGGGCTGCCGTTATTTTATACTAACTGTTGCTGTGACTTCCCTTGTAGATAATAGGTATCATCTCATCTTTTGCAGGGGCAGGGAGGAGTGGAGTGGGATTAAACTTGGGACCTTGGGCATCCCAGATAAGCACTCTACTTCAGACCTATGCCCATAGGCTGATATCTTTATTTTTAAAACTCACGGCTTTCCTTTTTCTAAAACATAACCTCCTGGCACATTTGAGTGACCTAAAGAATCCTGGGACCTGTAACTACCTGTCTTTCTGGCACTCTTCCTCATCCTCCCTGTGAGAGTTCATTGTTCACTTTTTGCTCAGTTTGCACTTGTTCTGAGCTTTCTACAACCTTACAGTCTCCCTCTGCTTCTCTCCTTTTGTTTGCTTTAGTTACTGCAAGAAGTCACCTGAGATAATGGACTTACTTACTAGGAAGAAGCACTTATAACATGAGCCAGCATAACATGATCTTAAAAAGCCAGGAAGGAAACATTCCACACTCTGTGGTTTCTATTATAACCACTCACTACTGCCTGCTATACTGTGAAACTCAGACAATAAATAAAAAACCATGAAGCTACAAGTTTGTGCCCTTGTAGAAGTTAGGGCTCAGTCTCTTCTGCTTTTCGAGTTCTGGCCATGAGGTGACAAGCATATCCACGATGTACCACCACCACACAAAGCAATGGGCCAAGCAATCACAACATGTCTAAAACTATGACCCACAATAACCTTCTTCCTAGTAAGTCGGTTATCTCAGGTGATTTGTTACAGTAACTGAAGCAAACAATAGCATATTTCACCCATAACTTAGAGCGTGGGCCATGTTTATGTCATCTTTGCACTTTATGGTTAGTTATCTCCCAGTCTAATTCATTCACAGTGGAAAAGTCAAACAGAAGTGGAACCAAATGTGTGTGCGGATTATCTAGTGCAAAGCCTGCTTGCTGAGAAAGAAAGTAAGCCCAGAATGACAGGGACTTTTCAACAGCCGAGAACTCAAGTTAAGATTCACCTTGCTTGCACTTCAGTGCGTTGCTTCCATTAAAATGTTAGTGAATAAATATGATGCAATCGGAGAAATGGCTTCTCATTATTTCAGTGACCAATGCTTATGGAGAGGACTCATTCCTAAATACACACATGTAAGAACAAAGATAAAGAGGCCGGGTACATGGAAAGGGTTGGAGGAAGGAACAAGAAAAAGAAGAAAAGGATATAGCTATGTTTTCATTTAAAAAAAATAAAAATGATTAGTTAAAGAAAAGGTTTCATTAAAGAAGCATGAAGATAGGTATAAACTACAACTATTACAATTTAAAAATTTCTTCTATTACAATTAACATATTTGAAAGCAGGTTGGGGCATGGCATAGCACGTGTATGGAAAGGAAGGGACCACTCAGGAACTGGTTCTCAGGTAGAGTAGATCTCAGGTTGTCTGGCTTGGTGGCAAGCTCCTTGACCGGATGGATGAATCATTGTGCCAGCCCTATTACAAGAGTTTTGAAGAGGACCTTGGGTGTTAGCTTTGTTTTTCTCTCTAATCCACAGCACAGCTCTGTGCTCTTTTCCTGACCTTGCTTTCTGAACCCTCTTGCTTGCTTTGGGGAGCCACAGAGTTCATGGCTGCTGGGATGGGGTGATAAGTGGGGGGTGGGAGATGAAACTTAAGAAATGGCTTTGGGGCCAAGGCTCTGAGGGCCTCATGGATAAGTGTAAGATACTGACTTAGTAGCTGGGTATCAATCTATAATGATTGATAATAAATGAGGTGTGGTTACTGCTGAAAGCAAAACCCTGGGGAGGGATGAGGCGCACAGACAACAGCAGGGCACGGTCTTTGTGGGTACTGGATCCCATTCATTCATTTCAATTTTGGAAGAAACAGATGGGTCTCTGTTGCGGTAAATCTCCAACCCAAATATGCCCCGGCAATGAAAACACAACTCAGTTAATGAGAATACATGCTGTGTGCCTAGATTGGGCAGATCTATCATTACACTACCATCTTCCACATCTCTGAGACCCTTAGAACTTGCGGTTTCTCCAGGCCATGTGCTTCTGCTCTGCTTTTCTTCCTCCTCCTCCTCTGCATCCTCTCTCCCCCTTCCATTTTTTCCTTCTTCTCTCTTCTTCCGTTTTCCACTCCTGCCCAATCATCAGCTCTCCTTTGTTTTACAAATTAAGGTGGGAAGCAGGTTTACAGGAAATCACCTGCGTGCTGACTCATTCCTTGTTCACAGTCCCTCACAGGAGAATTAATATCAAATATAATTAACCCCAGAAAACCCACAGCAGGTCTCGGCCCTCTTAACTCTCACCCAAGCTCCTACAGTTCCCGATAAAGGCACTCAAGGGCTGCTGTACAGTGTTCCTCCAGTTCTTCCTAACTGATGACTCTTTGATTCTCATCTTTGCACCTTCGTAAGTGTTCTCCTTTACCTTTCCTTGACCCAGAATCTCCTGCTTGGGAATATGGTCCAGCTCATAGAATAGAGCCCCTGAGAGCCATGGGGTCAAACTGAAGAAGTGGGTGTCTTCACTCATCAATATGGAAATGTCTTTTTCCTCTTCAGGAAAATTCAGTCACCCTGAGATAGTCCAGCTTGTTTCTGAGCTGGAAGCAGAGAGAAATGCCAGCATAGCCACAGCCTCAGCGGATCCAGGTTCCTGAGATGGCCTNTGCTGCTCCACAGTGCTGCTTGCTTTCTTTGTTCCCTGGGGTTTTCCTCAAGATGAGAGTCTGTTTTCTGTTATATGGACTTGAACAAGAAATGTGATATAATCCAGACCCTAAAAGAAGCCACCAAACCAGAAATGGTCAGGAAGATGCTGTGGATAAGGACTGGAGAAGAGAATGCTTTTCTGTGTGAATTAAAAAAGAAAAACAAAAAACAAAAAAAAACTGTTAAACACTCCAGACTCTGGCGTCTGTTTTGCATTTCTTCGAATCCTTTACTACTAGGCTATATCCTTGAAGGGCAGATTCATTGTAAGATAGGATTTTTAATTATAATTACTTTTAAGACCCGACTCTTCTTCAGATGCGGCAGGAAGCTACTACTGTGCACGTTAATCCTGTGTTGTGTCTCCCAGGCGAGATGCTCTTACCACACAGTCTCAAGGCTAACTTTTGATGCTGTTTAAGAAAATGTTTCACTCTGGCTGGTACAGGCCACCCTAGATCCTCTCCTCACCATGCCCAGCTAGAGCCAGATTTTGAATTTTATTGTGTGCTGCTTCAGGCCCCTGACTGTAGATTTCTGAGCCTGCTTACAGGCTCGCACTGTTTCCCGGTGCTTCATCATCGGAGAATTTAAATTGGGGCATAATATTTCCAACACCATGTGTCTTCCCCTTTAGCTTTTTTTCCCTCTGACTTAATGTCTTGATTATAAGAACAATCCTGAGTGGTGATACAGAGTGCTATAGGAGTATTTGCACCAAAAGTAGATATCTACTAACTTCAGTCTCCCTCTTATTTCTCTTCGGTGGGAATCCATTCCACGTGCCTTTGCTTATGTACTCCATTGAAAAGTGTGGAAGGGATGACCATCCATGCAAGTCTTCCTGGTAGGTAATTCATCGTGGAGTGATGAACCCTGTCCCTTTAAGACCGGTATGGAACATTCTAAGCAGAGTTTCTCCAGAAATTTTTGCAGTATGTATGGATACCCAGTCTGCCTGAAGCAAGATACACTATCTCTTCAAAAGTAACTCCTGCGTATGTATATTTGCTGAGTGGAAAGGTAAAGAATGTGAAGACACCATTTTTGAAGGTTTGATTAGTGGGAAACAGTTCTGCCTGTCAGTATTATGGAGCCTTTTCATTTGGTTTGAAGTTTTACACAAAGTACTCTCAGATTCAGTTCAAGTGTTTGTAACCAGAAACTTCTCCATGGCCCTGGGCTTTGGTTTTTTTCATGACCAGTGAGGACCATTTGGAGGTGTTTCAAGCCTCTGCTGGCTTAGACCCTGCACTCTGGGTTTTCACTTTCCTCCCAGTGGCAGTTCACAAGGAGACTTTAACTAAACTTTATTTCTGAGCAAGAAATAAATGTGACAGTACTGCAAGTAAAAGTGTAATAAAAAACACACTGTAACTCAATAAGAAAAGATAACAGTAGAATCCATCAGTAATATCTACAAATATTGGAACATTTTTGCTTAAAATACTCTTTTTCTTGGGGGTTCTTGCAGCTTGGCCAGGTTGGTCTTCTGAATAAGTCCTATAATTATGATGTACAGTAAATAATTATCTTTGGGTTGAATTTAACAAAAATTATTTTCATCAGTGTTTGCCCTGTGGCTTGGCATTTCTCCAGCTGTGACAATTCCATGTGGCCTTGTACTTGGAAAATGTCAGTTTGTCTCAAAGGCTTGTGGGTGATATATGTTCTGAGGCCAGTGACTGCTGAAGGGTGTGCATTGTGAGGATGCAGTCCTTTGGACTCCGTATTTTTATGAATATAATTTTACAGTTTAAAAGTGGGGAGCAACGATCTTTATGGGGGACTTGCTGCTGCTGCAGGGTATATGTGTGCCTGGGCTAAAGTGTTGGGAGCCCAGGTTAAATACAGTATGAGTGTCCAGGTTCAAATGCTAGGAGCCTGGGCTTGATACAGAATATGTATCTAGGCTCAGGATCTAGAAAGCTGGGTTCAATAAGCTGTGTGTCCAGGTTTCAATTCTGGGAGCCTGGTTCTCAATGTGAAACCTTTAGATTTTGAATTTAATGTAAGGTATGCATGTCACAAGAGCGTTTCTCTCTAGTAGTATTAATGCTACTCTTAGTGGAATGAGTTGTTTTTTGAGAAGTTATGAAAGAACCTGGCCCCTGATTCTCTTATTTTGATCGCCCTGTGACAGCTTCTCTTACCAGCCACAAGGACATCTTCCTGAACTTCCAAAATTAGGAGATAAAATACACCTATTTTTTCCTTATAAAGAATTCAGCCTCAGGTATTTGTTTCATCAACAACAGAGGCCAGGCTAAGACATTTATGGTTAGTTTTGGTTTGCCTTGATATGAGCTAAACCCTCTACCATATGAAACAAAAGTACGATGAAGGGCAGCACGATAGCTCAGTGTAAAGGAGCCTGCTGCCAAGCCTGATAACATGAGTTCAATCCCCATGGCCCTACGCAGTGGAAGGAGAAACCAACTCCCATTAAATACCTCTGACCACACTGTTGCATGTGTGCCATCTCACCTCCCCCAAACCCTTTGCAAATAATTTGTGGTAACTGAAATACATTACTGGTTTAGGTAATGTGTGTAATGTTTCATGGGATCATTTTGACTTGTTAGTAAAAGGTCCTGTCATTGCATATACATTCTTCTTTAGTACTTGTCAAAAGGTTTTAATAATGGATGTGAGTGAGCCCAGCTGGGCATTACTGACACACTCAGCAGACTTCCAGATCAGGATGAGCTTGTACATGCAAAGCCAGATAGAAACAGGCCAATCCTACTTAAGATGCTCATGGGGAAGGACAGAGATCTGGAGGCTGGATTACCCATCTCATTTTATTAAGATAGCCCACCTACAAATGTCAGGTATGGTATTCTGATCCAAGTGCTATAAATTGCTCATTGGCATGACAGTGTGCAAGGATGTTCACACAGTCCATTGGAAAATGTCACTCCCAGGTCAGAAGGAATAAGTAGCCTTAGCTTAATAGAGTCGTGCAGATATGAGCATAGAGGAGTGTGTTTCATTTCGTTTTGCTTTGGTTTTTGTTTTGAGAGTGGGTCTCATGTGTCCCTGGCTAGCTTCAAACTCACAATTAGGGCAAGGATAACCTTGAACTCCCCCTCTTCCCACCTCCGCTTCCTGAGTTCTAGAATGAATATGATTAACAAAATTGGTAAACTTAGAATTTTGATGAATACATTAAGTGATTTGGTTGATGTATTAGAAAATTTGAGATATTAATATATTGTTTTTTAACATTTTTCTATGCAGTTTTAAATTCTATGTTTTCAAATTGTAAGGGTGAGACAATTGTAAGACAGAAGTTGGATGAAGATACTTGGTTATGGTATGAGAATGCTATGTCTGTTACAGCTCAGTGTGCCAAATGTAGTTTTAAAAAGAAAGCAGAGTCACAGAAACTGAACACTTGGAACTCACTGGCAGCCTGAAATTGAGTGGGGAAGACTGTATCTATCATTCTGTGGCTTGAGAGCTGGCACTACCTTAATACCAGCTAGATAGAGTTGGCTTCCTGCCAGAGAATGTGGGCACCCCTGCCAGAAGTGCTGGGTGTCTAACCTGCCCACTGTGGATCAAGTATATAGCCCAGTTCCCTATGCTAATGTGCCTCAGCAGGTCAGGTGACCTTGAACCAGCTACATTTTCTATTGTATTGTAAGGTCCATGAAGAAGACCCCACTTGAGTCTCGGGAGTTCGAGCACCCAAGGAATCACGAGAGACCATCTTGATGTAATATTCACGAGGGAGGTTTATTCACGGAGCTCCGCAGGCTGACACACAGCCCATGCAAGAGGTAGAGGAGTCGACCACGAGGCTCGAAAACTAGAAGCTTTTATAGTAAATGGGGTAGGGGGGTTGGGAAAATTGGCACAGTTTCACATGATTGGCTAGTTCAAACATCAGCAAGAGGCTCCAGGTAGCAGCCTGAGGTAATAGCTAACTCCAAGAGACAAGGGGGCGCCAGGATGGATGGCCCAGTTCTTCAGTATCTATGATCTGGATAGGTTGCCATACTATGTCAACTGGAGGAGAAGACTTTCAGGTTAGCCTTGAACTTACTATGTAGCTGAAGTTGGTCTGGAACTTTTGGTTTTCCTGTCTTCATTTCCTGGGCTCTAGGATTGCAGGTGTGGACCACAGTCCCTGGCTTATTCAGTGTTGGGAGATGAAAGCCAGCACTTTGTGCACAGTAGATAAGCACTCTACCAACTCCTGGAGTTACATCTTTACTCCATTGTATGTTTTTGTTTTTATTATTATTGTGAATTGTTTTAGTTAATAGGTCTATTGGTATATTTTTTAAAAGATTTATTTATTATTTCTTAAGTACATTGTAGCTGACTTCAGACACTCCATAAGGGGGCATCAGATCTCCTTAGGGATGGTTGTGAGCCACCATGTGGTTGCTGGGATTTGAACTAGTGACCTTCGACCTTCGGAAGAGCAGTCAGTGCGCTTAACCACTGAGCTATCTCTCCAGCCCCTGGTATATTTTTAAAATATGTAAACCGCCAGCGGCTTACACTATCTGGGTTCCTGGGGGGTGGCCAGAGCTGGATGGAAGTGACAGTCGAGAGGACGCTGTTCAGTGCCCCAAGGTTTAATGCTTAGAGTCTTAGNTTTTTTTTTTTTTCTGACAGTCTTTCTTTGGCCTGGAATTCTCCAGAGTTAAGCCTGGCTGTCCAGAAAGCCTCAGGGATATATTCATCTCCACCTTCCCAGAGTTAGAATTATAATTGTACATCACTATGCCCTGCATTTTTAATAGTTCTTGAAACTGAAATCTGGTCATGGTACCTGCAAGTCAAGAAGGACTTTATCTACTGACTTATCTCTCCAGCCTACCTCTGACCCCACCATTTTTTTGAGGGTCTGGGTTTTTGTTGTTGCTTTGTTTTGTACTAAGCAATATGAATTTCTTCAAAATCCTTGAGAATACTATATGTGGTGGTTTGAAAGAAAATGGCCCCAATAAACCCATAGGGAGTGGCACTATTAGGAGATGTGGCCTTGTTGGAGTAGGTGTAGAGGAAGTATGTCAGTGGGGACAGGTTATACCTTTATACTTTAAAGTAGAGTAGATAGAGAGCTCTTATACTCTATCCCCAATGTGGCTCAGTCTCCTGCTGCCTGTGGATCAAGATGTAGAACTCTCGAGCCGGGCGTGGTGGCGCACGCCTTTAATCCCAGCACTCGGGAGGCAGAGGCAGGAGGATTTCTGAGTTCGAGGCCAGCCTCGTCTACCAAGTGAGTTCCAGGACAGCCAGGGCTATACATGCAGAGAAACCCTGTCTTGAAAAACCAAAAAAAAAAAAAAAAAAAAAAAGATGTAGAACTCTCAGCTTCTCTAGCACCATGCCTGCCTGAAGGCTGCCATGCTTCTTGCCATGATGGTAACTGACTAAACCTCTGAAACTGTAAGCTACCCCCAAATAAATGTTTTCCTTTATAAGAGTTTCCATTTACCCCCAATTAAGTGGCTTACAAGATCCTTTATAAGAGTTGCCAGGGTCATGGTGTCTCTTAACAATGGCAATCCTAACTCAAGACACTATGTGATGGGCCACTTTTAAGTCCTTTTTTATTGACTGAGTAGAAACAGAAGTCAATTTACATTTTAAATTTGGGGCTTAAGTATTCTGAATTCATTAAAAAGCTCTTCAGATCAATGTTTTATATTCTAAAATATGTAATGCAAGTCTGAGTACTCACACTAGCCTTTCCTTACGCATCCACAATGGATAAAAACACCAAGAAAAAGAAAAGTAGAGATTAGATAACTCTGCTATTGCTGACCCTTTGTCTACACCAAAGTAATACAGACATGCACAGCATGGGAAGGTCTCCATGCTGTCTGCCCTGCCCTTGCAGAGAGATTGCTCAGTGGTTAGGAGCACATTACTCTTGCAAAGGACCCAAATTTGGGTCCCATCAGCCACATGGCGGCCTATAACCATCACTAACTTCCGTTTCAAAGTATTTGAAACACTCTTCTGACCAACATGGGCACCAGGCATACTTGTGGTGCACAGACATACAAACAGGCAAAACATTCACACATATAGAAGAAAGTAAAATTAATAAGACATTTATAAAAACTTAACCAGGGCTTAAAAGCAGTTCATTCATTTAAAACACCTCTTAATTCAACATAAAAATCATTTTGCCTTTTAAATTCAGTTATTAAATTGACTTTTCTACATTGCTTAGCTCATACTTTTTTTTTATTTATATATTTATTTTCCCCAGAGTCTTCCCTATGTACCCCAGACTGGCTTATTACTCTACATAAGCCAAGCTGATCTCAAACTCTTACTTCCTCCTGCCTGAGCTGGTAGTACTGTTTCTTTCCTAAGGAGGAATAAGTAGGATTAATTTAATATAACCTACTGTGTTAAAGTACTAGTTACTTTGGGGTTTTAAAATTTTGAATTCTCACCAGACCTAGAAGCACATGCTATTAGTCCCAACACTCAGGAGGCAGGGGTAGGTAAATCTCTGTGAATTTGAAACCAGGCTGGCTCATATAGTGAATTCTTGGACAGCCAGGGCTGCATAAATAGATCCTGTCTTAACCTCCCTCCCCCAATTTAAATTTTCTTCTAGCTTCTGCTTAATAATCAGAAATCACAAAGTATTATGCCAGATGAATTTTGATGTTTCCCCTTTAGACTTTTCTTCATCTAGTTTTTTTTTTTCTTTCTCAAATCAACACAGTAAGATAAAAAGGTGCTTTTTAAAAACTCACTCTGGCAAACAAGGGGGAGGCAGGTCTCCTAACCAGGGGTTTTTAATGTCTGCACACTACCACGCTCTGGGTGGCAGGCTAATTCTTAGTTTGAACAAAGACACAAGCAGTAAACCTCTTTTGTACCCCTCTATGGTATTTTTTACATCTAAGGATTTATTACTTTGTCCCCAGAATTATAATTGCTCTTTGCAGCAGCCAATTTCATCTGAACTGCAGGGTTGGGCTACTAATCTCTCCAAATAACTGTCTAGGAGAACACAAGGCATCGAAAAGCATCATGTACTGAATCTGTCTTCAGCTTTTGAGGGTCTGGCTCAGACCATGTGATGTATTCATGTCAGAGTAAGCACAGTAAACCAAGGTCTGCACAACAGAGATGAAGGGTGGGCTGGGTGTCGGGGTTTGTGATGAGACAGGAAATGGTTGGATACACAAAATATGCTTTCATAGACACTGGCTCTGCATCTGTCTACTTAGGGTGGAATAGTAAGAATGCTGACTGGCCATACAGGTGACACCAGACAAGGTGTCCTGGAGTAATACATTGCCAGGATGATTATAATGAACTGGAAAGTTCCCCATGGAATATCAAAGTGTTCACTGAGCTGGAGAGAGAGAAGAACTGGCTTGGAACAATGCCCTGTGGAGTGTGCAGGTTGCTTGTGTCTTTCACAGTAGGACATTTTATTCTTCCTAGACCATAAGCATGACCTTGATTCCCTGTCAGGGGTTTAAAATCCAAACTTAAAGTGGAGTTTGTACCTGGAAATGTCACAGAGGCATCCATTCTTCCTTACTGAGCTAGTCCCTCCAGGGAAAACAGCCTCAAGGCTCATAAGTAGAGACTGATATGGAAGCTTAGGAGATTTAGAACGAAAAAAGCTATAGAAAGTAAGTAAGCTCTAAGAAAGGAGACTTTAATATATCTATTATTTGGTCTGAGTAGCAGGAAGTGAATGAGAAGTTTCTGTTGATGAAGTGGGAGGCTTCATGCAGCACCTGATGATGCACGCTCCTCCTCTGCTTGGCAGGGCAGAAAGAGCTGATTAATCTTTGGCTGTGAGAGAGCAGACATGTGGGTGTGAGTAATGGCAAAGCAATGGGCAGTTGCACAGGCACGGACTCTGCTTTCAGGAGGTCTCAGCATAGCACAGCCTTCATAGGCTGTACGGTTATGTGCCTGTCTGAAGGAGGAGAGGAGCAGTATGCCTTCTGCCTCCATGAGGAGGACACAGTAAGAGGCTGAGGTTGTGACTCCGACACTTTCACTGCATGGGAACCATGACCTTACCCATTTCCTAAAAGCAAATGAGAGCAGGTTGTTCTTGATTTCTTCCTTGGCTTCTTTATATCCCCTTCTGCTAGAGGAGATTGAAAACTAGGACTCCTCCTACATCAGAATTCCTCTAACAAGAAAGAGAATCTGTACCTGTGAGCTGGTCTGAAGCTTAAATGCAAGTGTCCAGAAGTGACTTGGGATGGGGGCCTTTTATTTTGATACAAGATACCTGAGATACGTACACAACACACTGTACTGCTTTTTTTTTTTTAAGGTCCTACTTTATGGGACACCGTAATGGCTCCTACTAACCCTTACAAAAGAGAAAAAGTTGACAAGTACTAGACAAGGCTGACGTGTGAAGAAGCCAATGGAGGCATAGTAATCAATGAATGATGAGTTTATTCTGGAGCCCTCAAAAGCTGATCAAAGACCTAGGAACGTAGACCTTGTAAAAGACCCTGGTTTAAGAAAGAGCCTTCAGGTCTAAATCATTGAAAATACCCGGGGCCTGTGGTTAGGAATAATGGACATCCTGGCAGCCATGTAGCAAATATGAGATGGATGTGGTGAGGGTCTGGAGACAGCTAAATCACTGCCATTTAGATCTATAGATCCCAGTAATAGTAAAATACACGAATGGAGTGCCTACAAGATAGTAATTATATGATATGTTATAACATACTTATTTAGGTGGCACTTCCAAAAGATTCTCATAATAACTGATTCTCCTGTTTTACATTTATGCTTTTAAAGTCAAGACTAGTTTTTCTTTTGCCCCCCTTCTGTAGATTAGCACCTGTTCTTGGACAATTTATGAAAGTTTATCACCCAGCATGGAATGGGCATAATTCCAGTTGCTACAGGGAGCAAATACATTACTGGAAAAGAATGCATTTGCTTAATTTTCCCACTGTAATCAGCACACTGTGCTGTGGTCAGTATGTAAACTTAGTAACTAGTCTGGGAGGCTGACGGTTGAGCATGGCATTATGACACAGGCAAACTGATTTTACGTCCAAATCAGAAGATCTGTGAGCTATCATAGAAATTTCATTAAGTGTTATGAAAATAAATGGTGAATGAAAACCCAATTCACTTTCATGAACACTCTATCCCTGAGTGGTTTATAATCAACGCTAAGGATGCAGGAATACTCTTGCTGCTGATTTCATCAATAGGTCCCTATGGGAGGAAATGGCCTGTCTTTCAGCACATCTACCATCCTAGCCACACAGAAGGGTGATGGCCCTACCTTACCTGCAGCAATAATGGTGCTAATGACTAGGCTGTTCTGATGAAATGGACCCAATCATACACAATTCACTGCATCTGTACCTTGAGGTTTGCAACAGTTGTCTCAACCCTCTCCTCAAATGATTTGAAGGTAGAAGAATTCCTAAAATAAGAAAACAGAGGTCAGCTCTTAGGGATCAGTGTCTTAGCTACCAATTTGTTTGGTTTTCAGTTCTTGTTTGTAAATAAATAGCACTTCTGCACCAAAGCTAGCTGTCAGCTTGTGACCTGGACCAACTGGGTCTTAAAGGGTTTATTCCTGCTCAGGTAGGTCCAGAAACTGCATAGTATATTTCAAAGTAAAATGGTCAGATACCAGCCTGTGCAATAAATAACATAGCACATGGCAATGATTCAAATGTAATAAGTTCATATATGGGGGGGATAGTGTTAGGAAATTAAGTGGTGAATAAAAACCTGATCCACTTTCATGAGCACTCCATAGTCCTCCATAAGTCATTTTCACGGAGTCAGTGGACTCATAGCTAATTTTATATTTGTTAATGTATTATTTTCTGCCACAACATTCCTTTTCCTAACTCTTGTTTGTTTGTTTGTTTGTTTGTTTAAATGATTAGTAGAATATCTGTTTAAATGTCAAGCATAAGATTTCCAACTTGGAATGTTAAGTTAAAGGTGTTCGCTTGTTTGTTTGTTTGTTTGTTTGTTTCCAGAAAATAGGAGATGAGATGGACAAGAAATAGCTCAAGGAGAAAAAAAAAATGTTCCTGGCTTTTCTCTTTCTGTGCCTTAAAAAATAACGATGTTGACAACTGCAGGAAGTGGCATTTCTAAAAGTTGATATTCTTCTTGTTTTATGGTGGATGCCCCACCCCCATCACCTCTAACTCATTTCTTTGTTAGCTGCATATATTATTTTCCCATCCTCTTAGGAGATGGAACCTTCTTACCTGATAAGCATTTTATTTATGACTCGAATATTGTATCACCTATCTTCCATCTTCTGGGTTTCAGTCATTTGGTGCTTTCTTTGTTGGATTTGCCCACAAATGTATCACTGCACTACACTGATTACACTGATATTACTAAATCCAATTTAAGAAATAGAATATAAACTAAAAGATATATCTTAAATTTTGCATGTCACATTTCAATAACAATTGTCATTATATTCAAGTCAAATGTATCAATTAGATTTTATTATATTTGATAAGCTGCTTGTTCGTTCTTGAGTACAGAGGACAATAAAGTAAGAGGAATGACTTAGAGAATCTTGATAAGGGAGTGTGGCTAGGATATTTGGGTTTTGCTTTAAGCTGTGGGATGAGCCATGGCTCTAGGATGCTCAAGAGGCAGCCATCATACAAAATATATCCTCCAGGTCTTTGGCTTTGTTGAGGATTGTTCCTGTAACTTTGTAAGTCCCCATGGCAAGAAATGTACCCCCATTGCAGCTGCAGGGCACAGCTTTGTACCTTGCTCATGACTCAAATATTAGTCAAGTCCCTGTGAATAATCCTTCCTAATAACCTGTTTCATGGTGAAATTACATTTGTATGGCTCAAAATTATATAGTGTGGCACTTTATTTTCTCTTTGGGCTTTATTTGGCTGAGCCTACCTACATAACATCCATCAGTTAAGTGGGCCTACAGTGGGTAGGCAGGTAAGATGGATATTTTGTGGATCTATGTTAGATTAGTAAACTTCATGTCCTCTCAAACCTAACTTCAGGAAATTCATGAGATTGTGTTTGCCCTTTAGGCCACAAGATGGATTTCTGATTCACAGAGTGGGACTTCGTTTTCTCCAATCCTTCTTTGGACACCCAGATGTAAACTTAGCCAGTCCAAGAGCTACATGCCTTGTGTTGGACTAGTCAGCCTGGGTACCTTATGGGAGCTGCTAACAATTTGCTTGAAGATGAGTTAAGCAATCTTATTTCTACCAAATATGGAAAACCAAACACAGTGGTTAAATTTCCCAACCAACTAATTGAAAAATATCCCCAGCATAGAAGAGACTTCATCAGACATTAAAGAATAATCATTTCTCTAATTAAATTATACCAGAATGCATGCTTAAGGACAGGGAGAGCTGGTTAATCAAATTGAATTACCCCATGTACAACTATAAACTTTTGGTACTACAAATGACCCTAGGAGAATTAGGTTCCTAGGGTCCCAGAAACTGAATTCCCTCCGCGATGACTCTAAATCATAATGTACACTATGAAGCAAAGGGTGTCCAGATTCAGACTGAAGTGTGGGAAGGTCCTAGAGGCTTGATCTGCTCCTTTATACCACAATGACAGGAGCCCAGGCTGCTGGAGCATCCCTCAGGGGCAACATGGCAAGAGCAGCAAATCTGGTTCCCGCTTCCTTTTTTTCTACACAGTACAACTGATATCAGTGAAATGGTTTTAGCATGTCTGTAACATTGATTGTTGTCAGAACTGTGCTCCAACCTGCCTCTCTTTATTCCCATGTCTCCAGACCACTAGGAATTTTGTTTTAATCATACTGTATCACTAAGCCATGTTTCTCACCAGTAATCTACCCAGGATTGTAGTAGTCTGTCATTGTTAAACACTTGGCAGACAACTGATCTCAAATTTTAATGACATCTTTAACGGGAATGCCACCCTATGAGTCTCCCATTCTCTCTCTCTCTCCTTTTTTTCCTGTGTTTGCACTTAATTATGCAAATGTGTTTAGAATGTTCCAGACCTCTTGTTAGTGCTTTATATAGGTAACTATGTTTTGGTCTCATAAATCCATGCAGAGCAACTCTTAGTTCTTTATAGTGTGTGGTAAGGAAATGGTGGTTGATATAGGTGAAGCCCTTGTCTCTGGTCTCAGGAAAAACTGAATTTAATGCCGAGTGTGTCAGAAACCCAAGTCCAGAGCAAGATAGCAGGAAAGAAACATGAGACATAATATGTTACTTCAGCTAACTCCTTTCACATAAAGCAATAGGGGAAGGAACCTACAAGTAAAAATAAATGCTTCAATACATTCTGCATTAAAATGATGTGAATATTTTGTGCACATTACCTCATGGCAGGCATACTTATGGAATGGCGGATGGAGTACCTTCAGGACAAAGCACATTAAGAAGATAGCATAATTTAGGTTTGTGGAAAAGTACTGGTTTAACAGTTCTAAAACAGCAATTTCAAATATCCACAGTATGTATTCCTTGCCCACCCAACCAAGATGGTATTTGTTTTCTCTTGGCATCAGTAGCCACAGTCCACTTCTGAGGGTGTAAGGAGAAATAGATGAGCAGTGGCCAAAGCCTCCCCTCTTTCCTAGAGGCCCTGCAGGACATCTGGAAGGGGTGGAATCCCTCAGCCTGACCCTGGTCTCCACTTCCTTCTCACACTGGGGAAGAGTGAAGAGCAGCAGCCAGGATGGACAGCCAGGTGGGGAGATGCTAATGATCCATTGTACAGAAACTGTCCAGAGGGATGCAGATGGTTAAGAAAAGGCATCCTAGGAAGCACATGCTAGGTTAATACAGTTCACTCCCACAACCAACCAACCAACACACACACACACACACACACACACACACACACATACACACCAGCTGGAAGAAGAGGACTTCTACATCCATTCTAGACTGTCAAGAACAACTGGTGTAAATATAACCCCACCTTTGAGTTTCAGGATCTTAATCTTAGAGTAGCTGACTTGTCATCTACTCTCTCATTGTGTGGTATTATCTACTGAGTTTTCTCCAAAACTGGGGTGAAGGCAGTGGGAGGAAACAAACTGGATTCCATTGTGGGCCAGGGCTTGCTCTCCAGCCACATTTTAAATGGACACTGCTTTCTCTTCTCTCTAGAACAGTGGTACACAACTTGTGGGTTTCAACCCCCTTGCTGGGGTTGAACAACCCTTTCTCTGGGTTGCTTATGAACATCCAGAAACAGATATTTACATTATGATTCAAAACAGCAGCAAAATTACAGTTATGAAGTAGCAAAAAAAAATAATTTTTGGTTTAGGGTTATCACAACACGAGGAAGGTTGAAAACCACTGCCCTAGAAGCTAACCTAGATCCAGGTTTTGGATCACATATCCCAGAAACTATCACCTAAGGCCATTTGGATGGGCAGCCTTCTACTGAAATGTCAAAAGTCATTCAGGCTGTATTTGTAGTCTTCCAAAGACCATATATAGAAATTGCATTTAAAACACATTGCTTCAGGAAATCAAGTATTTCCAATCTGCTCATCTCATTAAATACAATCTAGGGTGAGGGCTGGGGTGGATTGGGGGGTGTATTAAGTTCTCATACTGTGATTCCAGAAAAAAAAAAGGCGGGGCTTAAGTTGAAGTCCTCAGTGATAGGTTTTCTCCACTGATGAAATAAGCCAATTCAAGCTGAATTTAAAAGTATATAAAAGCAGGTTTACTGGGGACGGCCTGTTACTCATGCTAAAAACCACTAACTTACTAATATAAGTATTGTCCAGTAAAAATATGGAAATTGAAGTTCAGTCATCTGTGTGTCAAAGATAAAAAAACCTCAAAGAACAGTGATAGGTGGAAAGTGGTTCTCTGTTTCTCAACTCTATGTTCTGCAAGTTTTATTCAAAACAAAACAAAGAACCTAAATTTCTTTACGTCTTTGTATTCTAAGAACCAAGTCATTGTTGGAAGAAATGGTGCTTACAGAAGAGATCTCAAGCTAAGAGACTGTCCAGAAAATGAAACCCGTAGGGAAGATTCACAAGTGAGATAAATGTGTGATTAAATGAACACTAGCAGGCTTAGTGCTGCATAACGGGCCTCTCCCTTGTTAACATGCACGCTCCAGAAAATGCTCCAGAAAATGGTCTTGTTATTCTGGTCGTGCCACAGAGTAAAGGGCTGAGAGCCATGAGTAGAACGGATAGACAGGGGAGGAGGAGTCACACAGCCTCACAGACTCAACACAGTGTGCTTACCCAAAAGAGTGAGACCTGCAGCCGGGCAGCATGGGAGAAAAGAATGGGGCAGAGTTAGCAGACTGTGAAGAAATGTTCCCCTTGTTGCTTTTGTTCCTTTGTAAGATCCCAAAAAGAAAGGTTTAAGCATCTCCCTTCGCTGTTCTTTTGAGTATGCAGTTTGCCTTCTCTGTGCCTGCTGAGGGGAAAGGGTCCCAGGACTGAGTAGATATGGAAACCACAGGATGCTTAAGTCCTTGAATAGAGTCCTTCAGTATCTGCACACAGCTTCTATACTTATTACTTGCATGACATGTGACACCTAACACAGGGTAAAAGTCATAAAGCATTTGCCATGCCTTGTTACTTAAAGAATGTTAGTACAAGTTTTGTACATGTTCAATAAAGATGAAAAACCTTTTCAATCTGTGGTTGGTGGGACCCACAAATGTAGGAACAACAGCTAATGGTGCTGACTTTTTTAATGTGTCTTAAAGATTTTTCTTTAACACTCTGTTAAAATTTTCTTCAAGATGCTTTCTGCCACAACAATATATTGATGGCAAGTCTCCATCATATGCTTCCTTTGAACCTTTGGTCCCCACTGGATCATGGTTTGGACAGATTCACTGAGAACTTCTGAGAGGATACCAATGTCATAAAAACTATCCGAACAGGTGACACTTCCTCAGACTTCACTTCACGGATGTCACGTGACTTCAACATACACATGGGGCAAGTACTACTAATGCTGTTCACAGATGGAGAAAAAGACTGACCATGGTCATGAATTTGGTCCTGGAACACACAAAGGAATTTTATAGTGATACAAATATAGGGTAACAACATACTTTAAAGCAACAGAAAGTTTAAAGGAAAGTACATTTGAACATTTCCTACTATTCTTATATAAATTGACACATTAGTTTGAACAAAACGTAAAGACATTTATTTTTTCTCATTTGAGGGTATTAACCTGGAGAAACTTTTAAATGGCATGTACACATTACTTGTTTTAGTAAAACTTAAAACTAAAGTCTTTCTAAAACTTGATAAAACTAGAAATATATCTCTGACTTTTCTAACTTTATAAACATTTTCAGAATTATATTTGAATCTCTAGAAACATATACTACATGTTGCAGGATTTTTAGTCACTATTTGATTGAAAGCAATAAGCCTAGAGTCTCAGGGCTCATTAATGCAATTGCTTTACTCTTGACATAACTCTAGCATACGAACAGCCGCTTCACTATGAAAACTGTGTGTCTTTATATGAAATTGTAATTAATGAATAGCGTGGAACTCCTGGGTCATGAGTTAGGCACCATGCTAAAACAAAGCACTTTCAAAGAGGAGGAAAGGCAGTTGACAACTGGTTATCATACCCTGTTACAATATGAACCAGACTATACCAACATACTCTTGCAACGGCCTTTGTTTCTCACTATTTAGAAAAAGAAGATGATAGATGAATCCTGAGTTTCTTCATGTTAAGGACCACTTTGAGATGGTCATATAATAAATATTAAACTAACATTTAAATGCACAGTACATGCCATGCTCTATAATACCCTAATGATGCTGCTACTTGGGTTTCCGTCACTTTGATTTTATTGGATGAAACCCAAGAGCTACCTCATGTATGTAAAGTAAGCTGTCCACTACTGAATTCCAGCCTTAGCCCATCCTCCTCTCCTCTACAATTCATAAGGTAACATATCCAGCTAGAAGATGGATCAATTACATACTGAAACAGTCACTTTCCCACGTGCCTGATACTGAGGCAGATTCCTACCCTCCACCCCTGAGCCCAATCTTGAAGAAGTGCAATTTGGAAAAACATGTTTTAAAAATGTTTGAGAGATGTTTATATGGACTCATAAAGATGGAGGAACACTACTTGGCAATAAGGTCTAGCGTTCAAGAGAAAGATTTCAAGTGCACATGTAAAGACCAAATTTCATAAACATAGCCAAATATATCTTCTCATATACAAAAGGCAGAAGAATCCTTCTTGTATAAGAGATATTTGTTCAAGTAAATAGTTTGATTCCACTGATACAACTTCAAACATAATAAAATTAGAACTAAGAATACAAAATCACATGCTGCCTCTGAAGATGTCAATGTCTTTTGATAAGTATTCATAAAAATGAAGACAAAACACTGGAGAGTGTCCACATCCATATCTGTAATTAACTATCCACATGAATACTTCCTTAAAATGGTTCCTGACTATGAGGCATAACCCAACAACCTTTGATGTAAAACACTAAATACAAACTCATGAATATTTGTTTCTAGGTTTCAAAGCTTCAAAGAAATAAGAGCTTAAGAAATTTATGACATAAATATACACATAAACTTTTAAGAGGAGAAACTTAAAACTTTCCAACTTAAAAAAATAATTTGGCATGGGCACTGGTGGTACATGACTTTAATCCCAGCACTTAGGAGGCAGAGACAGGTAGATCTCTGAGTTTGAGGCTAGTCTGGTCTACAGAGTGAGTTCCAGAACATGCAGGGCTATACAGAGCAACCCTTTCTCTGGGGAAAAAAATTGGTCTAAGAGAAAAATAAAATTGATTTCTAAAGAAGGATCTCCTAAGCCACACCAGTCAAATTCAAAATATATCAACAGGCATTTAAACAATACAAATATGACAGTAATAATATTGTGAAACCTTTCCCATACATATAATATAAAAAAAATAAAAATATCCTATACAACAGTTTTCTCTGCTTCTACAGTAAGGATATTAGGTATAGTTCAAAATCTATCTTCCTGTCCTCCTTACTGCTCTGTAAACTGGCAAATGTCCCATGGAGGATAGTTACTTAAAGTTTTTACTGCTGTTGTGACATATATGATGATTCAGTTATTGAGCATGAAGGTGTAAAAATTATTAATGTATCTTGATATTCTGGTAAAGGAAAGAAAGAAAACTACCAGAAGTATAAGACAAATAATATCATTTTATAATATAAAATAGGCCAGATGGTTGAATAAAAAAATGTAACCTACAATAATTTACCAGAGCAGATCCCACAGAATATTTTCCTGTATCATTTAAATTAAGAGATATGATGTTTAATATGTATTGTCCATTTGATTAGATTTAGAATTACATGGAATGTGTCTGGATTACTGTGTCTCTGGTTGCGTCTAGAAGGCTGTTTATTCACTAGCCCATGGGCTCCAGGACTGAAAGGAGAGCTTTGACATTCACAGCTCTCTGCTCCCTGACTAGGGGTACCTTGCAACCAGCTGCCTCAAACCCCTACCACCGCAGCCATGGCTATCTGATGGGGATGGACTACACCTTCAAACTATGAAACAAAATGAATTCTTCCTGGCGTTGTTTTTTTCTATTCACAGCAAAGGGTGGTTTTGAAATCCCTCCTCATTCTCTCTGCCTTCTGCTTTTACTGGTAGAAAGAGTATGGTTGAAGCCAGGCTTCTAAATCAACCTTTAAACAGAAAATATCCCAACATAAAAATGTATTTCTGTCATCAATGTCATTTTATCCAATAAAGAAGAATACCCTCCCTATACCCAGTGCCTTTTGGCAGCGTTCCCGTGTTTTTCTGCCGACTTACCTCATATCTCCAAACTTCTTGCTGATGGCAGTGCCCACGTTATTGAAAGCTGCGGTGGCCTTCTGCCCTGCGTGGCTCAGGGTTTCATGCGTTTTCTTGTACCTAGAATTAAAAGAGAATCATGGTAAGAGTCAGGACACAGTCCAAGAATGGAGTCATGTGAGAATTCTGAGTACCTATGAGAAAACTCCAAGAGGACAAAAGACTCATGAGGTGGTTTGAAAGAAATTGGCCCCAGGGTCCTATAAGGAGTGTGTCACTATGTGGGGGGGCAGACGGGGCAGAGATGGGGTGGAGGGGTGTTCAGAAGTTCTGTGAGTACTTAAGGTAAATAAACAACACCTTGACCAGCTATCAGGAGGCAGATAAACTTTATTTTGAGCGATTCAAAGCTTTTAAAGTTTTGGGGGACTGACTGTAGGAACATCGAGGATGGGCAATGGTAATTGTCTGGGGGCTTAGGGTACCCGAAATGCCTTATTGGCATGGGGAAGCACTTCAGGAATCTTAGGTGCTGGATGAACAGGTTTTATCAGGAGAAAGGAAATTGATCCTGTAATCTAATTGAGGCTGTGTGACATTCCTTTGGTAGAGGCACAAGTGTGGGCTTAGAATTCCCCAGGCAAGGTCAGAGAAGGAGAATCCATGCTAAGGAAGGTAGTCATCTAATTGCACAGAGCCCAGAGGCAATCCGGTGATGATGGACTTCAACTTTAATTAGCAGAGTTTTACTACATCAATACTAGGAGGTGTGGCTTTATTGGGGGTGTGGCCTTGTTGGAGGAAATGAGTTCCTGGGGATGAGCTTTGAAATCCAAGAAGCTCAAGCTAGGACAACTGTATCTCATTCTTTGCCTGCTGCCTGTGGAACCATCTGTGGAACTCTCAGCTACCTCTCCAGCACCAAGTCTATCTACATGCCACCATGCTTCCCACCTGGATGATAGACTAAACCCCTGAACTGTAAGCAAGCCCCAGTTATATATTTTCCTTTATAAGAATTGCCATGGGCTGGGCATGGTGGCCCATGCCTTTAATCCCAGCACTTGGGAGGCAGAGGCAGGCGGATTTCTAAGTTAGAGGTCAGCCTGGTCTATAAAGTGAGTTCCAGGACAGCCAGGGCTATACAGAGAAACCCTGTCTCAAAAAATCAAAAAAAAAAAAAAAAAAAAGAGTTGCCATGGTCTGCTGGGCGTGGTGGCCCTCGCGTTTAATCCTAGCACTCGGGAGGCAGAGGCAGGTGAATCTCTGAGTTCGAAGCCAGATTGGTCTACAGAGTGAGTTCCTGGACAGCCAGAGCTACCCTGTCTCGTAAAACCAAAAAAAAAAAGAGTTGCCATGGACAAGGTGTCTCTTCACAGCAATAAAACCCCAAAACCCCAAGTCAGTGTTTTAACCTCAATTTCTTCAAACACAGAATTGTTCTTCAAATGTACTTTCATACTCCTCCAAGGTGTTGTGGATTTGAGTGAGTTTTCTCCAGCTGTTGTTATTCATGTGTCTCTGTGGACAAACATGTTTTTGCCATGTTCAGCTTGTCCTTGTGACTAGTACACTTTACTCAAGTTACTCTTCTTAAGCCTCAGAGTATAAGTTGTCTGGTGCTCTGAGTAAAGCTGTATCATGCTCTGATTGCATGAGACTTTAGTCTACCTCACGTTTAGGTTCTCCATTTTCCCAGGTGCAAGCCACCAACTAGAGCTGTAAATGATAAGCAATGAAACAGAATTGAAAGACAAGGTTGAAATTGAAAGAGGGGCTGGAGAGATGGCTCAGCGGTTAAGAACACTGATTGCTCTTCCAGGGGTCCTGAGTTCAATTCCCAGCAACTACATGATGGCTCACAGCCATCTGTAATGGGGTCTAATGTCCTCTTCTGGTGTATCTGAAGGCAGTAACAGTGTACTCACATACATAAAATAAATAAATCTTTTTTTTTTGCTCGCATTGCTCGCTCCGGGTTTAGCCTTTAACGGCTGAGCCATCCCTCCAGCCCAAAATAAATAAATCTTAAGGAAAAAAAGACAAGGAGAATTGTGGGGATGTGGGAAGTTAAAGGAGACCTTCTTTCATCCTAGAGTTTGGCTGAAGTCTCTTGTAAAGTTCCATCACAATTAACAAAATTCACTGTGAAGGTTGCTATGTGGAGACAATACTCCTTTTAGATACTTATATTTCAAGGAAAAACATTAAAATAGCAACGAGCCACACTTAAGACCTTGGGGTTTAACCTTACTTCTTTCCTGGCTGTGAACCTGTAAATTACAAAAGTATTTCACAAATAAGTCATTGACTTGGAGTTTATGTCTCTGAAGAACAGATTATGTATGGTGAGCCCTGGCTGGTAACAGGTCACACAGCAAAGGAGTAGTCAGAAGATGGAAGAAAGGGACCTCCAGAAAAATCTAACTTTATTTATTTTCTGAAAAGGTCTGAAGATAGCATATTCAAAGTCTAATTTTACTTTCTACATTTTACACATATAACTTTTTAAAATTGTCGTAAAGCTATGACAAGTTGAAACCATATAAACCTGGCAGTTTATACTTGATATAAAATATTAAAATACAAGTTGCTGCTAATAAGGCAGTTAGCATAGTATTGAATATAAAAGATTAGTATTAGAATGTTAATCATTGTCACATGATTTTAGAGCTCTCCAATCACCAAATGGCATGAGCTGAAATTCTTTAGAACAAACCAACCACTCAAAAGGATCCAAAAGCAGTATACTGAACATTAAATGAACTGGACTCAGCAGTGTTTAAATGCAACACCTTTGGCCTTAAAAATAAGAAGTCTGGGGCTGTAGATAGCTCAGTGGGTAAAGGCATGCACGCTCTTGTGGAGGACCACGTCAGGTAGCACCCACATCAGGCTGCTCACAACCACCTAGAAGTTCTCCAGTTCTATGCACACACACACACACACACACACACACACACACACACACACACACACTTGAAAATACTTTAAAAAGAAAATTATGAAAATAAAGACATTGTATGTACAAACAAATCAAAAAATCTGGAATTCCTACCCCATTAGGTTTCTAGGATGGTGATAGACTTTTCATAAAGTAGTAATTGGGTTGTGAAACCATATCTACAAAAAGTAGACATGAGACTACATATCCGTGTGCTAGAGACTAGGATTTAGAATTAGCTTTATTCTAGAACTCTCTGTACTAATACTGATAGCACAATTCTGAAAAAAAAATCAAGAAGCATTTTTTTTTCTGTGCAAAATCTCTCATGCACATTGGTGAGGAAATGACACAATCCATTGGAGGAGAGGCCAGCATCACTTTTGACCTTTGTTCCTCTGCCTCCAATCCAGCAAGGAACCCTTGTGTCTTATTTCAATTTTCACAGCAGAACTAGAACCTTCCAATTCTCTCACTGCCTCTCCTCTCCACCGGCACCAGCACATACCTGGGCTCTTGTAGCAACAATGTCCTAACTTGTCTTCCCATTTCTACCTTTCTCTCCCTACAGTGTCTCTTCCACGCACCAGCCATTAAAGCATCAAGCCAAGTCTCCATTTTCTTCACACTGTTCACTAGCTTTTTATTTCATGTATAGGGAAATCCAAAGCCCATACTCCCCAGCCCTCTGGTCTCTCAGCCTAACCCCCTCCCTCGGCCTCTTTTCTGCTTGCCTTAGCTTCAGCTGCCCTAGCTGCCTCACTGCTTCCAAGGATTCCAGGCTCTGTCAAACCTGGGGTACTCTGCTCTAACTTCTCCACTTTGTGATACCACTAAATTTGGCAAGGAAGAGGTCAGGTTAGTGTCAATGTTCTACTTGTAAGGAATAAAAAGCCTGTACTCCAAGGAAGACCAGAAGCCACCTTTCTCTATTCAATAGGACCATAGCTTGTTGGAGCCATGGCCATGTGAAAGGCAGCATACACGGATTAAGCCCCAGCCAGGAAGGCTGGGATAGGAAAGAAAAGGCATTCCTGGAAGGCTGAGAAAAATGTCTCTGGGAAGCCTCTTAGCCCTGACTCGAGTGGCCTGAAAGATACTTCAAAGGACACAGAAGAAAACAGTGACAAGCGTGACCATCACAAGGAGCTGTGTTAGCCTAGATGATTCCTTCTGGTATGTCAGTTTTCATTAACAGCTTCTTGCAATTAGCCTGCATTTTTACTACTTCTATGGGCTGGTCTATGTAGTTTAACCCTGTGTGTTTGAGGGGGCTTTGAATTTTGAGATAGATTTTTTTTTTAATATATGTGTGACACTGAATTTGATGGCTTAATTTAAAACTGGCTAGAAATAAGGTCGTGTTGTAAACAGTAAGTATTACATTGCTTTAAAGTCACTTCCTATAATGAGAGTTAGTTGCCCATGAAGATCTGTGGACTTCTGTGTTAGTCACATTTATGTAACAACAATGAAATATGCATGTCATTTATTTCCACTTTTAATTTCGAAGTCACAGTGCAGCCCATGCTTGGCTCAATGCAGTAAGTATTAAAGATTCCACGATTCATGATTTCTGAGAAATAACTGGTAACTCTATTTTGTTCTTTTTATTATTTGTTTTTCTTTCCTTGTGCACATGTGTGGTGCTGAGAATTGAATTTGGGGTCTTGAGCCCTTAATGTTAAATCTGAAAGCCACTAGAACTGAGTCCTTCAGATTACTCATGATGAATGGCAGGACGGAAGAGTGTGGTGGCTCCATGATGACAGAGTTGGTGCTGCCCTCCCCCCATAATGTCCTTTCACCTTGGATTTGACACCGAGATGAGTTGGGTCCGTTTTTTTATAGCACCAGTTTCATGTAGAGAAAATAAGACCATATTTAAAATTTTTTAAAGATATGCAGGAGATTCTGTTTCAAAATAAAGGTGAACAGGGCCCGAGGAACACCACCTGAGGTCTTCTGGCCTCCACATGCAAGTGTAAACATGTACACAAGCAACTATGCACACAAATGCACACATGTGTATATGTGCACACACACACACAATTCTAAGGTGTGTGTATATGTGTGTGTGTTTCGTTTTCTACCTCTTCATTAGGCAAATTGTTTCTTAAGAATAGTTAGTAATCATAGTTAGTGCATAGAGTCAATAACCAAAAAAGATCTCCAGGAGTAGGCAGTGAGAAGGAGTTATATGTGGGAAGTGATTACCAACACCATAGCAACCAAGGGCCTCTGAGAAATAGGTCATTGAACTCAGAGTACTTAGCAGCTCTCAGGAGCACCACTTACAGCATAGCCTACATGAGGGTACCTCAGGTTGTACATTGTCCACACCCTGTAATTTTATGTGGAGTCCTGGTTGAACTTGATCTTAAACTGAGTGAGCTCAGCTGAAATGTTAAGCACTTAACAGCCAGGTGAGCTATTTGGCCAGTACACAGGGCATCCTCTGTATATCTCTTTGAAGATCTTCTCCAAGACAAATACAAAGAATTCTATTGGCTTTTTACATAGATTCCCTAGGTAGTTCACATAGATCACATGATTTATGATTTTAAAAGGCAGTGCTAATAATCAAAAGGACAAAACAGTATGTGATTTGGACTTCAGCATTTTCTACATATAACTAGGAGAAAGGACTACAACATCAACTGTTTTCTTACAAGATATTTCACAGCATGAACATATGTCTCCTAAGAAGAGATTTAAAATACTGCATTCCCTTAAGGACTGTCTTTTTAATATCTCACCGAGGCCTTACAAAACTATTTAGGATAATTTTCTTTCAAGGCATCCTAAGTATGTTATTAAAATATAAATTTATCACTTCTGTCTGGAAAAAAAAAAAAAACGACTTCCAGGTTTGTATAATAAATAGCACCCTGAAGATAAAGAGAACTAAGTCCAAGGGAGATTTGTCATGCACAACTTTTAAAATAAGGTTTTTAATCTTCATTGATACTTCTGAATGGAGCAGAGCTACAAAGTGCTCCTCACAAAGAGATAATTATCATTCAGACCATGGTGACCCAAAAAATCAAGCCCAACAGCAAAGAGTAAATAAGTCCTAAACTGAACCTCACTTTTCAAGCACTGAGCGTCTCTGAAATACTGCAGGTTAGGCTGAATTCTTTCTGGGGGCTTAGTTCCTGTGTTTTTTTAAAAAAAAAAAAACAAAACAAAAAAAAACCATGGAGGAGTTAAATTTCCTTTTAAAAACCTCCTACCTTCTATGGACCTACCATTAGGCCTTTGGTACAATGCACAGAGGTTGATTAGTGGGAGAAGTTCATGGGCTCATAAAGCAGAACATTGAATAAATAAACAGGTATACTGGCTCTAAGCCACCTACATGTACCCTGCTTCCTTGACCCTAAAAGACAATAAAAGAGGTCTAGATATGAACAAAATGGCCAAGAATGAGAACAACTGCCCCCCCCCCACATATACACACACACATATACACACACACATATACACAGATAACCCCTGTTCTGCTTCTGTATTCCTGAACTATTTCTATAAAGAAGATGATATGAGTCAATTTTGTAATTATTCTTACTCACTTGGGTCCTATGGCAATTTGAATCCTATTGGTGAGAAAAACATGCCAAAATCTTTCATTAGCATACATGGATTTCCTTTTCATTATTAACCAAACTAAATAGGTTGTGATGCCTAATCATTATGCAAAGTATCACCTCTGGGAATCACACTTGTTCTCTGAGAGCTGAAACCCTTTGCAGTGCTTTGAAGTCTAATTTTTCACATCTAAGTCGCCACAGCTCATCATTCTCTCATCTTCACATTTGTGTCCAACAGAATGTGTGCTAGGATGGGAGTCATGAACACTAAAGAGTGGTATTTAATTAATTCAGGAAGAAATATTTTTGTTATTACTCTTCCCAACATATTATAAGCTCCCTCCTCAACTATCCCTCAGCAGCCAAGGAAATAGGGTTAGTTGAAGACTTTCTCCTAAAATTATACAGTTGATAAACTTTTCACTCCTCACTGGTAAGGAGAGGCTCTGATAAGGTTGGCTCTTCTCTACTAAGAGTTCATCTTCATTCTTAAAGGTTAGTGAAACCACAGACATTGGACTTATTAAATAATCTCCAAGGCCAGTCTAACAATGATATCCATGAGCAAAAGACTAAACACACACACATGCACACATCTCTGGCTTTAACTTTTGTCAAGTTATCCTCTCCATCTGAAATTTGCTTATGGGGTAGTTCAAACATTATCAAAATGGGTCATTCATTGCGTGTCAGTTCTACCTCTGTGTCTCAGTTTTCCTAATGATAGCATAGAGTCACACAGGCCAACAAAGCATTGGACATCATCTCCCTACAATATTTAACTCATTAAATCCTCACTCCATATCACCCTGGTACTGACATGGTCTCATTCCCTGTGTAAACAGAGTCCAGGCTGACCTATTTGCAGCCTATGAGGGCAATGCTCTCCTGACATGGAGGCAAGTGGAATGGGTACTGTGTAATCCAAGCATACAAGAGGGTCTCATTTGATAACTGCTTCCCTCAGCATTTACCTCCAAACCATTGGGACTTCTTGTCAGACTGACCTCCAGATCCTTCCCCTGCTCTATGTGCCTCTCTCTTACAATAGTCTCAGAAATGATTTCCCAACTCCCACCATTGTTATAAATTATGCACTCTGCCAACCTGCCCTTTGGTGACTCAGCAGCAGCAGCAGTTTGTCATCACCTGCTATTGCCAGATGAGGCACATTAAAGGCCTGGGTCACCTCAGTCTTGCTCATGTGTTCCTGCCCTCCCTCACCCTCCTTCTTTCTTTGTCATGTTTGCTTTCCCTCTCTCTCTCTCTCCCTCTGGCTACTCCAAGACACCCTTTAATCCCCGCTCCCCCAATAAACCTCCTGTTCTAGGGCTGTTGCATGGTGTGACCGACAAAGGTACCTTTCCATCTCTTTATCCTAACACCCTTACCACTCCACGATCTACTACATAATCTAATGGAAATGATCCATACATGTACATCAACCCAGGTCATTTCCTGCCCCAAATCTTCCAGTAGCATCTAAAGCCTTTGGCATTAAATTCTCACTCTCATCTCAATACACTACAGACATACTGTCTAGACTTTTTAAGAGACATTTTTTGACTCACTAAAACTGAAAAACTAGCTCCTGCCTCAGAGTCTTTGTATCAACTTTTTCTTACCCTGATAGTTCTTCCCTAGTTCATTTAACACTGGACATTTCCAGTCTTTCAAATCTCAGCGGGACTCAGGGTCTCAAGCAAGATTTTCCTGACTGGGACTCCATCCCAGCAGCTTCCACCCTCTCCTCCATCGCTCACTGGCAAATCACCCAATGCTGGCTTCATCACAGCCCATCCTGGTAATTCCTCCCTGGCAGCTCCTTGCTTGCTTATTTCATTACTTGTTCCTTGCTCAATTTTTTTTTCCCTTTCAACATTGAATGAAAAGTAGCCACCATACCAATCCTATTATCCTGGAGTCTAGATTAGCCTGTAGGTAATATATGCCTAATAGTAGACATTCATTAGCACTTGTTAGGTAAATGACTGGTTAGGACTGTTTAATGGCTCTCTGTTCCCTGCAGAAGAAAGGTAACTCTATTAACTGAGCAAGCACACTTACTAGATGCTCTCCCTCGGGGTAGAACCTTCTCTCCTGCTGAACCATAACCAGTGTGTGTCACCCTCAAGAGACACCACCTGTCTCTCTCAGACTGTTTACATTTAAGGACTCCCTGGAAACTCTGCTTTGTCCCTAGAGGGGCATTATCCCCAGGCAAAGCTCCTATCCCAATTAACATTCCCACATTGCTCTGTATTTATTATTCATAAAAAAACAAACAAACAAAACTCTTATCTCTCTGATTATATTGTAAACTCCATAAACCCAGGCACTGAATCTGTGCTATTCATCTTATACACCAAGTAGATTGCTTGGCTACACCAATTTCTTCTTCATACTCAAGAAAACAGAGACTACTCATTCTTTCCTATATGACTAGGCTAGAACACTTCTCCTGCAACCTCCCTGCTATAATTCCACATTCAAGATACATACGCCTCTCCCTCTTCCTGCCCCCATCACAGCTTGACACTATGGACACACCGTACACAACTAGTCCCTCCTCTTCCTCTTCCTCTTCCTCATCTTCAGCCTCAAAAAATATGCAACTCATATTTGGTTATCTAATCCTTGAAATGATTGTTGAGGCCAGATGAAACAATCCTTCCTATACCCCAGAGGGGTGTTGTTCAGCCATACACTATCAGGGCAACTCAGTGGTACTGGTAACCGAAAGGCGAAATCAGAAGTTCAGATTACTGACTGAATCCCACGGGTATCAGACATAGGTGAAGACAGGATCTTTATATTTCACAGAATGGGGCAGGAAAGAAATGTATAAGTCAAAGACAGAGTCTCAGTGGCGGAACTTGGGGTTAAAGTTAAGGTTTTGGGCAGGAAGTCCCTCTGATTGCCTATCATTTACTAATACTCAATACACGAAAAGAAGAAAAATCTCTTAGGTAAAAACCTTTTTCATATAAGAGCACCTAACAAGAAAAAAATAGTTTAAATATCAAGAAGTCCCATCCCAATGCCAAGTCACCTGGTCTTATCATCCCATGATAGCAATCATGGTTATAGGATCAGAAAGAATGGTAACAAGTGTGCAAAGACGCAGCTCCTGATTTCTGGGGATGATTCTGCCCAGTCCCAGAAGATATGAGCTACCAATTCCTCTAGTCAGAATGGCTAACATCAATAAATCTGACAACAAATGTTAGAAAAGATGTGGAAAGTTAAGAATATTTATTCACTATTGGTGGGGTGCAAAATAATGCAGCCATTGTGAAAATCTGTTTTGAGATTTTCCAAATATTAAAAATAGAACCTAGATATGACCCAGCTCTTTCATATCCAGAGAACCCCACTACCTACCACAGAGATATTTGCACCCCGGGTTTATTGCTGCTTTATTCACTATAGCAAAGAGTTGGAATCAACCTAATTATCCATCAACAGATAAATGGATAATGAAAATCTAATACACACACATGAACTAATGGAATACTGTCTAATTAACTCTAAAGAAAATGTAATCAGAAAAATTTCAGAAAACTGGATGGACTTAGAGTGTGTAATATTAAGTGAGGTCACACAATGTCTGAAATAAAAATATTTCATATTTCCCTCTTATGTAAAATCTACCCCCAAATAAATATGGGGAGGGGGGGCATAACATGTAGAAAGACGAACAAGAAAGGCTGAATGTTAGAGGATACTGAGGAACTGAATTTGGATAATAGACACAATTATGAAAGAGGATATAAAGCTACTTGTTTTGGTAGTCCTAACTCTGTCACAGAATTTTTGGGTTTATTGGTGGATATGTGTATAAAAATATATTTGAGAGTGAAAGAATAAAATCCAGTGTACACAGCATCTTTTTCAAATGACTATTCTAACTGGATAGACGGTAACTGAGATATATAGACTTTGGATCAGGTTAATTTCAGTATGATTATCTTGAAAAATTTTTATAATAAAATCTAAAAATGAAACAACAAAAATTGTGTAAATTGAGTTGTTTGGTTGGTTTTTATGGCAAGGTCTGGTGTCTCTCAGGCTGGTGTTTAAATTAGTTTGTAGCTGAGGATGACCTTGAATTTCTGATCCTCCTATCTCTACCTCTCCAGTGTTAGAAGGGAAAGAATGCCCATCACACCTTCATGCAGCGTTAGCGACTGAGTCCAGAATTTCCTGTATCTAGGCAAGCACTCTACCAGCTGAGCTACATCCATCCTTAGCTCCTGGAATTAAGAGTTTTAATCAACAGCGGTTTATTGAATGAAGTTCTTTTATAGTTTACTTTAGATACAATATATTTAGTAATCACTCATATTTCTTTACCTTGCTCCTAAAGAAAGTATCTTCTTCATGCAACAAGCCAAAGAGGAAACCCGGAAGCGGAAGCGGGGCGGGACTGAAAACTCCCTAACTTAACTCAAGTTCTGCAAGATACTCACGCAGTCGTGGTCTGCATGTCGTGCCAGCTTCTGCTGAAGTTCTGCTTTAACTCATTCATCAGATTCATGCCGAGTTTCTGTTTGATCTCAACCAGATGTCTTTCTTTTGCTGACAAAACTTGTCTTAATGTTGTGATTTCGTCTTCCAGCTAGAGGTGAGAGAAAAAATGGTAGGGTGAAAACATCAGATCAGGTGAAAAGTACATTTCCAAAGCTTGGAATGCCGTGGCTAAGTGACCTCAACAAGCAACCCCACGGAGTGACCTCACCACGAAGTGACCTTGAAGAATGACCTCAGCAGCGGACTGCCTGAATCCTAATAGGAGCCTAATGATGTCAGCCCCAAATCCCACCACGCAAATGACAGTCCGTTCTCTGAAACTGAAACTGGGTATAGAGTGCTTGGGTTTAACATTCCCAGGGTGCTCAGTGTCCCTTCTGAATGCTTTAGGTTGGGCACCAAGATATACAAGGAAATAAAAATCACCAGGAAGCCTACTAGAAAATTGGCACTTTACTAGATTTATTAATGTGCATTTGTGGAGAACTGAGCTGTATCCTGCGGGTGTAAACATGCTAAGGCTCGTGTGTGGAAGTCAGAGGATTGTTCATGGAAGCTGGTTCTCTCCTTTTAATATGTGGGTCTGGGACTCAGACTCTGGTCTGAGTCCCTTGTAGCTGGTGCCCTTGCTGTCTTTACTGCTGGAGCCACCTCACTGCCTTAATATGCTGTCTTGTTGTAGCTCCCATACTATTTAACAAAATAACTTCTTTTCATGTGTTACTAGCTAATGTTTGCTTAGTTTTGCCAGACATGTTACCATACTGGTAATATAAATAAATCTGGCTAACACTGTGCTTTCTCCAAGCCAGTGCCATATAAAGGGAGGAACAAGGATGATAAGAATGCATGCGAGAACATGATCCAGGTTATGTTCTCTTTAACGATTTATTGACATGGAGCTGACACACAGTAAGCTGCATGTATCTTAAATATGCAATTTATAAGTCTATGTATAAGCATATATATTCATGTAATATATGTTTATGTATATATTTATATATACATACATATGTACACAAATGCATATATGTATGTTTGCATGTTTGTTTATATGTATGTATATATGTATGTATGTATGTATGTATGTATGTATGTATGTATCGATGCTGTCATCCCTACTACTGGCACCTGATAAATATATATTACCTCCTAGCCATTGTTTGTAGTTTTCTCTCCCCAGTTATTTATTCCCAGTCCCCCTAACTCTTGGCCTCACTAGGCAACTGCTAACATTCCTTCCTTCACTAGAGTTGAATTTGCAGTTTCAATAGGGTTATAAAATCACATGATAATACTGTGCATATTCATTTTGTTTGGTTTCTTTCACTTAACACAATTATTTGCTACTGGCCCATGTTGCTGCATTAGCTATGGTTCCTTTGCTTTTCCCTGCAGAGTGCTTCTCTCTTGTGTGGGTCTGCCAGTGTTGTTGTTAAGGGGTACTTGGATTTAGCTAATACAAATAAAACCACAACAAAAGCTACCTACATAAAGCTTTGTATGGAGAACATATTTCTTCCCCCACACCCAAGTTGTGCACAAGTAGACCACTATAAAGTTGTCTTTGCAAGTTATTTTCTAGCAATGAAATTACATAAAATACTCAAGAGTTTGGGGTATTATAATATCCTATCACATAAATTTAAGCTTCCCAAAGTCTGGCTTAACTATATGCCATACTTTATATTACAACTATGGGGAAAGCTCTGATATTAGCGATTACTCTCCTGGCTCTGCTTCTGGGGAGCACAAAACTGTTTGTGCTTTCCTTCAGCAAGGCAAGTCTTCATGAGGATGTCCTCAGTCCTCCATGTGTACAGAGGTAACAGATCTGCCAGCTCCTTAGAGTTCTGAATTTTTAAAATGGGGGGCTTCATCTCATTTGCATTCAAAATACTGCTGTACCCCTGACCACAGTTTGTGGCTAGCCCTGCCAGGCACCCTGCAAGCACATTCTTTGCATCATTGGAGAATAAGCTGTCTTTTCTCTGGCACAGGAAGACTTTTTCCCAGTGCTAAGCAGTGGGAATCATGTTGTGACTTTCTTCTTCTTCTGTTTTTGCCATGGTGAGGATTGAACTTGTAGACTCATGCATGATAAACATGTCTGTCCCACTGGGTTGCTCCACCAGATGGGAAGCCTCCGACACAGATAATCACTTCAGGAAAAGGTGCACAAGTACAGATTAGAAGCATCTTAAATAGCACTACATGAAAGAGCAATAGCTTAGGGCTTTTACTATCGGGGAAATGTTCTTGAAGGGTTCATGTTATCCAATTTACATAGTCATTAAATGTTTCTGAATGTTCTTGGAAACCTTTCCAGAAAAGAGACTGAATCACACATTTCAGATGTGTTCATAATCAGTAGAAGCGTGTTTTTTTCTTGATGATTGTGTCTTCTGTATGTACGCATACTTAAGCAGATAGCTACAGAAAGAGGACGCTTAGACCCCACCTCCCAAGGGGGTACATGCTTTAGTCTCCCTGTTTCTTAGAACACAATGTTATTTCAAAACCACATTTCTCTGTTCTTGATTATCATGTCATATTCTACATGTTCATCTTTGTCAAAGTGCCTTCCTGTATGTCATCTGCTGCTTAAGAATCTACTCTTCTCTTACCAGAGAAAATCCTTGAATGCCATGTCTTCCTTGACTCTTTGTTAGCTTCAGGTGTCCTGCTCTTTTTCGTTTTGAGTTAAATGACTGGTTCTTTCTTGGTGTGGGATGATGTGTAGGATGTTTCTGTAGTATCTACTGTGTGATAAAAAATCTTGGGGAACAATTTAACTTGCAGAAATAAATTACCAGTGTAGGGAAGAAGGAAGGGCTAACCTCTCTTACTATTTCAGCCTCCCATAGAGCTGCAGAAGCATAGTGAATTACTTTTGTGTTGTAAGGAAGAGAAAAGGGTAAAAAAAATTTGCATTTGGCGTTCTTAATAAAATTTGGACACTTCCCACTAGTTATCACTCACAATTTCTATAGTTTGGATCTGGAGCATGCCCTCAAAGGCCCATAAGTCAGAGTCTGATTTCCAGCCTGGGAGAGGATGGAAAATTTGGCAAGTGGAGCCTATCAGGAGAGAGAGCCTGCATGTGCCCTCAAAGATGATGGAATGCTGGCTTCTTCCAGTGGCTTCTAGCCCACCATGATGTGAGCAATCTTCTCTTCCACACTATCTATCTATCTATCTATCTATCTATCTATCTATCTATCTATCTACCTATCCATCTATCTATCTATCTCACCATAGACCTATAGAAATATGGCCAAACAACCGTGGATTAAAATTTCTGAAACTATAAACTCAAATACCATAGCCCTGATAACCTTGAGCTTTGGGAGGTTCAATGATAGCAGTGACCTTAATAGCAGTTCATAAAAATTACCCTAAGAGCACATGTAAAATACAGGATCCCATGTATGTGGCCCACTTTCATGATCTCAAATATCTTGAAGTAAGTCAAGCAAGGTCAGACATCTTCTAATATCTAATAAATACCCCCAGATATTCTGCTGCAGGTGACATGTACAGTCTACATTTCTGTTTGTCACATTGAATTTAGAGTGAGATTAAGTGCAGGTAAATCACATTGACCAAAGCATTTAGATTATCTTCTCCCTCAATTTAAAATTATTCTTCATTAGAAATGAATAATTGCACACCAGTAAGAATGGCTAAGATCAAAAATTCAGGTGACAACAGATGCTGGCGTGGATGTGGAGAAAGGCGAACACTCCTCCATTGTTGGTGGGAATGCAAGCTCGTTCAACCACTCTGGAAATCAGTCTGGCAGTTCTTCAGAAAATTGGACATAGTACTACCGGAAGATCCTGCAATACCTCTACTGGGCATATATCCAGAAGATATTCCATCTGGTAATAAGAACACATCTTCCACTATGTTCATAGCAGCCTTATTCATAATAGCCAGAAACTGAAAAGAACCCAGATGTCCCTCAACAGAGGAATGGATACAAAAAATTTGGTATATTTACACAATGGAGTACTACTCAGCTATTAAAAACAATAAATATATGAAATTCCTAGGCAAATGGATGGATCTGGAGGGCATCATCCTGAGTGAGGTAACCCAATCACAAAAGAACTCACATAACATGTACTCACTGATATGCGGATATTAGCCCAGAAACCTAGACTACCCAAGATACAATTTACTAAACACATGAAACTCGAGAAGAATGACGATCAAAATGTGGACACTTCGCCCCTTCCTAGAATTAAGAACAAAGCACACATTGAAGGAGGTACAGAGATCATGTGTGGAGCTGAGCCAAAAGGATGGACCAAACAGTGACTGCGGCAGCCGGGGATCCATCCCATAATCAACCACCAAACATAGACAAGATTGCATATGCCAGCAAGATAGTGCTGAAAGAGCCCTGATATAGCTGTCTCGTGAGAGGCTATACCAGTGCCTGGCAAACACGGAAGTGGATGCTCACAGTCAGCTATTAGATGGAACACAGGACTCCCAAGGAAGGAGCTAGAGAAAATACCCAAGGAGCTGAAGGGGTCTTCAACCCTATAGGTGGAAGAATAACATGAACTAACTAGTACCCCCTGTGCTCATGTATCTAGCTGCATATATGGAAGAAGATGGCCTAGTTGGCCATCATTGGGAAGAGAGGCCCCTTGGTCATGCAGACTTTATATGCCCCAGTACAGGGGAACACCAGGGCCAAGATGTGGGAGTGGGTGGGTAGGGGAGCAGGGCGGGGATGGGGGAGGATATAGGGAACTTTCTGGATAACATTTGAAATGTAAATGAAGAAAATATCTAATAAAAATTGAAAAAAATGGATAATTGGTTCTTTGATTTCTTTTTAAATATTTATTTATTTGAGACAGGGTCTCACTATATAACATTGGCTGGCATGGAACTGACTAGGGTTCTTTGATGAATATATACATATATATATATATATATATATATATATATTCACGTATGACTAAAATGAGTAATTTTAACTGATTAAATATGGTTCGCAAGAAAACCATAAGCACTAGTGAATGAATGAATGAATGGAAAATTTACATGTTGCCGATAAAATACTAAAATACTAAGATGATCAGTGGAGAGCTGATCCTATGCCATAGCACTTCATACCCAAATACCACCAGGAGAGAGCTGGTCTCCCAGGAGTGCTGACAAACCTGAGTGCAGGTAAGACCACCACTGCTGCTGAGGGACCTGCTCAGAATTCTCAGGACAAAGGAATGGAGGAACAACCTGGGACAGGAGCCTTCCGGTTTCCCTCTGAACCTGGAGCTGATCCTGAACCACAGTGCTGCATACTCAAATACCAGCAGGAGAGAGCTGGTCCCCCCAGGAGTGCCAACACACCTGAGATCACAGGTTCAAATTCCTGCCCAAGAGGGAACCTCCCAGAGCCATCATGACACAGGGAGCCAAGGAACAGCTGGGGACAAGATCCTTCTGGTTTCTGTCTGCAACCTGAAGCTGACCCAGGAGTACTGACACACAGCCTTGCAGGAGGGACAAATCACAGTCAGAGACAGCAAGACCACATAATACCAAAGATAAGCAGATGGCAAGAGGCAAGGACAGGACCATAAGCAACAGAAACCAAGGCTACTTATCACTATCACAAGCCAGTTTTACCACCACAGTGAGCCCAGGACTTCCCAACATACCACAAAAGCAAGACTGATTTAAAATCACATCTCATGATGATGATAAAAGACTTTAAGAAGGACATAAATAACTCCCTTAAAGAAATACAGTAAAACACAGGTAAAGAGGTAGAAGCCATTGAAGAGGAAACACAAAAATCCCTTAAAGAATTACAGGAAAACACAACCAAACAGGGGAAGAAATGGTTATCCAAGATCTAAAAATGAAAATAGAAACAATGAAGAAATCACAAAAGGAAATAACTCTGGAGATAAAAAAAAAAAATCTAGGAAAGAGATCAGGAGTCATAGATGCAAGCATCACCAACAGAATACAAGAGATAAAAGAGAGAATCTCAGGTGCAGAAGATACCATGGAAAACATTGACACAACAGTCAAAGAAAATGCAAAATGCAAAAAGCTCTTAATGCAAAACATCCAGGAAATTTAGGACACAATAAGAAGACCAAACCTAAGGATAATAGGTATAGAAGAGAGTGAAGATTCTCAACTTAAAGGGCCAGTCAATATTGAATTCAACAAAATTATTGATGAAAACGTCCCTAACCTAAAGAAAGAGATGCACATAAACATATAAGAAGTCCACAGAACTACAAATAGACTGGACCAGAAAAGAAACCGCCCCCTACCCCGCAACCTACCACATAATACACCAAATGCACAAAACAAAGAAAATCCTGGACAGATGTCATACAGACCCTAAGAGAACACAAATGCCAGCCCAGGCTACTATATTCAGCAAAACTCTCAATTACCATAGATGGTGTCTTAGTCAGGGTTTCTATTCCTGCACAAACATCATGACCAAGAAGCAAGTTGGGGAGGAAAGGGTTTATTCGGCTTACACTTCCATACTGCTGTTCATCACCAAAGGAAGTCAGGACTGGAACTCAAGCAGGAGCTGATGCAGAAGCCATGGAGGGATGTTCCTTACTGGCTTGCTTCCCTTGGCTTGCTCAGCCTTAAAAGGAAGTAACAGTCACTTTTCCTTAATGTCTCTTAACATCAATGGACTCAATTCTCCAATAAAATACATAGAACTACAAACTGAATATGTAAATAGAACCCAGCATTTTGCTGCATTCAGGAAAATGCTTAAAATTCACACACCTTAGTGACAGTGACAAAGACAGACACTACCTCAGAGTAAAAGGTTGGAAAACAATTTTCCAAAATAATGGTCCCAAGAAACAAGCTCGAGTAGACATTCTAATATCGAATAAAATACACCTTCAACCAAAAGTTATCAAAAAAAGATAAGGAAGGACACTTCATACTATTCTAAGGAAAAATCTACCAAGATGAACTCTCAGTTCTGAACATCTATGCTCCAAATGCAAGGACACCCACACTCATAAAAGAAACTTTACTCAAGGCATACATCGCACCCCACACAATAATAGTGGGAGACTTCACCACTCCACTCTCATCAATGGACAGATCATCGAAACAGAAACTAAACAGAGACACAGTGAAACCAACACAAGTTATGAAGCAAATGGATCTAACAGATAGCTACAGAGCATTTCATCCTAAAACAAAAGAATATCCCTTCTCAGCACCTCATGGCACCTTCTCCAAAATCAACCATATAATCAGTCACAAAACAGGCCTCAACAGATACAAAAAGACTGAAATAATCCCATGCATCCTATCAGATCACCATGGACTGGTCTTAAATATTGACAAAAACAGTGGAAAGCACACATATACATGGAAGCTGAACTACACTCTACTCAATGATAACTTGACCAAGGAAGAAATAAAGAAAAAAAATTAAATGCTTTTTAGAATTTAGTAAAAATCAATACACATCATACCAAAATGTATGGGACACAATGAAAGCAGTGCTAAGAGGAAAACTCATAGCTCTAAGTGCCTCCAAAAAGAAACTGGAGAGGCCTACATTAGCAGCTTGACGGCACACCTGAAAGCTCTAGAACAAAAAGAAGCACATTCACCCAAGAGGAGTAGAGGACAAGAAATAAACTCAGGGCTGAAATCAACCAAATAGAAACAAAAAGAACTATACAAAGAATCAACCAAACCAGGAGCTGGTTCTTTGAGAAAATCAACAAGATAGATAAACCCTTAGCCAGACTAACCAGAGGGCACAGAGACAGTATCCAAATTAATAAAATCAAAAATGAAAAGGGAGACATAAAAATGAAATATATATTTAAATAATTATTCTTTGTTGAATATTAACAGTTGAAATATTAAAATTATGTTCTACAAACAAACAAACAAACGAGAATGGGCCTTGGTGACTGGCTTTAGGAATGTAAGCTAATGATTTTTAGCAAGGCAGAGAAAATGGCAAAGAAGAGCAAGGCCTGCCAGAGCCATGTTTGCCACTCTTTAGTCTTTCCTAAGCATCAGAACCCTAGCAGAGTTATCTATTCTTTATTTCTTTCCAGGTTCTGGTAACTGCTATTCAACTATGTATTTATGTGATTTCAATTTTTGACATTTTTTATTTTTATTTGTGAATTAGCATGCATGCACAGTGTGTGTGTGTGTGTGTGTGTGTGTGTGTGTGTGTGTGTGTATACTTACAGAGATCAGGAGAGGTTGTCAGATTTTCTGAGCTGAGTTAGGCAGTTGTGAGCTGTCTGACATGGGTGCTGGGAACTGAATTTAGGGCCTCTGCAGGAGCTGCTCATGGAACCACTTAACCAGTTCCAAGATCAACTTTTAAACTTCTGCACATAAGTGACAATTTGTAGTCTTCTATATGTTCATACTTTCACTCACAACAATATCTTCCAATTTCATCTTTGCTGCTGCATGCCTCATTTTTACAAATAAATACTATTCCATTGTATATACATCACAGATTCTTTACCCAGTCATCTTTGTACACATAGCTGGTACAAATTTTTGTTGATTATTATTATTTTTTAATTATTTTATTGTGTGTCAATTTGATACAAGTCAGGGTCATCTGGGAATAGGAAATCTCAGCTGAGAAAACTGACTCCATAGATTGGTCTATAGTCAGTTTTATAGGTCGTTTTCTTGATTAATGATCAATGTGGGAGGGGCCAGCCCACTGTGTGTGATGCCACCCACTCCTCAGCAAATGGCCCTGACTTGTATGAAAAAGACACCTATGCAAGCATGAGGGGCAAGCCATTAAGTGACCCCTCTCCATGGCCTCTCCTTCAGTTTCTGGTTCCAAGTTCCTGCCCTGACTTTTCTCAGTGTTGGATTATGACTTGGACATGTAAGCTGAAATAAACTCTGCCTTCTCTAAGTGAAAAAAAAAATCAACAAATGAAACCTCATAAAATTGCAAAGCTTCTGTAAGGCAAAGGACACTGTCATTAGGAGAAAACGGCAACCAACAGATTGGGGAAAGATCTTTACCAATCTCACATCCGATAGAGAGCTAATATCCAATAAATACAAAGAACGCAAGACATTAGACACCAGAGAACCAAATAAGCCTATTAAAAAATGGGGAACAGAGCTAAACAGAGAATTCTCAACTAAGGAAACTCGAATAGCTGAGAAGCACCTAAAGAAATGTTCAACATCCTTAACCATCAGGGAAATGCAAATCAAAACAACCCTTAGTTTCCACATCACACTAATCAGAATGGCTAAGATCAAAAACGTAGGTGACAGCAGATACTGGTGAGGATGTGGAGAAAGAGGAACACTCCTCCATTGCTGGTGGGATTGCAAGCTGGTACAACCCTCTGATGGTTCCTCAGAAAATTGGACATTGTATTACCTGAGAACCCAGCTATACCACTCCTGGTCATATACCCAGAAGATGCTCCAACATGTAATAAGGACATATGCTCTACTATGTTCATAGCAGCCATATTTATAACAGCCAGAAGCTGGAAAGAACCAGGATGTCCCTCAACAGAAAATGGATACAGAAAATATGGTATATTTATACAATGGAATACTACTCAGCTATTAAAAACAACGACTTTGTAAAATTCGCAGGAAAATGAATGGGACTTGAAAATATCATCCTGAGTGAGGTAACTAAGTCACAAAAGAACACACACATTATGTACTCATTGATAAGTGGATATTAGCCCCAAGATTCAATTCACAGATCATATGAAGCCTAAGGAGAAGGAAGAGCAAAATGTGGATACTTCAGTGTGTTTTAGACACGTGAACAAATTACTCTCAGGAGGAAATATGAAGACAAAATGTGGAGCAGTTTGAAAGAAAGGCCATCCAGAGACTGCCCAATCTGGGGATCCATTCCATAAACAGCTATTCCCAAACCGGGAAGCTATTGTGGATGCCAGGAAGTGCTTACTGATGGAAGCCTGATATGTCTCCTGAGAGGGTCTGCCAGAGCCTGACAAATACAGAGGTGGATGCTCACAGCTAGCAATTGGACTGAGCTCGGGGGTCCCAGAAAGAGGTGTTGGAGGAGGGACTGAAGGAGCTGAGGAGGTCTACAGCCCCATGGAGGGAGCAACAGTATCAGCAGACCAGCCCCCAGCCCCTAAAGCTCCTGAGAACTGGACCACCAACCAAAGATCACCAACAACACATGGAGGACCCATGGCGCTGGCCACATATGTAGCAAAGGATGGCCTTGTTAGACATCAGTGGAAGGAGAGGCCCTTGGGCCTGAGGGTATTCGATGCCCCAGTGTAAGGGAATGCCAGGATGGGGAGACAGGAGTGGGTGAGTGGGTGGGGAGCACCCTCATAGAGGCAGGGAGGGGGATGGGATAGGGGATTTCCAAAGGGGAAACCTGGAAAGGGGAAAACATTTTAAATGTAAGTAAAGAAAATATCCAATAAAAAAGAAAAAAAGTGAGAAAAAAAGATGGTTTCAGCACTGTAGAAAACTGTCTGGTTTCTTGAAACTAAATAGTGAACTGCCATTTGGCCTAGCAGTGCTATTTCTACACAGATACCTGCATGAAACTGAGAATCTGTATGTTTAAAGCAGCACTATTTATTACCATGAGAGAAACAGCCCAAATGTCCCTCAAAGGTTGAACATAGGCAAACTGTATATGCATAAAATAGGATAGAGTGCTTTCATAGCAAGAAATGAACTCTCATGGCAGCACATGTCTTTAGTACCAGAATTCAGGAGGCAGAGACAAGTATATCTCTGTGAGTTCAATGCCAGCCTGGTCTACAGAGTGAATTCTAGGACAGACAGGGCTACGCCCTGACTTGAAAAAAAACAAAGGAGAAAGAAGAGAAGAGAAGAGAAGAGAAGAGAAGAGAAGAGAAGAGAAGAGAAGAGAAGAGAAGAGAAGAGAAGAGAAGAGAAGGAGAAACTAACTCAATACATGCTATTGCATGGATGAACTTTGAAAATATTAGGCTTAGGAAAAAGAAATTAGACACCAAATGTGAGTCCACACATATGATGAGACAGATAAATATCTGGAATGAAATAGTGTTTTGTGATATAGTGATAAGATCCATAAAAACCCATATTCCATTTTAGGCATTACGAATATAGATTTTTTTTTATTAAGCTCCAAAATAACTCAAGCTAATTATAAATGGTCAGTGGGCCGACCACTGCACCAGGACAGGGATGATACATGTCTCATGGGAATTTAAAGATGACAAGTATAACACTTAAAAGAGGAAAAAGAAAACCTGCAGTTCAAATTGTGCTCTAAATGTGTGGGTGGATAGACTTAGAAGACTGTGTAAGGCCATCCTCATCCAGACATTAATAACATAATGGGGGAGGGAGTACAGAGGGCAATGGGAAACCGAGGGAACTGAGGTGTGAACCAACTCTGGCTATCTGTCAGACCCAAGACTGCTTTGAGCAAACAGTCAGAAAGAAGTCCTTATACAAAGAGCCTTGACACAGGACTATACTTTTCCTCTAGAGAGTGCTCTCTGAATAATCTTTTAAAAATTTAAAAATATGTATTTATTTTTGAATAGAGAAGGCATGTACATATCATGGTGCATGTGTGGAGGCCATAGGACATCCTGTGGGACTTGATCTCTCCTTCCACTATGTGGATCTCAGGGATCTAATCCAAGTCTAACGAAGTTTAATGGCTTGGCCACAGGCCCCTTTACCTGCTAAGCTATGTACTGGCCATTGAGGACTCTTCATACCTGTACTGGCTGGTTTTGTGTCAACTTGACACAGGCTGGAGTTACCACAGAGAAAGGGGCTTCAGTTGAGGAAATACCTACATGAGATCCAGCTGTGGGGCATTTTCTCAATTAGTGATCAAGAGGGGAGGGTCCCTTGTGGGTGGGACCATCTCTGGGCTAGTAGTCTTGGGTTCTATAAGAAAGCAGGCTAAGCAAGCCAGGGGAAGCAAGCCAGTAAAGAACATCCCTCCAGGGCTTCTGCATCAGCTCCTGCTTCCTGACCTGCTTGAGTTCCAGTCCTGACTTCTTTTGGTGATGAACAGCAATTTGGAAATGTAAACTGAATAAACCCTTTCCTCCTCAATTTGCCTCTTGGTCATGATGTTTGTGCAGGAATAGAAACCCTGACTAAAACAATAAAAAGTGCAATAGGACCTTCCAGCTAATTTTGACCACCTGTGGAGGGTAGAGATCCAAGCTGAGCATTCTTAAAGTGCCAAGACTGCGGAGAGTGATCTCGGTGTGTTCTTAAGCTAGCTGGAAGGAAGGAAGGTCTGAATGTGTGTGAGATATGCAAGACCTATAGTGTTGTCTGTGCATTAGCAGGACACTCTGTGCAAGAGCAGAGAAAGGTGTGTGTGTGTGTGTGTGTGTGTGTGTGTGTGTGTGTGTGAAAGAAGATTTAGAAAAAGGGCAAGCAAAAGGTGGGAACAGTGGAGAAGAAGTAGAAATGGGTGAGGGAAAATAGCAAAGATATACCTGCATGTCTTTCATTGTCTGAGGAACAGACACTGCACAAAGGTCTCTGGATGTTGTGATGCTAACTCTGACTCTGGGCGTTTATCTCTGAAGCATCCAGAAGTAAAACAGAAAGTTTTAAGGATGGAACCATGAGCCCCAGTAACATGAGCACAGTTACAAAAGACCTGGTGTTGCCATCAGGATTCTGAAACCCAAAGTCTTGGAAATGAAACTTGCTAAAAGCTTACTGCTGTGACCAAGAAGACAGGGAATTCTGAGAATGTTGTTGCTGGCAGTTTGCATTCAGGGAACATCCTTCTAAAATCAATGCTTATGGTTTCCTTGCTAATAAGAATAAGAATGTGCACTGTCAGATTTATAGAACATAGTAAATTGATAGATACATGTATGCACAGCCCAATAATCCCAGAGCCCAGACAAACCAAGGCACTTTACAATGGTCATGCTGGTACAGAAGCCTTCTTGAACTGACACTGAGAGCATTTGTAGTGAAGGATTTATATACAAAAGAAGCTTCAAATCAATTAGCCTATCGTAGTTTACAGAATGTAATTTTTTGATATTATACTTGACACACACAGGTTGTGAAGCAGACTCTTGAGTCATTAAACTGGATAAACTTAGCCTGTTATCCACTAAGGCCACCTTTGTTCTGCACTCTGACATGTCTGCCCACTCAGTGGCCATACACAGACTTAGCAAAAACAGCCTGAATATTCTGTTTGATGAGGCACAGCATATATTTGCTGAAATACTAGGCAGTTCTGTTAGAGGACCAAGTTGGTCTTCTATTTTGAAATAAATTATTTTGAAGGCAGGCACACAGAAACAAATACTACATGATCTCATCTGTATTTGATCCAAAAAGCAAAGAGGCAGAGTAAAATTGTTTTTAGTGGAGGCTGAAGAGGGAGATGAAGACAAAAATGATCAAAGGATACAAAATTATTTTAGATAAGAGTTAAGTTCTGATATCCCACTGGGCAGCAATACTTAGATAAGAGACTAAATTGTCTCACCACAAAGAAAAAGCTAGTGTGAGGTAGCATATATATATATATATAATACATCCCTACTTGACTACCATGCACTATTTACATGGATGCATACATCATTCTGTACCCCATAGATATGATCATGTGTCAATAAACATAAAATGGAAACTTATAGCAGGATGTATTGGTAAACATCTATATACCCAACTCAGAAAGCTGGCCAGAAGGATTATTAATTCCAGGTCAGCCTGGGGTACACAGCAAGACTTGGCCTCAACAAAACATAATGTAAATAATTAAATGATAAAACTGAAAGCAATGTGCTTCCTGCCCTGTGAACCAGATATGGAAGAGATGGAAGGTTGAATCTCTCCTATGCTCCGGCCTTACTCTGCTCCAGGAATGCTTCTGTAGCCCTCTCCAAGAGGTACCTCTGTCTTAGTTAGGGTTTTACTGCTGTGAACAAATACCATAACCAAGGCAAGTCTTATAAAAGAAACACCATTTAATTGGGGCTGGCTTACAGGTTCAGAAGTTCAGTCTATTATCATCAAGGTGGGAGCATGGCAGCATCCAGGCAGGCATGGCACAGGCAGAACTGAGAGTTCTATGTCTCATCCAAAGGCTGCTAGCAGAAGACCAACTTCCAGGCAACTAGGGTGAGGGTCTTAAGGCCACACCCACAGTGACACACCTATTCCAACCAGGTCACACCTATTCCAACAAGGCCACACCTCCAAATGGTGTCACTCCTGGTCCAAGAATATACACCACATTTCACTCCCTGGCCCCCATAGACTTGTTCAAACACATGAGTCTATGGGGGCCATACTTAAACATAGTATAATACAAAATGCATTTAATCCATCCAACTTTCAAAGTCCTCATAGTCTATAGCAGTCTCAACAATATTAAAAGTCCAAAGATCAAGGTCTCTTCTGAGATCCATCCAGAATCTTACTTAACTGTAATCCCCAGGAAACCATCTGGGCAAACTCAAAACTCTACATCTCCATGGCTGATGTCAAAGTGGTCTTCAGATCTCCACACCTTTTTCATCTTTGTTGACTGCAACAGACTTCTTTCTCCTGGGCTGGTTGTACTCCCTGTTAGCAGCTTTCCTCAGCATGTATCCCATGGCTCTGGCATCTTTAACATCTTTGAGTCTCCAAGGCAATTTCAATGTTACAGCTTCTTGTTTCAGTGTCTGGGATTCCATTTGACCTTTTTGGTTCCTCCTAAGGGCTGGCATCCCTTCTCCAGCTCTGCCTTCTGTAGCCCTCTAAGCTCAGGTTAATCCACTCCACTATGGCTGCTGTTCTTGGTGACCATGGTACTGACATCTCCAATACACTGGGGTGTTCCAACTTGGCTTCACCAATAGCTTCTCATAGGCTCTCTTCATGGTGCCAAGCCTCAAATCCTTTGCCTGACCCCTTCAGTCCTGGGCCATCAACTACAGCTGAGGCGACACCTTCTCCAATGGCCTTCCATAACCTCTCACAGTGCCAAGCCTCAGCTGATCTTCATGACACCTTCATGTCTTCAAAACCAGTACCACTTTAGTGACTCTTTCCCATTACCAAGTACATCTGCAGCCGAAGGTACAATCTTGGCTATCTCTGGAACGCAGCTTCTTTGTGCTCCCAGGAAACAATTTCTTGAAGATTTCACCTCAGTGATGCTGGTCTCTTCTTAATCATTGCTAGTTTCTTAGCTGCAGCTAACCAGCATCCATTGTCCCAGTAGTTCCTTCCATTCTTAACTCTAGAGCCAGAGCCATATGGCTAAATCTGCCAAATTCTGCTGCTTGCAGGAACTAAAACATGACCCCCTTGTACTAATACATTATCACTGGCTTTATGTTTTCCAAAGACTTCACTGCCTAAGCTTGGCTGTCCTGGATCTTGCTCTGTAGATTGACCTTGAATGCAAAGATCAGCATGCCTGTCTCCTGGGATTAAAGGTGTATACCACCATGCCTGGATCTAAATTTAGCTGGGTAGAATCTTGCTCCAAAGTCCCACTCCCTTAATCTGTTATCTCCTAGAACACAGGATTTTGCTCCATTTCACTTCCTGGTACCACTTTAATACTCGAACCATATCTTTTATATTTTTCCTTTCTAAGCTTGCTATGCTTGTTCAAACTTCTCTTCATAAGACTTAACCAGAGAACAAAGTCTCTGCTGGGTTTTTTTGAAACTTCCTTTAACAATGCAATTAATTTGAATCTCTTCACCTTAGTCTCTGGCAGACTTTTCAGACAAGGGCAAAAAGTACCCACATTCTTCACCAAAATACCACAAAAACAATCTTTATGCCACATTCTGAAATTCCTCTCCTTAGAAATCTCTTGGGCCAGGTCAACACAATTCAAATTACTCCCAGCAACAAAGTCTTCTATATTCCTACTAGGATGACCCATTAAGTCCCATTTAAAGCATCCCACTGCATTCCAAATTCAAAGTCCCAAAGTCCACATTCTTTCAAATAAAAGCATTGTCAGGCCTATCACAGCAATACCCTACTCCTGGTATCAATTTCTGTCTTAGTTAGGGGTTTTACTGCTGTGAACAGACACCATGACCAAGACAAGTATTACAAAAACAAAACAAAACAAAACAAAACAAAACAAAACACATTTAATTGGGGCTGGCTTACAGGTTCAGAGGTTCAGTCCATTATCATCAAGGTAGGAACATGGCAGCATTCAGGCAGGTATGGCACAGGCAGAGCTGAGAGTTCTATGTCTTCATCCAAAGGCTGCGAGCAGAAGACCAACTTCCAGGCAACTAGGGTGAGGGTCTTAAGCCCACACCCACAGTGGTACATCTATTCCAACCAGGTCACACCTATTTCAACAAGGCCACACCTCCAAATGGTGCCATTCCCTGGTCCAAAATATACAAACCATCACAACCTCTAAGCAGTGAGTCAACGGCTGAGAAGAGACCACCAACAAAAGGCCTGCTACATATTAAAAACAATGAATATATGAAATTCCTAGGCAAATGGATGGATCTGGAGGGCATCATCCTGAGTGAGGTAACCCAATCACAAAAGAACTCACATAACATGTACTCACTGATAAGTGGATATTAGCCCAGAAACCTAGACTACCCAAGATACAATTTACTAAACACATGAAACTCAAGAAGAATGAAGATCAAAATGTGGACACTTCACCCCTTCCTAGAATTAAGAACAAAGCACACATTGAAGGAGTTACAGAGATCAAGTGTGGAATTGAATCAAAAGGATGTACCAACCAGTGACTGCTGCAGCCGGGGATGCATCCCATAATCAGCCACCAAACAAAGACAAGATTGCATATGCCAGCAAGATAGTGCTGAAAGGGCCCCTGATATAGCTGTCTCGTGGGAGGCTATACCAGTGCCTGGCAAACACAGAAGTGGATGCTCACAGTCAGCTATTAGATGGAACACAGGGTTCCCAAGAAAGGAGCTAGAGAAAGTACCCAAGGAGCTGAAGGGGTCTTCAATCCTATAGGTGGAAGAATAACATGAACTAACTAGTACCCCCAGAGCGCATGTCTCTAGCTGCATATATAGAAGAAGATGGCCTAGTTGGCCATCATTGGGAAGAGAGGCCCCTTGGTCATGCAAACTTTATATACCCCAGTACAGGGGAACGCCAGGGCCAATATGTGGGAGTGGGTGGGTAGGGGAGCAGGGCAGGGAATGGGGGAGGGTTTAGGGGCCTTTTGGGATAACATGTGAAATGCAAATGAAGAAAATATCTAATAAAAAAAAAAGGCCTGCTACAGACCTGTATATAGGATGAGCCTGGCATTTTCTCTAGGATGGGCTCCTCCAACAGCTGCTAACGTTCTAATTAAGCCCTAATTAATTATAGCTTATTTCCCTACTCCCAGAGCATTATTCTTTTGCAAAAGAGCCCAATTAGCTGCTCTCATGATTGAAATTTTCATTAAAATAATAAAAATTTTGAAGAATTCCTCTTAAGGAGATTACACCTGTGTCATGGCTACTTTGGTTTTGTTTTTGAGACAAGGTCTGATTATGTAGCCCAAGCTAGCCTAGAACTCATCCCATATCCCAAGCTGACCTCCAGTTCTTCATCTTCTTGCCCCAGATTCCTGAAAGCAAGAATAACAAGCATGTGCAACCACACCTGATTTGTGCCATGGTTTTCAATACATTCCATCTGGTTCATAAATGATTAACATTCACACAACACCTCCATACCAAGGAAAACAAGAAGCACATACTTTACACACAACACCTCCATACCAAGGAAAACAAGAAGCACATACTTTACACTAACTGTTATTGTGGATTAAGCAGTATAGTCACCCACTTTACCACTGCACACAACCAGCATTACAAAAACACCTTGGGAAAATGAATAATTCTGCAGTGTATCCATTTATTATACTTTATTACAGGAAAGACAGCATAATTGCAATACAGGCCCTATAGTGAACTAAAGAAAGAAAGAGAAGATTGCTAAACATACCTGAACTAACTCTGCCTTTAGCTCTTCCTTCTCCTCCTCAGAGAGCATGCTAGAGAAGTCAGCACTGCCTAGTGGGTCCCCATCGCTTCCTTGTAGTGGCTCCGTCTCCAACAAGCCTTTAGGCAAAAGTGACAACGCATAAAGTAAGGATTATGCATTCAGCCATTGTCCATTTCTGCAACCCTAAAGACTCCATATACTGATTTACCCTCACACTGAAAACCAACCAAAATTCTGACCCCCCCCTAAAAAAACAAAACAAAACTAAAACCAAGAACAAAGCCCTCATCCTAAACTTGTGATGATCTCCAAGAAAGCAAATACTGATAAGTCTAAAACAAAAGAAACAATTTTTTTAAAAAAATGTAACTGGAAAGGGGTATCCAGAATGTAAACAAGGGGCTGGAGAGCCTGCCCAGTGGCTAATAACATGAACTGCTCTTATGGAGGGCCTGAGTTCAGTCCCTGAGTCAGATAGCTCACAGCTCCCTGTAAACTACATCTTGAGGGCATCCCATGCCCTCTTCTGGACTCCCAGGGTGCTTGCACTCACATGTACACACCGCTCTCCAATGCATACTTATACACATAATTTTGAAAATAAAATACACGATTTTGAAAATGTGAACAAAGTAAGCTGTCATAGAATTTGCCTGTGTCATATAAGTTCACCTTTCATTGTCTCATAGATTCAGGGAGTAGAGTCTGTAGCCCACCTAGGGAGAGAGACATGATGTGAGACTTCAGCTAAGCCTTCCTTCCCAGCAGCAGTGTCAAGGCAACTTGACTATTTTTCAAACTCAGAGCTGAATGACAGACTACTTAAATAAATATGAATGGAAGAATGGATGAATGCATACAATTAAAACAAACCCTTTCACTGAGAACTTATAATCTTTAGTGGGCGGCATGGGACCTGACTGCTTAGATGCACTTTGCTTAAAAATAACCTGAGGCCAGAAGAGTATTTTCTATTTTTGATGTGGTAACATGCAGAGGCTAGAACAGCCATGCTTCAAGGAAACACAGGAATACATGGTTCTCCAGAGAAGAAAAGGTGGGAAGCATTTGGGGTTCTGATGCTGTCCTTGTACCACAGACTAACCCCACAATAACTCAATATATAACTTTTTCATGTAATAAAGAGGCCTTCATGCTTAAGATGCTTAATACCTGCGAGGGCCTTGAGCTATCTGGCTCACACTTTCACTAGCCTGTAGTGCCCGGAGAACCCAGAACATACCCAAAAATATGTTCAGAAACTTTACTTATTGTTGAAATAGTATATGGCAGAGCTACCATTTATACATCTGTAGTAATAGGAGAGTCTTGTAATAACCATCCTGCCAATAGTATTATCCCTGTGGAAACAATAATATACACATTCTACATGACTCACAGGACAAAACTGAAAATCCCAGAAGACAACCAGTTCATATATAACAACCTTTGGAAAGTACAAGATTTCTCTAACAAGACACGGAGCAAAATATGTAAGAAAGATTAAAAATGTCTCTCTCCTAAACACTACCAGAGACAGAGAGGCAAGTCACACATCAGAATGTATCTTCTATGTAAATGATTAATGAAAGATCAGGTCCTAGAATATGCACATCAATTCTATTTATTTGTTTGTTTGTTTGTTTGTTTATTTTAGAAAAATGGGGTTCAGCAGTCTTCACTGTCTTTTCTGTCCTACATTTAAAATTCTCCAGTCTCATCTCCAGCCCTGTAGCAAACTCCTTAGAGGGGCCTATACTTCCTGTTTGACTGCACTCTCTGGGGACTCGGCCAAACCTCTTGGCAGACCCAGCTTTCCTCCTTCCTATGGACCATTCCACACAACCTCTTCTGGCCCAGTCCTAGTCTGTTATGTAAGGGTCTGATGCATAGAAATATATTCTTTCCAGGACCCTCAGGAGCCACACCTGCAGGGTCTTAGAAGTACTCCTTACCAAACAAGCCACAGACAGTACAAGATCCTAAGATCTAGAAAGGGAAACAGAAAACAAGGTACAAAAGACACATTCAATATAGACAAGACCATAAACCAACACATAGAATCACAATCACCCCAAATCCAGATGCCTAGACACCAGCACAAAAACATAACCATTTATACCCAAGACATATGTCTCCAGCAACCCTACTACAGTAGGCCCTGAGAAATGCAGTATAGCTGAAGCATAAGAAAAGGACATCAAAATAGCTATTAAGGATATGTTCACTTGCCAGATCCCTATCAATTACTGTAATAGAGCCAAGCCTACTTACTGCATATAATTAGATTGGGGTAGGGGATAATAAATTCCAACTGCAGGCTTGGTTTGCTTTTAACAGGCTGTCAACCCAAACTGGCTGTTAGCATACCAAGGATGTCGATCTCTCATCTCCCAGAAGCTGAGATTACAGGTGTGCCAGTAATGTGCATTAACACTAAAGGTTCATGTTTGTTTAGTCCCCAGTTGAGGAGGAAATAATACTTCTAGCACCATGCCTGTGTGCTCTAGTTAACTCTGGGTAAAATGGATTAGCTTTCAAATTGTAAACAATTGTTAGATAGATGCTCTTGGGCTTCTTTGGTTGTGGTATCTAAGTAGAACCAACATGGCCAGGTTAGTTTCCCTGTTGGGCTGGCATACAAGAAAGTGCCAGGGCAGAGATGCCTATCTAGGGTCTCCAGGCACCATTGCTGGTTTGTCAAGCACAGTTGACTTCATTTTTCCTTCTTGTATGTGTAGTATGTATGAGTACCTTTGGGATCCAGATGAAGGCATCAGATCCCCAGGAACTGGGCAGCATGAGCTGCCATGTGGGTGCTATTGAACCAAGGTGCTATGGAAAAGCAACCAGTGCTCTAACCACTGAGCAACCTCATCTCCCAGCCCCCCAAATTTTAAACTTAATATTTCAATAAAGTCTTATTCTCTTGAAGAAAAAAAAAAAAGGATACGTTCAAAGATATGTTAGAAGACATGAATAATCCTTTAATGAAGTCTATAAAAACATGACCAGTGGAATAAAATGATGAGAAAGATGAAGATACTAAAGAAGGAATAGAATCACAAAGACAAAACAAAAAACATGAGGAAAAATTATAAATAAAAACTTGAAGAAGCCAAACAAAAAACTCAGAGGTAAGACTAACTAAAAGAATATAAGAGATGGAAGATTCAACATACAGAAATCCATCAACATAATCCACTATATAAGCAAACTCAAAGAAAAAAAATCACATGATCAGATCATTAGATGGTCAAAAAATCTTTGACAAAATACAATAGTTCCTTATGTTAAAAGTATTAGAGAGATCAGGAATTCAAGGTTCATACCTCAACATAATAAAAGCATTATACAACAAACCAATAGCCAACATCAAAATAAATGGAGATACATTTGAAGCAATCCCACTAAAATCAGGGACAAGACAAAGCTGCTCACTCTCTCCCTATCTATTCAATAGTTCTTGAAGTTCTAGCCAGAGCAATTAAACGACAAAAGGAGGTCAAAGGAATACAAACTGGAAAGGAGGAAGTTAAGATATCACTATTTGCAGATGATACGATAGAATACATAAGTGACCTGAAAAATTCCACCAGAGAACTCCTAAACCTGATAAACAACTTCAGCAAAGTGGTTGGATACAAAATTAACTCAACCAAATTAGTAGCCTTCCTCAACTCAAAGGATAAACTGGCTGAGAAAGAAATTAGGGAAACAACCCCCTTCACCATAGTCACAAATAATCTGACACACTTTTGTGTGACTCTAACCAAGCAAGTGAAAGATCTGTATGACAAGAATGTCAAGTCTATGAAGAAAGAAATTGAAGAAGTCCTCAGAAGATGGAAAGATCTCCCATGCTCATGGATTGGCAGGATTAATATAGTCAAAATGGCCATCTTGCCAAAAGCAATCTACAGATTCAATGTAATCCCCATCAAAATTCCAAATCAATTCTTTGTAGAGTTAGAGAGCAATTCTCAAATTCATTTGGAGTGACAAAAACAAAAGACAAAACAGGATAGCAAAAAAATATTCTCAACAATAAAAGAACATCTGGGGGAATCACCATCCCTGACCTCAAGTTGTACTGCAGAGCAATAGTGATAAAAACTGCATCTTATTGGTATAGGTAAATCAATGGAATAGAATTGAGACCCAGAAATTAACCCATACTCCTATGGTCACTTGATCTTTGACAAAGGAGCTAAAAACATCCAGTGGAAAAAAAGACAGGATTTTCAACAAATGCTGCTGGTTCAACTGGCAGCCCACATGAAGAAGAATGCAAATTTATCTATTCTTATATCCTTGTAAAAAGTTCAAGTCCAAGTGGATCAAGGACCTCCACCTAAAAGCAGATATGGTGAATCTAATAGAAGAGGAAGTGGAAAAGAATCTCAAACACATGGGCACAGGGGAAAATTTCCTGAACATAACAGTAATGGCTTGTGCTATAAGATCAAGAATAGACAAATGGGACCTCATAAAATTGCAAAGCTTCTGTAAGGCAAAGGACATTTTCAATAGGACAAAATGGCAATGAACACATTGGGAAAAGATCTTTACCACCCCTAGATCTGATAGAGGACTAATATCCAATATATATACAAAGATCTCAAGAAGTTAGACTCCAGAGAGCCAAATAACCCTATTAAAAATGGGGTACAAAATAAACAAAGAAATCTCAACTGAGGAATCTTGAATGTCTGAGAACACTTAAAGAAATATTTAAATATAAAATACCTTGGTGTGACTTTAACAAAGGAAGTGAAAGATCTGTATGACAAGAACTTCAAGTCTCTGAAGAAAGAAATTGAAGAAGATCTCAGAAGATGTAAAGATCTCCCATGCTCATGGATTGGCAGGATTAATATAGTCAAAATGGCTATCTTGCCGAAAGCAATCTACAGATTCAATGCAATCCCCATCAAAATTCCAACTCAATTCTTCTCTGAGATAGAAAGGGCAATTTGCAAATTCATCTGGAATAATAAAAAAAAACCTAGGATAGCAAAAACTATCCTCAACAATAAAAGAACCTCTGGTGGAATCACCATGCCTGACCTCAAGCTGTACTACAGAGCAATTGTGATAAAAACTGCATGGTACTGGTATAACAACAGACAGGTAGACCAATGGAATAGAATTGAAGACCCAGAAATGAACCCACACATCTTGGTTCACCTTATCTTTGACAAGGGAGCTAAAACTATTCAGTGGAAAAAAGACAGCATTTTCAATAAATGGTGCTGGCACAACTGGCAGTCAACATGTAGAAGAATGGGAATTGATCCATTCCTTTCTCCTTGTACAAAGCTCAAGTCTAAGTGGATCAAAGACCTCCACATTAAACCAGAGACACTGAAATTCATAGGGAAGAAAGTGGGGGAAACCCTTGAAGATATGGGCACAGAGATAAAATTCCTAAACAGAACACCAATGGCCTGTGCTGTAAGATCACAAATCGACAAATGGGACCTTATAAAATTGCAACGCTTCTGTAAAGCAAAAGATACTGTCAACAAGACAAAAAGGCCACCAACGGATTGGGAAAGAATTTTTACCAATCCTAAATCTGATAGGAGGCTAATATCCAATATTTACAAAGAGCTCAAGAAGCTGAACTCCAGAAATTCAAATAACCCCATTAAAAATGGGGAACAGAGCTAAACAAAGAATTCTCAACTGAACAATGCCAAAGGGCTGAGAAGCACCTTAAAAAATGTTTGAAATCCTTAATTATCAGAGAAATGCAAATCAAAACAACCCTGAGATTCCACCTCACACCAGTCAGAATGGCTAAGATCAAAAATTCAGGTGACAGCAGATGCTGGCAAGGATGTGGAGAAAGAGGAACACTCCTTCATTGCTGGTGGGATTGCAAGCTGGTACAACCACTCTGGAAATCAGTCTGGCGGTTTCTCAGAAAACTGGACATAGTACTACCGGAAGATCCAGCAATACCTCTACTGGTCATATACACAGAAGATATTCCAACTGGTAACAAGGACACATGCTCCACTATTTTCATAGCAGCCTTATTTATAATAGCCAGAAGCTGGAAAGAACCCAGATGTCCCTCAACAGAGGAATGGATACAGAAAATGTGGTACTTTTACACAATGGAGTACTACATGGCTATTAAAAACAATGAATTTATGAAATTCTTGAGTAAATGGATGCATATGGAGGATATCATCCTGAGTGAGGTAACCCAATCACAAAAGAAGTCACTTAATATGTACTCACTGATAAGCGAATATTAGCCCAAAAACCTAGAATACCCAAGGTACAATTTCCAAAACACAAGAAAATCAAGAAAGACCAATGCGTGGACACTTCATTCCTCCCTATAATAGGGATTAAAATATGCTTGGAAGGAGGTGCAGAGACAAAGTTTGGAGCTAAACGAAGGGATGGACCATCCAGAGAGTGCCCCACCCGGGTGGTCCATCACATAATCAGCCACCAAATGCAGACACTACTGCATACGCCAGCAGGATATTGCTGTAAGGACCCTGATATAGCTGTCTCCTGGCAGGCTTTGACAGTCCCTGACAAATACAGAAGTGGATGCTCACAACCATCTATAGGGCAGAACACAGGGTCCCCAATGTAGGAGCTAGAGAGAGTACCCAAGAGCTGTAGGGATCTGCAACCCTATAGATGGAACAACAATATGAACTAATCAGAACCCCCAGAGCTCATGTCTCTAGCTTCACATGTATAAGAAAATGGCCTAGTTGGCCATTATTCGGGAAGAAAGGCCCTTGGTCTAGCAATGTTTATATGCCCCAGTACAGGGGAATGCCAGGGCCAAATAGTGGGAGGGGGCGGGTAGGGGAGCAGGGCGGGGGGGGGGGAGGATATAAGGGACTTTTGGGATAACACTTGAAATGTAAATGAAGAAATTCTCTAATAAAAAAAAAAGAAATATTTAACATTCTCAGTCATCAGGAAAATGCAAATCAAAACATCCCTGAGATTCCACCTCATACCAATCAGAATGGCCAAGAAAACAAACAAACAAACAAAAAACACCACACAGGTGACAACAGATGCTGGTAAGGATGTGGAGAAAGAAGAGCACTCTTCCATTGCTGCTCAGACTGCAAGCTGGTAAAACCACTTTGGAAATTAATCTGTCAGTTCCTTAGAAAATTGGAAATAGCTTTACCTGAAGACCCAGCTATACCACTAGTGGGCATATATCCAAAACATGCTCTAACATATAAAAAAGACACATGCTCCATTATATTCATGGCATCCTTATTTTAATAGACAGAAGCTGGAAAGAACCCAGATGTTCCTCAACCAAAGAATGGATACAGAAAATGTAGTACATTTACACAATGGAGTACTACTCAGCTATTAAAGACAATTACTTCAATCCCAGCACTTTGGAGGCAGAGGCAGAGGCAGAGGCAGAGGCAGAGGCAGAGGCAGAGGCAGAGGCAGAGGCAGAGGCAGAGGCAGAGGCAGAGGCAGAGGCAGAGGCAGAGGCAGAGGCAGAGGCAGAGGCAGAGGCAGGGAGGGAGGAACCTGGGAAGGAGAGAGGAGGGGGAGGAGGAAAGGGGGGCAGGATCAGGTATTAGAAGGGACAGGAGAGATGCACAGAGGTTCAGAAAACTGAATAGAAACATGTAGCAGTGGGGGATGGGAAACTGGGGTAGCCACTAGAAAGTCCCAGACTCCAGGTAAGCAAGAGGCTCATAGGAGCCAATGGTGATAACTTTAGCTGAAACACCCAACAAAGGGGAAGTACACCCTGTAGAAACTACCTCCAATAGATAGGTATGGGACCTAGTTGAGGGATGGGGCCACTCACCCATCTCAAAAATTTTAATCAAGAAATGCTCCTGTCCAAAGGAAAGACAGAGACAAAAAATGGAACAGAGACTGAAGGAAAGGCTAGCCAGAGACTGCCCCACCTAGGGATCCATTCCATCTGCAAACGCCAAACCCCCACACTATTCCAAAGTTCTCACACAACCAACAGTACTCTATTTATTCTATTTATGTTACTACATAAATGTAGCATATATGTAAACATTATATATATATATATATATATATATATATATATATATATATATATATATATGCTAGACAATTACACATCTGATAGAGGTCTAATATTCAAATTATATAAATAAATAACAAGCAAACAAACATAATCTGGATATCAAAAAAGCAAATATCTCGATTAAAACATGGGTATATATCTAAACAGTGAGTTCTCAAAAGATGAAACACAAACAGCTGACACTTTAAAAAATGTTCAGCATCCTTAGTCAACAGGGAAATGCAAATCAAAACTACTTTGAGATTTCATCTTAAGCCAGTCACAGTGACCAAGGTCAAATAACAACTCATAAGAAGATAAGGTGTGAGGGGAACATACATCAATTTCTAGTGGGACAACAATCTTAAAATAAAAACAAAACATACAAAAACATCCATACACACATATTACATGTATGTGGTTACACACATGTTAGATGTGTATACTTACATACATGTTACGTGTGTGTGATTACATATATGCTACATTTATATAGTAACATCAATAGAATAAATAGAGTACTGTTGGTCATGTGAGAACTTTGGAATCCAAATAAACCGTAAAGCATCAGTCAAATTGTCGTATGACTGCTTTTGAAATACCAAAAACTAATCTGAGATGTTACATTTAAGTCACACATATAAATGAATCCTGATCCAACTGAAGATAATGCTGGCATTCTTCTGGCAGCATTATTTGACCTTGGCCACTGTGACTGGCTTAAGATGAAATCTCAAAGTAGTTTTGATTTGCATTTCCCTGTTGACTAAGGATGCTGAACATGTTTTAGAGTTTTGGTCCCACAGTGCCAAGTTAATGGCCCAAATTAAGGTTAGTCCAGCGACAAAGCCTATGTCCTTGTCTGTATTTTACACTTGTTTGTGCTCCAACAGATCATAGATGTGGTAGATGTTGGAGTGGGCCAACTCAAAGCCCTGGACTGGGGCCTGGGAGGTAGCTGGGTTAATAAGTCCACTAGCTTTCCTACACCTGCACCACCAGAGTAAGCGCTCCAGTACTGCTCTGGCTAGCTTACCCAGGGCCACAGGGCCTGCTCTCCTGAGTGCTACAGCTAGTTATGGGTAACTCTCCTACCTGCTGCAGGCAGCAAGGGATGAGGGGAGAGAAGTAACTGAATGAATTTATGAAGACAGAGGTTTATGTCTTATAGTCCTAGAGGCTGAGAAATCAAAAGCCAAAGGGGCTCATATCTGGAAAGCATTCTTCTGGCAGCATTATCCCATGAGATAGTGGGGGCAGGAAAGAGCTGAGTTCAGTAACGCATGAACTAAACTTCTTCAGCAATAGCAGTGTATGATGACAGAGCCCTTGTGCCCTCACCACTTCTCAGTCCTAGGGTACTGAATTAGTACTATTACTACTGCGACAACCTCAGGAGACCAGTGCTTCCATGTATCTGCTGGAATAGGAGCCATCAATATGATGGTAGCTTTAAATCAAAAGATGAGATTTAGGTTAAAGTGTCACCTTCAACACTTTGAGGAAATTGGCTATTGGCATTTTCATATTCTCAGAGTATCTTTTCAACCACCCCTGTGGATTTAGTACTGACTTTGTGGCCTCCACTGACTGAAGCTCTACAGATTCTATGATATGTTGAGATGATCATAAACTGTTTTTGAATCAGTGATACACTGTTAGCAAAAATTAGGGAATTGCAGATAACCTCATACTATACTAGTGAAGTGAATCTATCAAGCTATATAACCAAGCAAGGGAAGAAAGGTATAGTTTTTCAGAAAAAGCACAAAATTGTTCCAACACTTAATAAAAGAAGGAATGCAATAAAACAGCTTAAATGAAAACTTGCCATGTCATAAATAATAGATTTCGGACTGTAATACTTATTGCTTAATTATATTTTCTTCATAACAGTGGTAAAAAAATAACCTCAAAATATGTTTATTGTCAAAGGGATAAACTATCAAGCTAATCTCATTACTATAAGATTTATAGTTGTCTTTAAATGTGCAAAGAATCTAATATAAAGTGATGCATGAAAATTAAAAATATAAAACATGTTTATTTATTAGTACCCTACACTCTGCACATTTACTTAATTTGTTCCTCAGACTGAAGTGTTATTTTTCATGGACTTCCATAACTCAACTGCTTTTCTTTCATCTGCTCATAGCTCTTATCTAATCTGCTACTGTATTGTATTTACTATTGCCCTGGAGTTCTGGCAGAGGCTTCAAATGCCAGGAGAGGTACAATGGTTACCTTTATCCTCACATCCTGAATTCAAGGCTTGAAACCTGATGCAGAAAATGCCAAGAGATTTTAAAACTGGTTCTTCTGAAGCTGAGAATCACTCACTCTGGCCTTTGAGACTGGGGTCAGAGTCAGGCAGGGAGACACGGTCATATGGGAATTTCCATACACACCTAAGTAGCCAGAATAAATAAACCAGAGCCTTGCCTCTCAGAAATCTTCAATAATATTACTACATCTTTTCCACATACTGTACAGTGTGCACACTCTTCCTTCCCATTCAGATATCAGAGAGCCTTTTAATTGGCAGTGTCTTAATTGACAGCATTCTAGTCTTTCTTGGTGTGTATAACGAGATAGATAAACTAACATCTTTGACATTTTAGGTCTTAAAAATCATGCAGCAATCATGGGGCACTCTTTGTGGAGTTATATGTTCCAGTGACTTAGTATTTGCATGTAACCAATGCACTTCTCCCTGATACGTCAATCTCTGAATAACCTCTAAAATATAACACAATTTAAGTTTTTATATTGAAACAATGAGGGAATAATAACAGGATTGTTTTACATGTTCAGAACAATTAAAAATACTTTAAATACAGTTTGAATTATTTACTTTTTTTCTGGGATAAAACACCATGCCCAATATGACATATAAGAGGACTTATTTAGGCTTATGGTTCTAGAGAGATGAGAATCCATCAGCACCATAGCAAGCAAGCATGGTGGGAAGAATGCAAGGTGAAAACTCACATCTTGGGCCCCAAGTATGGGGCAGAGAAAAAAAAAACTATAATGGTGAGAATCTTTAAACTCTGAAAGCTGTACTCTACTGACTTCCTCCAGCAAAGCCACACCTCCTAACCCTCCCCAAACAGTTCCAACGACATGGGGACCAAGTGTTCAAATACAGGAACCCATGCAAATTATTCTCTTTTAAACCACCACACAGATGGTTGAATCTGTAAGAAACAAGCAGACATAGAGGGCAAACTATCTAAATCCATACCTATATTGCAAAATGAAAGCACACTGTTCTATAATTTGATCTTTCTTTCCAAATAACTTTCTCCTCCCATTCTTAATCATCTTGCTTAAAAACTGACCATACCAGTGGTGCCCAGTTGGTCCTACAATTTAAAGCAGACTTTTCTCAACCTTATCGTTGAGTTCACATATTCATCTGTTTGCTATGGCTTTTTTTTTTTTTAAGTATCTCTTTGGACCTCTAACAAGTCCTGAATGAGAATTGACTCAGTTCTGCAGATTTCATCATAAGCCATTAATTAATGGTTTATTGAGTGACTACAAGTCAACAGAGTGACTAGAAAAAGTCTATGTCCAAGGAACACATTGCTTTTCAACTACAAAACAAACTACTTTTCAACTTTGTACCATAATATTTGAAACCTGCCTTTTCATATGGAACATAGGGATAATAATGTTATTCATGAGGGTAGCTTATGGGGGATTACAGGTCTGCCAAAGGTCCAATGCTGTGCCTGGCACATGATAATCAGTAAGTACATTGGTTCCAATTTGTTGTAATAAAAAATATATTATTTTTATTTGAATCATTGTAAAAAGTTCAGGCGTTGCAAGAGTAAAAATGGAGTTATTACTATGACTTCAAGTTACCAAAAAATTTTTACTATGGAGATAGGCTACTAGCATATTGTCCCTAAGTAAAATCATTACATAGTAGCATCAGTGAATTAATTCACAAACCAATGCCCTAATCCATCACACTGTGATTTATCATCTGATCCTTAGAAGGGTGCTCTTTGTTCATTAGGTACTACCCTTCCTCATCATTCATTGCTTCCAGAACTAGATGGACGGACGTTTAAGTAGCCTGTGGTATCCATGCTTAGAGTTCTGAACTAAGGTGGAAAGGCTAGGAAAACAAGGTTGACTCTGGTACCAGCAAAATGCTAGAACTCTCCTCCTGTGGAAATCTCCTGCAGACTGCCTGTGTCCTGTCCTTTGGACAAAACATTAGAGGAAACTAAGCTCACAGGCTGCTCCTTCCATTGGATGTACTTACTCTTCCTTGCCCGGAGGCCTGATTGTCTAACTTCTAAGGGTCTGAGGTTTTCTTCCTTTATCCTTAAAATAAACTTCACAATTTTCATTTGAGCTAGTCACAAAGACTTAAAAAAAGAAAAGAATAAAACAAACGGAAAGAAAAGCAACATTGAGTTAAACAGAGGCATAGCATCACAGAATCTAGGAAAGAAAACAAAACAAAACAAAACAAAACAAACATAATCTTGAACTCCTCTCTGTATTTAGCTCTTTAATACCAATATCTAGCCATGACCTCAAATTAAATTAATTAAACAGGCAACAAATTGGCTTTTTCACAAGCCCTGAGAAGTCATTTAGTCATTTTTATAGACTTTAATTTTCTAATATAATGGCCTATTTGCCTAAACTACCCTTGAACAACAAACAATATTTTCCTTCTTTACTCTCTCTGCGTCCATTCATCCCCCTTGAATTTGCATGGGATAAGCAGTCAGTCACTGCCCTGTCCCACAGTCCCCAAGGAAACAACATTTCAGGCATTTTAATTTTCAAGACAGATGGGGATACAGTTGCCAGCCATTGGTCTGTGGTCACCATGCGAATTCTGAAGGAAGATTTTACCATTAAGGGTTTCAGTGGTATATCTGGAAACATCTAATTCATGCATAGTAGAGAAATCCCAGTGTGGAAGATAGAAAGCCAACGACCCCCATAAACATATATTTAAATGCTAAGTTCACAGTTAATGGAACTGCTTGGAAAGGAATAGAAAGTGTGGCCTTATTGGAGGAGATAAATTACTAGGTTGAACTTTGAGTTTCAAAAGCCTACACAATTCCTACTCTGTCTCTGTCTTTCTATCTCCATCTCTGCCTCTAAATTGTAGATAAGATGTAAGCTCTAAGTAACGTGTCTACCTAGTAACATGCCTACCTACCTACTACCATGTTTTTCATCATGATGGCCATGGACTCACTCTCTGAAGCTGTACATCAGCCCCCAGTTAAATGCCATCTTTTATAAGTTAAGACAACTTATGGTGTTGCTGCACAGCAGTAGAGAAATAACCAAGACATCCAGGTATTCCCGACTAACTCACAATGGAGGCGAAAACTTTTGTAACCATTCTGACTGCTTGAGAGACCAACCAGAAAGTTACAGGACAGATTTCTTGGGAGTTTCTCCGGGGAATCTCTATTTGGGAAAATTGGTAGACTTCACCAATGGGGACTTTTCCTTAGGAATTGTGATTCTTTTTTTCTTCTTCTAAAATACAGCATGTGAATACTCTCTATACTATTTTGTTGTTGTTGTTTGTTTGTTTGTTTTTCAAGACAGGGTTTCTCTGTATAGCCCTGGCTGTCCTGGAACTCACTCTGTAGACCAGGCTGGCCTCAAACTCAGAAATACACCTGCCTCTGCCTCCTAAGTGCTGGGATTAAGGGCATGCGCCACCACTACCCGGCTTTCTATACCATTTTTGAGGACTCAGCTTATCATGCCTGCCAATTCATAGTGGGGGCCACTTGATAGCACAGGCCAAGTCAATAAACAAGGGTTCAGCTTTGGTTATCTTACTATAAGTGACAGCTGATAGTTATACGTTCAAGTTGTTGCCAGGAGTCATTCAGGATTAAACCTTGGAGCTCAAGGTTTCTTTTTCTAAGAAACTAATTAGCTACAAACAGATCATGTCTGGTTGTAGTAGCCTAAAATTTATAAACTTTAATAAAACTTTCTGAGCAATCTCATTATCACACAGCAACTGTACCTCCTTCGAGCCATGGGTAATTTCTTCCTTATGCTGTGTGTAATTGATTTCACATCTGGCACCCCTCTCTAGATTATAAACACCTAAAGAGCAGAAACCTGCTTTCCTGTTCAAGCACCACAACACATTAGTTTAGCATGGTGATCTGTCCTCGAATGACAATAAGAGTAGTGGACCATAGCTCCCAGCAGCAGCTTCATCCACTGATGGTAAAAGGTCTCCAAACACAGTAACCTAAGATCCATACCTAGATGTCACATGGAGACAATAGATGCCTGTAGAATTTCAAGATACCCACAAAGGTGAACTTCCTCTTCCACCAGTCCTTTCTGCAACCTTCTGGAGTCTCTCATGAATAGTTTCTGCCATTTTACTGAGAGTGCCAGGAGATGGTAGCTTTCTTCTCTTCCCTAGGTTTCCCCTTCTTTTCTTATAAAGACAGAGATGTCTATCATAGTGCTATCAGATTGTACTTCATGGCTCTACTGATAATGCGCAAGCCTTGAGAAAAGTTAGTGAGAGACCCCAGAGACCCCAGCCTGTCAACTGCAAAAAACAAACAAACAAACAAACAAACAAAAAAACAGCATGACAATTTTTGTTCTTAAACTTTAGGGGGAGAAGCCAGGCGGTGGTGGCTCATGCCTTTAATCCCAGCACTTGGGAGGCAGAGACAGGAGGATTTCTGAGTTAGAAGCCAGCCTTGTCTACAAAGTGAGTTCCAGGACAGCCAGGGCTATACAGAGAAACCCTGTCTCGAAAAACCAAATAATAATAATAATAATAAATAAATAAATAAATAAATAAATATAAAAAATAAAACCTTTAGGGGGAGAGTGTTCTTTCTCTGAACCATGCCCAATTTATATATATATATATATATATATATATATATATATATATATATATGTGTGTGTGTGTGTGTGTGTGTATGTATGTATGTATGTATGTATTCTAAAACTTAGGTGAAGAATATTTCCCAGTTGAAACTACAATGAAAGTGACATAAGTTGACTGGAGCAACTGCTAGAAGTGGCTCAGTTACTTTCAAAGGAACAAGTGAATAAAACATTTTGTTTTTAACCACATGGTAGCATACACCATATCATGTCTTATCCTCTGGAGAAACACACTAGCTAGGCAGGAGGCACAATGACTAACCACATTTCTGAGATTTTACCAAGACCGCATGCTAACAAGTCTCATTGGTCTGAGGCTCATGACTGAATGAGAATCATGAACATCACATTCAGGTTGGTCTCCTTTACCACCAAGTCCTGTGGAGGGTGATACCAGGACACTGTGTACACAGTGCATTTGAACTCATTTGCAGAACCCTGAGTTCAGAGGATCTGAATCCTTCCTATTAGGCATTAAACAAAGCTATCTGCTGTTTCCTCTGGAGGAAGACATGGTCCATATTATGCTAGATGGAAAGTGGAGCGAGCTGACTTCTACTTTCCCAGAAGACACTCTTTCTCTCTCTTCCCTGACTGTTGTTATCCTTGAAAAAGAAGACCAGAAAAAATAAACAACAAAACAAAAAACAAAACAAACAATAAAACAAAAACAACTCACCAATGTCTCTGCTTGCATAATTTACAGAAAAGCAAGCAATATTTGGAGAACCCTCTATGATAAATGGTATTTCCTCATTTTCCCACAGAAGAAACCTTAGTTAAGAAAGTTTGTTGGTTTTCCCAAGTTAATGAATAACTTAAGTTTTGAATAGAAGACACTAGGTCACTGAATTCATGGTATCTTCATCTGACCACACCACATCATGCTGACTCTAAACAGCATTAAAGTATCACCCTAGCCTATCCACCCCCATCTCTCTGCCCCAAGAATAAAATGTAAAGGCCCGGAATTTTGATAGTTCAGGGCTCCCCACTGAGTAGAGCTCAAGGTATTCTTATAGCTCCAAACTTGTCTAAATCATATTTCTTTAAGGAGAACATAAATATTAAAAACAAAAAACTAGAAACACCAGTGTTCCTGGTGCTAGAGCCAAGCTGTCCATCATGGTGCCTCTCCTTTCTCATTTCCATTGTTATGGAAGTGGATTATCAACATACACTCCATTAAAAATTAGCTTGCATTCTTTCCCCATGACTCAACCTACACAACACTTGAGTGAATATTTTGAGATATTACTTCTACTGTGTTGAAATTGGGTTCAAGAACAGCCTGCTGATGGGCATCCATAGCTTCTAGACTAAATGTGAACATTCTTATACACACCGCCAAATGTGAATGAAATTCATTGCTGACTGACCAGGACCTCTCTCACCAAAGCGCCATCCTAGCCAAGCTGTCTGTCTGCCATACATCCTAGCCAAGCTCTTTGACATACACAGTGTTTGTCAGTCATGTTCTATCTGTTCTAACATGTTTCATGCCACCATGTCGGCTTTGAAAGCCTTTTCCCACTTCCTCCAGTTTCTCTTCCAATAAGTCTGCCAAGCTGTCAGTAACACTAGAATAACAACATGCAAAGTGATTTAATTTGACTTGAAAAGTTTACTCATTTTCTTCTCTATACATTAATGTATATATTATATATACATGTATAGTATATTATAATATGTTAATATATAATATATTATGAAATATATATGTATAATATAAAATATTACAAATATAAATTGTACTAAGACAGGAATAAATGTTATAATTATAATCAAACAAGTATAAGAGGCAAATGTTTCAGGTATTATCTAATGTTTACTGTCCTTTTTAAAATGTAAAGGATTCATGAATTACCACTATTAATGATATTATTGGTTTTATTTAAGAAGAATAAACCCAAAAAGTATCTCTATAATTATCAGCCTGAGATATCAATAAGATAAACAAGGATATTTATATTTTTATCAATAATTTTGTCTCAAGATCACTCTTAGATTTTAGAGGTTAATTAAAAATTTAGAATTTATCTTTCTCATTTTAATATAGGACAATAAGTTACAATACAAATAGATATAATTAAAATGGACTCTAAAGACATATTTGTGATAGGTTAAAATACAACTGTGGCTAAAGGTAGAAGTGACAAGCTATGACAAATTTACATCAGAAAATATGTGGGGTTATTTCCTTTAACATCTCACTAATAAACATATATAAGGACAAGGACTCTCCTTTGACTGCAAGAGGAAATGTACCACTGAAGCAAAGTTCCCCATTAACTATGTACTAACTAGTAATCATTTGACATACCAAATCAACAGACTTCCAAGAAATACCAAAGATGGTTAATAAAAATATATGGTTCCAAATTATGTTTGTGAGATGCTCTGGAAAGCTGATAATTTGGAGTGATAGCTGGAACCTGCTCACCATGGGGGTATGAAAATACTTTGCAGGCCTGCCACAGATTATCATCTGGCTAGGCTAAGAACAGAACATGTCACTCTATTAAGACAGTGTCAGTTTTTTCCTCTCCTGGGCATATACCCAGAAGATGTACCAACTGGTAATAAGGACACATGCTTCACTATAGCAGCCTTATTTATAATAGCCAGAAGCTGGAAAGAACCCAGATGCCCCTCAACAGAGGAATGAATGCAGAAAATGTGGTATATTTACACAATGGAGGACTACTCAGATATTAAAAACAACAAATTCATGAAATTCATAGGCAAATGGATGCATCTGAAGGATATCATCCTGAGTGAGGTAACCTAATCACAAAAGAACACACATTATACACACTCACTGATAAGTGAATATTATCCCAGAAATTTAGAATATTCAAGACACAATTTACAAAACACATGAAACTCAAAAAGAAGGAAGACCAAAGTGTGGACACTTCGATCCTTCTTAGAATGAGAACAAAATACCCCTGGAAGGAGTTACAGAGACAAAGTTCAGAGCTGAGACAGAAGGAAAGACCCTCCAGAGACTGTTCTACCCAGGGATCCATCTCATATACAACCACCAAACCCAGACACTATTGCATATGCCAGAAAATTTTGCTGACAGGACCCTGATATAGCTATCTCTTCTGAGGCTATGCCAGTGCCTGGCAAATACAGAAGTGGATGCTCACAGTCATCTATAGGATGGAACACAGGGCCCCCAATGGAGGAGCTAGAGAAAGTACCCAAGGAGCTAAAGGGGTCTGCAACCCAATAGGAGGAACAACAATATGAACTAACCAGTACCGTCCAGAGTTGTGTCTCTAGTTGCATATGTAGCAGGATGGCCTAGTCAACCATCAATGGGAGGAGATGCCCTTGCTCTTGTGAAGATCATATGCCCCAGTACAGGGGAATGCCAGGGCCAGGAAGTGGGGGTGGGTGGGTTGGGGAGCAGGGCAGGGGGAGGGTATAGGAAGCTTTGGGGATAGCATTTGAAATGTAAATGAAGAAAATATCTAATAAAAAAAGGACTCAGTTTTTATTATTCTGTAATACCAACTGGCCCACTAGCTCAGGATTCCCTAGGGTAACTGCATACTAGAGAGAACCCATTTTCTGTTATAAGCTGTCATCTGTGGCTGCCTAGGGTTACAAATTTTGTTTCACAAGTTGAAAACTGTATTTCATTCTCTCTTCCTATCTCTCTTCCTTTCTTTCTATCTCCCTCCCTCCCTCTCTTTTGATGATGCATAGGATAAAACCTATGGCCTCATGCACATAAGCAGTCTACCACTGATCACAGGCCCTACAGCATACTCTCAAATAAAACAGTTCCTAAATACCCACTTTCTTGTACAAGCTATGTGATTAAGATGATTGAACACAAAGCTAAGTTCCAATTGGCAACTGAAGACAGGCACAGATCAGCTTATGGGTAGCAATTTCCAATAACAAATCTCCCTGGAGACTGCCTTGTCTAGCTGACCAAATATCACATGATAAATTCTGCATGGATCATTTACAACAAAACACAGGAAAATGAAGGCACAAATGTAGAGTTAGTTATCTAACAAGAGCTGTGGATAGTAAAGGGGGTTGGACAGTGTTACAGTATTCTCACATGTAATATTTGTATTTCACCTATATAACTCATTATATTTTTCTTTCTTTACAGTACAAAGTGCCTTATTCGTTGTAGCTCATAGTGAGTACTTATTAAATATTTGTAGAATAACTTAATTAGCCAATCACTGATTTGCACATGTACTTTTCAAATTCATACAATATCTAGCATGGGTGTTGGTGTCTTGCTTTTATAATTTTGATGATGCAATGATATAGACTGAGGTCTGTTTCGACNCAGGCAGTGAGCATCAACAGGCAGTGCGCATCAACAGGCAGTGAGCACCAACAGGCAGTGAGCAACAACAGGCAGTGAGCATCAACAGGCAGTGAGCATCAACAGGCAGTGCACATCAACAGGCAGTGAGCATCAACAGGCAGTGAGCATCAACAGGCAGTGAGCATCAACAGGCAGTGAGCATCAACAGGCAGTGTGCATCAACAGGCAGTGAGCACCAACAGGCAGTGCGCATCAACAGGCAGTGTGCATCAACAGGCAGTGAGCATCAACAGGCAGTGAGCATCAACAGGCAGTGAGCATCATGCTATCAGCTCTGCCACTGCCTTCACTCTCTTTGAGCATCTTGCCCATCTAGGGTCACATGCCAAAGGCTGGTTTTCATTCTATAAATATTCTATAAAGAATATTGTATCTTCATATATATATAAGTATATATATATATATATATATGAATATATATGTGTGTGACTATATAATATATAATTATAAATGAATATTTAAATGTATATAAATATGTAAATGAATATAAATGTATACTACATAGTCATTTCTAATATATAAAACCAAAGTCCTCCCTCACTCTTGGGAAAGCTCCAGGTAAGTAAGAATATTAACATTAAACTGAACAAGGTTGTACACCACATGATGACCCTGGAATTTTAATTCCATTCAGTAACAGGAGACAGGCACAGCAAGGTCTCAACAAGATGCATCCTAGTATTTATCTGGAACCATCTGGATTAGAATCATTGTACATCTTAAGGCCACAGTGCATTAAGCTTTCAACCCCTATTTATCATTTATGTCAATGATAATCTATCCATTTCTTTTAAAAGCTTTAATTGACTGTGAAAACTGTTGACATAAAAAAATAAAGTTTTACAATGAGGTCAAGGGAACAAGTATAGAAGAATCAAATTTTCTAAAGATGAAAAAAACAAAAGTCAGAAGAGATGATTTTCAGTTTCTTACAGGTAGTGTGATGGTGTGTACTTCCAGGAATTGCTTCTGGACTTCACTCTGGTGCGACTGACTTGACTCACAACCAGTGGGAGCTCCTGAAATCTAGCTTTTATCCCTGATGTGAGGTCACATGACCTTGTCTGCTGATGTTAGTATTTCAACAACCACACTCAAAACCAGGAAGACACACTGAATCAGTTTTCATTAAGAGGTATTATAAAATATTTATCAAAAAACCCAAGCTTTCTCTAATCTCCCTCATTTCAAAGGCAAAATTAAGTCATTTTAGACATTGTTTTTTGGTTTTAAAGTATTATTTGCTATTCTGGAAAGAAATCTTTGACATCCATAAAAATAGAAGCACACTGGATTAAACTACAAGTCAGACCAAAACAACCTAAAAATAAAGTCCTAAGAACACAGCAGCCACAAGTTGATGACTAAAATGTAAATACACAACTGTAGAAAAAATATCTAATGCTCCTGAAGGATGGACTCCAGGAACTTCCTTCTGAATGAACGCTCACATTGCCTGAGGAAAGGTTATAAAGTATTGCAGGAATGAATACTGAGGAATGCAGAACAGATGACCCAGAGAAGCCTGTACATCATCTGCCTTCTTTCTACATCCTACCCTCATTTCACAAAACCCACCCTCCACAGTCAAAATCAGCTCATGGGGCTGGAGGGGTGGCTCTGTAGTAAGAGTGCTTGCTATGTGTCAAATCTTTAGCAGCCATGTAACAGTTTGAGCTTCGCTGTCTCTGTGCCTCTGACCTCTCCACTGCAGGAGTGAAGCCAAGAATCTCATTCACAACTGCTGGCTGCCAGTCTAGTGCTAGGTTCAACAGGAGACCTTGTCTCAAGGTGACAGAGTTAAACTCCCATAATCCTTATTTGGCTTCTGCACGCGCGCGCACGCGCGCGCGCGCGCGCGCGCGCGTACACACACACACACACACACACACACACACACACACACACTTGAGCCTGCACCAACACACCTACAGTCACATACAGGCCTATACCACACACACACACACACACACACACACACACACACAAAACACTTGCCCCCAAACATACCTCTCTACCAGCGATTCATTTCCCATCAAAGCTAGAAAGGGAAGTCAAGCCTGAAAGAAGATAAACCTCTGATTTCAACAAGCCTTGTAATTTTACCACAAGCAAATGTCTTACTTATATTCTAAACGTCTCCAGGGCAATAATTTTGTTTTTTAAATTCAAATTCACTAATAAAAGCACCTATTCTATTTAAAAAGAAATCCCTTCTTGTCTTCCCAATTTCTTCCTTTTCAAATTACCAAAAGTAGACTTCAGAACTGGTCTTCCCATTTATATATTTGATCATATGAGTTTTTCTAAGATACCCAGTCAACAGAAATGGGCTCTGAGTATCTTTTTATCACCTACATCCCCTGAGGGAGTGAGGCAGAGACAAGCCTATGCATGGACAGGCTACATTCCACCTTAGGCCATTCCTTGAACACTCTCTCACCTTTTTAACTATGAGGTCAAACCAGTTCAGGAAGAAACAATAACATCATTCCATTGCCAATGGAAGATAGCCATTGTAAGCATAAGGCAAGATAAAATGTAACCTTCTTCCATGGTCTAATTAAGGAAGGGAATGGGTAGTAAGGGAGACCTTAGATGGGGCAGGCTCTGTAATACTCTAGTTCTTAAGCAATGGCATGGCTGGGAAAGGATTAGGGAGTACAGCAGTCCCTGAGGATGGATGCAACTGAGCATGTCCATGTGATAATTCCTTTCACCCCTTTTAATCTGCACAGGAAAACCAATGTGAAAGGACATGAGAATATACAGTTCTACACTGTGAAAAGTTCTGCAAGAATAAAACATGCAAGAATTAGAAAAGTTCTTAAGATTAAGAATTAGAAAATTAAGAATTAGATTCAATTAGAATATAATTAGAATTAGATTAATTAATTAATTAGAATTAGAAAAATTACGGCAAGTCTTAGATATGAGAATGCAATGGACAAGAGACAAAAGACAATCAACTGACTGGAATGTTAACATCAAAAAATATGTGCATTCACATCTAAGCCATTATTAAATGTCCAAAGCAGGACAGCAGGCTGTACTGAGAAGGCTCTGTACATCATCTGCTTCTGCACCATGACAGCGCTCAAAGAGCCTTTGACCTAACATTCCTGCTTTTGAAAAATGAATCTGTACGAAAAAAGGTAATAGATCTAAGAAGATAGGTATAAAATATTAAAGTACTGCCGGTAACTATGAAAGAAGTACAAAATTAAACCAAGCACAGTATACCTTCATTAGTTATTATTTTTTCAGTTATTAAAAATAATGTATTGAGGAGCTGGAGGAACAGCTCAGTGGTTAAGAGCACTGGTTGCTCCTCCAGAGGACCCTGGTTCAATTCCCAGCACCCACATGGCAGCTCACAACTGTCTGTAATCCTAGTTCCAGAATATCTGGAGTCTTCACACAGACAAACATATAGGAAAAGCATCAATGCATTTGTATCATCAATATATATGTATGTATATAGTATATATAACTTACTGGATGCAAAAGGGGGAGTTACTGGGTTGTTTGCATATGACCTATTTCTGGGAGGAATGAAAATACCTTTGATGTGTAAACATGACTCTCTATAATTACCAATCTGTATGAAAACAAGGAAGGTTAGTGTTGTAACCCCAAATTACTGATACTATAGAGACTTCAGTGCTGTGTACAGACAGTTTGCCTCTGCGTGCCCCTGCCCCCACCAGAAGCTCCCACCCTCCCTCCAGCCCAGCAACCAAGATACACAGACAGCTAGATTCTGTGCTGCATCCTCCTAGAGCAGGCTGAGGCTCCCTCCCCCTTCCCTAGCGTTACAATAGAACTACCCATAAAACTCCCTCTTAATGAGGACATTCTGAGGAGACAGCAGGAGACATCCTCCCAACCTTTGTGTCTCCAAAAACCAGCACTTCTCCTGAGAACTCTCCAGGTGCCCGTCCTTGAGACCTTAGAGAAATAACAAGCTGAAGGGAGACTAGGGCCTTGTGTTTAAATCACGGAGAAAAGGTAATCAGAGGTCAGGTCACAGACAGTTACAACTGGCCATAAAATTAGTCCCTGAACAGACACCTATTAACCTGCCCCCCCTACCCCCCCCCCACATTCCCCCACACACACTTCAGTACCATTCCACCAAATGATTACAGCCTTCTACTCCCCTTTTCTGTGAACATTCAGGAGATTCCTAACTATTTTGTATATAAATCCAGTGTTTTCTGGACTCAGAGTCGCTTGCCAGCATTCACGAGGTGAGTGCATGGTGGGTTGAAACAATTTTCAAAGACTCTTTTGCGAGTTGCAGCAGACTTTGCAATTCTTGGGCTCCTCTGGGTTTCCCTTGGACTCAGGACACAACAGTTAGAAAAAAATGCACAGTAAATAACTAAATCTTGGCAACAGCAAAAGGAGATGTAGGAAAGAAGAAAACCCTAACCCTATTATGACTTGCTATAATTATTAACCTTTTGTGTGTATTTTTAATGAAAGTTTTAATATAAATGAATAAATAAGAAAATATTTTAGGTAACAGTTTCAGAGGTAGACATGAGATGCTATAGTCAATTATGATAAAAGATTGTGCTCAAATTCTAGCTGTTGAATTTTTTTTAGTATCCAAATAATGAGACATTTAGTATGGTCTCATAAATAGTATATAAAGGAAGTCTTTCCAAACTTTTAGCAGAAAATTATTCCCATACCATTGTAGCAAGGCATCATTTCTTTTTTTTTTAATTAGATATTTTCTTTATTTACATTTGAAGTGTTATCCCCTTTCCTGGTTTCCCCTTCGAAAACCTCCTATCATCTCCCTCTGCCCCCTGTTCACCAACCCACCATCTCCTCCTTCCCTGTCCTGGCATTTCCCTACACTGGGGCACTGAGCCTTCTCAGGACCAAAGGCCTCTCCTTCCATTTATGTCCAACAAGGCCATCCTCTGCCACATATGCATCTGGAGCCATGGGTGCCTCCATGTGTACTCTTTGGTTGGTGGTTTAGTCCCTGGGAGTTCTGGGGGTACTGGTTGGTTCATACTGTTGTTCCTCCTATGGGGCTACAAGCTCCTTCAGCTCCTTTGATCGGTTCTCCAGCACCTCCATTGGGGACCTTGTGCTCAGTCCAATGGATGGCTGTGAGCATCTATCTCTGTATTTGCAGGCACTGGCAGAGCCTCTCAGGAGACAGCTATATCAGGCTCCTGTCACCAAGCACTTGCTGGCATCCATAATACTCTCTGGGTTTGATGATTGTATATGGGATGGATCCCCAGGTCGGGCAGTCTTGATGGTCTTTCCTTCAGTTTCTGCTCCATATTTTGTCTCTGTATCTCTTCCCATGGGTATTTTGTTCCCCCTTCTAAGGACTGAAGTATCCATACTTTGTTCTTCCTTCTTCTTGAGCTTCATTTGGTGTGTGAATTGTATCTTCAGTATACCAAGCTTCTGGGCTAATACCTACTTATCAGTGAGTGTACACTATGTGTGTTCTTTTGTGATTGTGGTTACCTTACTCAGGATGATATTTTGTAGTTCCATCCATTTGCCTAAGAATTTTATGAATTCATTGTTTTTAATACCTGAGTAGTATTCCATTGTATAAATGTACCACATTTTCTGTATCCACTCCTCTGTGGAGGGACATCTGGGTTCTTTCCAACTTCTGGCAATTATAAATAAGGCTGCTATGAACATAGTGGAGCATGTGTGTCCTTGTTACCAGTTGGAACATCTTCTGGGTATATGCCCAGGAGTAGTATAGCTGGGACCTCGAGGAGTACTATGTCCAGTTTTCTGAGGAACCACCAAATTAATTTCCAGAGTGGTTGTGCCAGCTTGCAATCTCACCAACAGTGAAGGAGTGTTCCTCTTTCTCCACATCCTCACCAGCATCTGCTGTCACCTGAGTTGTTGATCTTAGCCATTCTGACTGGTGTGAGGTGGAATCTCAGGAGTTTTGATTTGCATTTCCCTGATGACTAAGGATGTCAAATATTTCTTTAGCTGCTTCTCAGCCATTTGCTATTCTTCAGTTGAGAATTCTTTGTTTAGCTCTGTATCCCATTTTTTAATAGACTTATTTGGTGGTTCTCTGGAGTCTAATGTCTTGAGTTCTTTGTATACATTGGATATTAGCCCTCTATCATACGTAGGGTTGATAAAGATCTTTTCCCAATTTGTTGGTTTTTATTTTGTCCTATTGGCAGTGTCCTTTGAAAGGCATCATTTCCAGTCATTTCCATCAGTGACTTGTTCTTTCAACTTTTCAGTGTTCTCAAAGAACATGTGAGCTCACAACAGCACAGATGTGGTATTCTTATAGTCAAAAATATTAACTGGAATCATTTGTTGAAGACTAATATAAATATGGAATATGTTAATCCTTCAAATAGATTACATATATAGAGAGGACAGTAAATCCATGTATTGTAAAATATACTAATCCAGAAAAGCAACAAATGATAACACAAAACTCAAAATACCATGTGTATTTAAAATATTTATATCAAGTACATTCCTCTGCATACAAAAAGATTATAAGAAGAAAATTCACAAAAAAATATTATTGGGCGGTGAAGCCCTAAGTGAGTTTTTCTTATATTTTTCAGATTGTCTTTAATAAATATGTATTAAGAATGAACAGATTTTTGTGGAGCTGGTGCCCTTGGGTCCTCAGACCTACCATCTCACTATGGTAGTAAATGTAAGCTCTGCAGGATCCCACTAGGCCTCCTATGGCATTTCACTGAGAGTAAATTAAAATGTAGTCTTGTCAACAGCACCAGCCTCTGCACTGGTGCCTGCAAACATTCTCCATCAGGAGCTCACTGCCAGCCATACAGCTTCATGCTTCTGACACCTTGTCCTCCCATGCAGCAGCTTGTACACTTCCCTGCAATTTTATTTGTGTTTATCTTCACTTCATCTTTAAAGCATAATCCAATAGTTTCCAAACTGACTTTTTCTCAGAACTGACTGCGTCCTCCCATACAGCCCACCCTTTATTCCACTCCCGCACTTAAAACATGATTAATGGGTATTATCAGGAATTTCTCATAGTCTCTGCCAGAATAGACACATGGCCTTAATCATCTCTCATAGCTGGAGTATACCTGAGGTATGAAAAAGTATTTGAGCCATGAAAACATATACATACCAGTAACATTATAAAGAATGAAAAGGATATACTTATGTATTTAGGAATATGCATGTAATATGTGTGTGTATGTACATATGTACATACATAGGAAGGTGGGATAAATGGGAGGGGGAAGAGAGAGAAGAGAGAAGGGATAAATAATGTATTTATATTATAATCTTAAAAGTATTTATAAAAAGTATTTGGTGAATAGTCAATGTATACCTGAACAAAAATAAAAAACAATATTTAATCATCTGAAATCATGAATATTTATCTTTATCCTCAAGTCATCAAATGAAAAAAACGAAGAAAGTACACAGAGTTCCTCCTAAATGGGTGTGTCCTAGAAGCCTAAGCAAGAGAGACTTCTAAGTTTGACATCAGAATCAAATGTCATTTTCTCCCACAAAGGGTCAGTTAAGGTGGGCCCAGATTCTATAGGATGGCTGAGATTGTCTTGAGAAACCAAGTGCATATACATTCCTACTGCCACTGGACTCTGCTGCCTGGTCGGTCCCAGGCTTCCAGACACAAAGTCTTCACTCATGCTGGAAGTAAATGACTATTGGTGAGCATTTTAAAGCTAGGACGTGTTGAGTTATTGAGAAACGACATCTATTTTTTGTGTGTGTTTGTCTATTTTCTGAAAACACTTTCTGCATTGCAAATGTTTTTTTTTCCCAAAGAAAACACATCAGTGAATCTGTTGTTAATGCAGCTGTAGTCAATTTTGAATGCATTTTTAACTGACTGAATCCTGAAGTACTTTTTAAAAAAGAGAAGCTTAAACTTTCTTCAGAATTTACTGATGGAATTTACAACAGCCAAAGCATAGAAGCAGGAAAAGGTCTAAGTGCTCTTGCAAAATCCATCCCTGACATCAAACATAATTCAACTATGGAAATCTGGCACAGTGAATGAATGCAGAGCTTTACAGAATGGGTGCTATGAACATACAACACACACACACACACACACACACACACACACACACACACACAAATGTGCATGCACTCCCCTACAAAGGCACCATATCAAAAGAGGAGGAGCCTAGAAACTGCTAACTGTGCCAACAACCACTGGTCTTTCCCTGAGCTCTGGGACCTAGCAAGGGCAGTGAGGTAGGGATCCACTAGGAGACCTCATCCAAGGTAATGGACCTCACTGGAAACATGATGGAGGTAAAGCCTGGAAGAGCAGCTTCAGATGCTGTTCAGAGGTCTTCATTTTAATTTACTCTCAGTGAAATGTCACAGGAGTCCAACTAGGAGTAGCTGTGAGCCTGCAGTGGGCCTGCAGAAGACCAAGCCTATCAGTATCCTGTCAAGGATCAGGGATGGAGTCACAGGGCCTTAGCCCTCTCTGCTGAACTACTGGCAACTAATCAGTTCTGGGCGACTGACAGCTATAGTCTTTAGTTAAGTACTCACTGTGCCCTAGACCACGCACTGCCTGACCCCACTTGTCCTTGGGGTTGGAGTGAAATCAATGACACAGACTCTTGGAGCCGGTGAGAAACACAGCAGGAAGCTTGTCTGAACACTACTGCAAGCTCCTTTAATATCCTCCACCAGGACCCTATTGGTCCCAAGAAAGCATCTCTTCTAAAGAGCAGTTCCTGATTGTCAGGAGCCATCATAGGACAAGCTAATAACTAGTAGGTGATCTTCCTGAGCTGGTCTGCTTTGGATTTTAATCTGGAACAGATTTGCTTCATTGGCAAGGCCCAGGAGAAATTCATTTTAGGAAAGATCCCTGCTATTAATATGCTTTTTCCTGTTATTATTAAACATATATAACAATCACTAGGTATTAGCCCACCCTCTTGAGCAGATCTCTGAAGATCTATGAAGGTGTCCTGCCTTGTAGTGATGCTATGTAAACAAATAGATGACTTCTTAATTCTTAATGGTGATCCTATAAGAATTCCTAAAATTATAGCAGTGATTATTAAGTTCTTTTATAATGGGACTGCTATTAGATCCTTTTCTGATAGTCAAAATTGCAATGAGAACTCTGTCAGTCTCCCATGTGTCACCAGGTAATTGCTTCTAGATAGTAACCCAATTTTCTACTAGTTAGAGCACATTCTAAGAGGTTGTAAAAATAATTAACCAAAGGTCATAGAAAGGGAACTAATGATTAATTATAGGTGCTAGGACAGAAGATAAAATATCGACTGGGTTCATCTATAACAAAACTTCATTAATAACTTAATTATGGTTTTTAACTGTCAGTAAACCTGTGGAGCTGTGACAAGTGATGTATGTTTAGTCCAATAATTACTTCTAATGGATATGCATATAAACATTCTCTGTTATAAACTTCTATTTCAATTTTTGACTTGAAATTTTATGTGTGAACTTGTGATGAACTTTTTACCATGTGATCATGTATCCTGAAAAAAATGTATAAAGAAGGAGGTTAAGGAGTCAAGGGAACTGAGCTGAGGAGAACTTTTTAGACAGAACTGAACTCAAGAAGAACTTAGAAGTACAGACATAGCATTGGGAGAGAAGACATCGGGAGTAAGAACATTATTGTGAAATCACAACAGGAGGAGAGAGCAAGATTAGAAGGAGAGTGCAGAGTGGAATAACTTTGAAACCATAGGTAACAAAACCTAAGAGAACAATGTGAAGAATGCTGAGGGAAAGAGGAAAAAGAAGCTGCAGAGAGCAGAAGGAGCAGGCAGGCTTCTCCTCACCACAGGACAGAACAGGTCGTTTCTTAATAACAAGGCAGGCTTAGTCTTATTAAACGAACAAAGCTTTCTTCTTACAGACTTGAGTTCAATTCATTTAGCATTAAAAGGGTAGAAACTTTTTCTTTCTCTATGCAGTAAAGATTGGAGCTCATTTTTCATCCAGAATGAGCGAGTTCTTTCTGCGCTGGTGCTTGGTCATTTTCTCTATATGCATATGTAAGTATGGATGTATGTGTATAAGTATGTAATTGTGTGCATGATGCATGTGTGTTTGTAAGTATGTCATTGAGAGAATGCATGCAAGCTTGACCCAACTGGTTTGAATGGAAATGTATAATTACGCATGTGTGAATTTTTATATGAATTTATGTGTCTATGCATATTTGCTTATGTAAAAGTTTTTCCTTCTGCAAGCCTTTTTCTCTTCTCCTGGTTCAATAGAAGTTTATTGCTCCAAACTTCCCCCTAGACTGACAAGTAAGAGGCATCTGCACCAAAGGGAAAAGGCTCTAGCAATTAATCCTTTCCTTAATCTCCTGCTGTTTTAGGATGAGGTGGGTAGTGTCAGAGACTGCAGTTTCTGGCCTCAGAGAAACACACAAGGCAGGTCAGTTACAGGAGCAAAGTAATTTAGACTTAGATAAGTAAACTTTTTATTATTATACAGCAACCCTAAATATCTCATAAGACAAGTCTTACCCTCCAGTTCTTCCCCCTCCACTGCCTCAAGAGGAACTGACAAGAAAGTTGTCCCCTGGCACCTGATTGGCTGGCATTGCCTGCGTCAGCAATCCTTGGTCTCTCAGGCAGTCCTCCATTTGGTCCTCAAGCAGGTTGATGCCTTTGTGACTGCACAGCACTGGAGTTTATGCAGAGGCAACAGACGCCATTCCTCCTACATTTCCACCCTTTTGTTTTTAGATTTTGACAGCCTAGTGGGAGCTGGGGTGCCATTGCCAAGACGTTGTTGGCCTACTTCAGCTGAGTCCCAGTTTACTGTTAGCCTTGGCTTGAAGTTCAACGTGCGGTCCTCCTTTCTATGAAAGTTTTGATTGTATTAACCTCCCAAGAGCTTGACCCCAGGAGTCACGGGATCACTCAGAGGCTTCAGGGCTAATCTGTTCTGTAGCTTGCCCAGTGCATATGAAACTCTGGTAAGTGTCCAGCGCCACCTAAGTACACTATATCAGTGAATCCAGTCACCCTGTTGTGTGGAATATCTTGTACCTCCTGTCTTGGATTGCTTCCTCTGGAGATACCAGAAGCTTGACTATTTCAGGTAGTAGGCACCACATGCCTATTGAAATTCTCAGAACTGAAGGGGCAACGGCTAATCTCCAGGTTTGTTGCTCTTTGCATTCCCTTTGACTGTAACCACCATTTTCTTAGCACACTCTCCTTAGTTCTTGCCATCTGCTGTATTTGACCTTTTAGCATTGACATGTCAGAGAAAGCACCTACACAAATGGTTACAATCTTATGGGGAGATCACTTTGTTGAGAACAATCATTGACAAGGGGGACCTTGGTTTATAGAAAGTGGACTAACTGTAAGAAATATTGAATTATATTCTATTTTATACACTGATTAGCACCTATTATGTTCTACCTCTCAGAGGAAAATGAATTTGACTCTTTTACTCATTCTCACACTTAAGGGTTCTGCATCTACACTTTGTAAGAGTCTTTAGTTTTGTATGTGGCAGGCAAGAAGAAAGGAATGTCTCTTGATTTGGAAGCAAAGTTTTCCTGAAATTGTTTCTGGTGGGAAAATGAGTCGGCAATAAAAATTAGCTGCAGAGGGAAATGGAGAAGAAAGAGGGTGACATTTCTTATACTTTTGCGTTTCTGAACTTGACTTAGTCCTGCTCCATGTTGTTGGCTGGCACAAAAGATGTGGGGTTTATACCTATTAAGTATTATGAGGAGAATGGACTGAACACAGAGAAAATGATGGAAAGGCCTGGAAGGCCAAAGTGATAGGACAGAGGAAGATCTTCATGTGGAAAGGGGCTGCAGCTGGGGACTCTGTGAAGAAGGCTTACTTAAAGAAAAAGGTCCCAGCTCTTTTCTCACCAAGGAATGAGGAAGGTGGACTAAAAATTTCAGTGAGAACAGTTATGAGTCTGTTTCAGGAAAGATTTCCACATTATAAATTAAACATAGCTCCTTGTGGCACAGAAAAGATTGAGAACATCTTTTTCTGCCACCAGTGAGAGACTGCATGTTCATGAAAGCTCAGACCTGGTCAACTATTTCTGAGGCGTATTTCTTTTCTGTTGTTGTTTCTTCCTGCTAATCATTTTGGGATGTGGCATTACCTGTAATGCTAAGGGGGAGGGAGGAGAAGGCTACACCTGGTACTGTAACCGATTTACCAAGACTCGTACTAAGTATGGTCGAGAGTGTAGACACGGAATCCACAGTTTAGTCCAACTGTTGTACAGTATCGAGCTTCAGACGAAGCTATGGTACCACTGTTCTCTACACGTCTCGGATTCTTATCAGACTATGGTTACCTTTTTCACGTCCCTTCTCCCTTTAAGAGAAAGCTCCGTTTACACGTTTATATTTTAACAGAATCAAATAAATCCTGAAGTATATCTTATGGAAAAACAAGCATCTATTTCAAGTTGTTAAGTATCAGGAACTGTTAAAAAGTCAGCATACAAAATAATCCCTTGATATTTTCCTACAGGCACACACTTGCACTTTGCTCTAATTCATCCACGTCACCGTGCCTTGTCCCAGCACGTTGGTCCCTTTTCTCTCCCCCAGAGTCCTCTTTCATGCAAACAGATACATATTTAAATATACGTTCCACATATAAGAACATGACACATTTCTCTTTCCTTTCTCTCTCATTTCTCATTTCTTTCATCCTCTTCTGTTCTTCCTGCATCATTTCCTTAAGACTTCTCCCTCCCCCTAGCTTCCCATCTTATTTCTATTTTCATGCCTCAGGTGTGTATTAAATCTGGATTATCTTCCTGAATCTTGCTTATTTGCATAGTTGGATGATCTTCAGCTCTGTCCACTTTCCAGGAAATATCATGTTCTTTATATAAGCCAACAGAAAATAGAACTCAATTACAATTCATTTAGGCTGTATATTTCCTAGAAGAAATTAGTCTATGGTTGGGATGGCAAGAGTCTCCACGGGTAAAGGGTTTGTTCTGCTGGTATCAGTTTGTTCTGCTTGTTTTTAGATCCCAGGGGCTTGCTGGTCACAATCTAGCCAAAGTAGTGAGTTGAAGTTCAGTGAGAGAAACTGTCCCAAAAATGATAAAGGCATCTCTAGATATAGATATAGATATAGATATAGATGATATAGATATAGATGATATAGATATAGATATTCTCAGAGTCCAGCTGTCTCTGTGATCCTGCGATTGTGGGATCCTCTGGTCCTGAACTCCTGGGAGTCAAGCTGCCTCTGCAACCCTGAAATCCTGGTGTGGCCAAACTCCTGTGATGCTGTGATCCTGTGATCCTGGGCATATTAGAGCCCCTGGGAGTGGAACATCCTATGATTGTTGTAGGACTGGCTGTAGAGTTTGTGCCAAAGGTCTACTCAGGGCACTGGCTTGGACCAGAATTATATCCAAACTTTCAATTACTGCTTCATTAATATAGGGGATAACTTGTGTTTTATGCAAGAAAAACTTTTGATGATTGTCTGAACAGTGACCACACCAACAGACATGCTAATGTAGATAGGGGAGCTCAGAGGGCCTGTCTTATGCTGTGATAAAACATTATAACCAAGGCAATATATATATATATATATATATATATATATATATATAAAGAAAAAAGCATTTAATTTGGCTTATGTTTTTTGAGAGAATTAGAGTTCATGATAGAACAGCAAAGAAGTAGCTGAGAGTCTGCAATTGATGAACATCCTCCAGGCAGAGAGGCCTAATTGGGAATCACACAGGGAATCTTTTAGAACCTCAAAAACAATCCTGAGTGACATACCTCCTAATCCTCTCCCAATAGATCTACCTACTGGGGACCAAGTATTCTAATACAATACCTGAGTCTATGGGTCCGTTCTCATTCAAACTACCGTAGGGCTTTACCCCTAGATGCACAGCTACAGACAATTAACCACTGCTAAAAGAGGGGTGGGGGAAGAGAGAGAGAGAGAGAGAGAGAGAGGGAGAGAGAGAGAGAGAGAGAGAGAGAAAATAATAGAAATAATAGTCTTCCCTGGGAGGAGCCCACTAATGTGTTATCCAATACCAAATGTTCAACCTGAAATTATATATATATATATATATATATATATATATATGCAACACTAAATGGATTTAGCCAGTTGCATGTGTGTGTATGTGTGTGTATACATATCAATAATAATTAAAGAAAAAGAGGCCATGAATTTGAGATGGAATGTGAGTGGATTTGTAAGGAATAAGAAGGAGGAGAGGAAGGGAATATAACTGTAATTATATTTCAGTTTTT